>JAVKLF010000042.1:895306-909177 GCA_034783495.1 Millerichthys robustus
TGTTGTTGTTGTTGTTGTTGTTGTTGTTGTCTATCAGCTGGGAGCTGGTGTGGTTATGTCGGCTTAAAGGAAGGAAAGTTTGATTGGTCATGTAATCACCGTCACACATTTTGTGTAATTATAATTAAAACCTTTTCCTTTAAAACAAAAATCAATTAGAATGTGTATTTTGTATCTTTTGTTGTGTTCTACGGTGAAACTGGTCTTTTTGTTCAGTTAGATATTCAGAGTGTGATATCGGTCCAGTCACAGGAAGGTGAAGATAACAAATGTTGTTCCCACCCTCATTACCTCTGCACGTCATCAGTCACACAGTAAACACACACATCTTCCTGCGCTCCGGCCGGCTGTTTTATGTTACAAACAAACAGGTCAAATCTTTTCAGGTCGAGGTGGTGAACGGAGTCTAAAAGATTTACTTTCACCACCTCAGAATAATGACCAAAACATTTGCCTGAATGTTTGCAGTTTGGAGCCCTGCAGAATCATTAACCATCTGATTTGACAGTAAATATTCATTAGTCACTGAAGGTTGACATGTCGTGTCCTACATCCTTCATTTAAAGTACTGAGTATCTGCTAAACAAATCACTCTGCGAGTACAAGGTTATATTTCTGACATCCATCAGCAGCGGGGTTTCCTCTTCCTGCTCATATCTCACGTCTCCACTCACCCAATGACTCAAATGAAAATCCAGTGCTGAATATTGAGCAGTGGATATCTCACATGAAATGTTATTTTCACAAACACTAAATTGGACAGCTCCCCTCCCTGGAGTAAGATTAATAGAGTCCTTCCACAGCCCAAACAGACAAATGAGCTGTCCCGTAAAGACCGAGCTTGTTGCTGGTTAATTATCACCCAGTGTCAGATCAATAGACCCTCCAACAGAACCATAAATCCGCCCCGGTGTTAAGAGGAGCCCATGTTCTGCGGGCCTGTCAGTAAAGATGGTGTTTGGGTCCTGCAGAGGCAGATATGGGAGACTGTGCTGGACTGGCCTTTCACCATCAGGCTTTAATCTTCAGCTGCTCTGAATAGACCTCGATTCATCCCTCCTCTGGCATTTCAGCTTCTGTTGGGCTTTGAGCTGCGTGCCTTTCATGTTGGCTGCTCTGAAGATGGATAGATGATGCCAAAGAAGCAGACTTAACTCCAAGAGCAGCTAAAATGAGCCTGAATCTTTCTACTGCTTCTTGGTAGGGCTAACCCTCTGCACTGCTGTTACATATTAAACTACGCAAACTATAAAATCAAACATTAAATGATTACCCAGAATGATATCTAACAGTGCAATCTGAAAGAGTTTACTGCTGTAGTTTTTACAGATACATTGATAATCGGACAGCAGGTCTACACTTCATGTAAACAAATCACTTTTACATCAGGCCAGCTTTAATCTGTGTGGTTTAACAAAGATGGCAGAATCTGACAAGACGACATTTAGGTGGGAACATTCGAGTGAATCTACTGCTAAAAAATGAGAAAAGACAACAAGTAGGCCGACAGTGAAGAATAAATATCAGGGCTCAAACAGGGAGGTGGAGCCTCATAAAGACAGATCTCAGGATTTAGTTTTTACAAAACTACTTACAGCCAAGTTCACAGTTTCAACCTAAATGATCCATCTGAAGATTTCTGTCAACAAATCTGAGCGTAAATACAAACAAACACATCAAAACACTTCTCAATCCCAAACGCCTCATCCACGGACGTCACCATCTACTCCTTTAAGTCACTTCAGCTGTTTACATCACGTCGGATTCTGGACTTTGAGCTTATAAAAGCACACATCTAGATAGGTGATACATTAAATATATTGCAATGATCGGGTTTTCAAGCTTCCTGTAAAACAGCCATCATATCACAACCAATTAAAACACTAAACTGCAGAACTGTTTTACACACAAAAAAGACAATACACCAGAAAACTAAAAACCCATCTGGTCCTGAATGAGTCCAGGACTGGATCCATTCTAACCACACGCTCATGAAAGTGAAACACAGGAGTGTGTGGGTGGTCTCTGCATGTAATCTACTGTCCACAGCCCACATTAGCATATCTCAGCCACATTCTCAGAGATGAGTACATGGGGTTCGGATGGTGGTGGAGGGGACATCTGATCCAGGGGGGAATCAAAATTCAAATGTCCTGACCCATCCAACCCCAGTCTCCATGGCGACAGCCAGATGTTGTACAGACCAACCCCCTCCTCTTCCCCATCACCACTTCACATGCAAGCCTCGCCTGAAGGAGGGGGTAAAAAGAGGCATCTGTTCCCATTTCCCCCTGCGGCTGCTGAAAACATTCAAAGAGAAACAAAAAGCCAGGCTGCACAAAGACACTGTCGGGTGCACGTTCAATTACTGCTTTGTGTTCTCCTTCAAACTAATGAGTCCTCAGGTGCTGATAATTTGACAGAGATTTGTGCACGCCCTCAACATTTCACAGCCATTCCTCGGAGCTAATGAAAGGAAAAAGTGTTCAGAGAACAACTATCGAGACGATGAATCCTGTACTGCAGTTTATTCCCAAATAAAATGAACCCCTGCTGTGGGAAGTCATTAAGACCCCCACTCCACTCACCCCTGGACTTTAATTAGGCATGCAACCAATTTAAGTGAAATAATGTACCTTTGCTGAACTCCTGCATGTCCTGTTAACAAGACAAGGGCACTACAGACAGATTTATGGGCAAAACAAAAACATAAATCAACATTCATGCACTGAAACCCTTCTGTAAAGACAGAGGTAAACCAGACTGTAGGTTGTTCACTTAAAACACTCTTTTACACCAACAAACTGTACAAAATAAAAAAGTCTTAATGCTGATGAGAAGTATTTATAAGCAGGAATTTTACCTCAAGGCGTCCACCTGAACAACACCCAGTCCGGGTTTACAGTATAAACAGAAGTAGGTCAGTTTTTGTGATTTGTTCAAACCCGTCTGAGAAAAGTTTAATTCACTCGTTTTAGGCTAATTAGCGTCAGTTAGCTCGTCCTCAAAGCTTACCTTGACATCCGGGAGCATCTGTCTCACTTTGAACGTGTTTTTGGATCCTGTCAACATTTCCGGGCACGATTAAAAACAGCAAGAAAGAAGCGAAGTAGAGTTCACTTAATGAAAATGTAAAACAACAACAATTAAGCTAACGGTCTTAGGGTTTAGTTAGCACCCTCGTCATCCTTTTTCCTTCTGTTTAGCTGAGAAACGCCGTTAGAACCACGTCCAGTCCGAATCACCGGCTTCTCTCGCTGAGGTTTTCAGGGAGGACCAACAAACTATTTTGGCTCTTTTCATCGCTTTTCCGCTCTGACGACATCTACGTCCCGACCGCACACACAAGAACAGCCCGCGCACCGGTGACCAGCCCGGGTTAGACACTGGTGTCTGTCACAGACTGAGAGATGCGTTCACGGCCGCTCGGACAGTCGCGTCGCTCTGTTTGTTTATTCCTTCGCCATAGTGAAAAACTCACTGGTAGAAAAAACACAAAGTAACCGCGGCTTCTTAAAGAGACAGTACATCGAAACTACGAGACAGTTTAAAGTGAGAGTAAAGTGTACAAAAATGTGTGTTCTGAGTTTCTCACACTACAGGAAAATGTGTTATTAATCACCTATCCAAATGTTTGATTCAAAACACAGCCAAGTGTATAAAATTAGGGTTCAAAAATAATGACAAGACTAAGCTTTAGCTGTCCTGAGACACTGGGGGCGTGTCCGCTGGGGGCGTGTCAGCTGGAGGCGTGTCCACTGGAGGCGTGTCCACTGAAGGCGTGTCCACTGGGGGCATGTCCACTGGGGGCGTGTCAGCTGGAGGCGTGTCCACTGGAGGCGTGTCAGCTGGGGGCGTGTCCGCTGGAGGCGTGTCCGCTGGGGGCGTGTCCGCTGGGGGCGTGTCCGCTGGGGGCGTGTCCACTGGGGGCGTGTCCGCTGGAGGCGTGTCCGCTGGAGGCGTGTCAGCTGGGGGCGTGTCCGCTGGGGGCGTGTCCACTGGGGGCGTGTCCGCTGGAGGCGTGTCAGCTGGGAGCGTGTCCGCTGGAGGCACTGAAACCACGCCCACGTTGCCGTACACTCCAAATATGTTGATATTAAATTTAGTGCGAATCAGATTCCAACACAGCACCAGGACGTTTTCCAGGAGTCGGACCAAACACAGTTTGTTCTGCTGTCAGGCTTGGATTTTAAACATGATTGAATAAATCATTTTTCCACACAAAACATATTAAGATACATCTCCAAGGGTAAAAAAAAACCCCACAAAGATAAATTTAAAAATTGCTCTAAATCTGCCTATCTTCATTTCTAAACTGCTCAGAAATACTGTTGTTCACCTGCAACTAGAAATAAAACGAGGAATCAGATTCTACCAACGCTGAGTCAGAAAACCAGCATCTGTAAAACATTTCTGGTGTTCCAGGGCTGAAATTTACCACCCAGCAGTACCTTTTTCTGATCCTCAGGTGAGTCTGTACAGGAACCTTTCTTCTCCTCATTCAAAACAGACAAAAACAAAGCACTTCTTTCAGGAATACACAGCAGAGGTTTGGTTTCGCTGAAAGAAAAGGGAAAGTTGGAACAATCCGGAGCCACAGCTGAACAGGTGAGGAGTGTCCAGGTGAGCTATAATAGAGAAGTCTGGATTTTTTTTTACCACATGGGAAACTGTTTAATATTGCATAAGGGTGTCTGATTTCTGTGATACATAAAACAGTCCCAGACACAGGACCTTCATCATCTGAGCTGCCGTTATTCACTAATGTATAATGCAGCAAGGTTAAGATAATACACGACAACAGAGACAACAGAGACAACATCCTGCAGCCCAGAAGACGTCACAAATGTCTCTGCGTCCCAAAATGTTTCATGTCTTTGGAGGAAATTCATTTGAAGCTTTTTCTTAACTGATTTAGGAGGTGCATGTTTGGAAATCCTGCTGGTGTTTAGCTTTTAAAAAGTAAAAGCAAACCGTTGCTTAAAGGAATGCTTATCGCCCTCCACCGTTTTCAACTAAAATTACCTGAGGTTGAGAAATGTCAAAGTACATTAATAATAATATTTAGCTCTCAGTGATATCAGTGCTCAGAATATACGTAGTTGTGATTGACTCTCAGCTAACAAATACAATTTGACCTCAGTATCTGTAAAATAATGAGTGATAAAGAGATCATTTGCTAACAGACAAGACTGACTCCAAATAAGTAAATTTCAAATAAATATTCTTGCAGCCAAATAAACAGTGGACTTTAAGTGAATGTTTAAAATTACATTCCAGGGATGTATATTTTGTGTGGTTAATCCACTAAAACTTCCTGTACAGAGTCAGCCTTTATGACCAAGAAGTCAGTGGATAAAACAGAAGATGGTTACAACAAAGAAAGCAGAACTGGACTCTTGAAATACAATAAGAATTTATTCAAACGGTGCAAAAAATAATCATATTGATATTAACCTAACATAAAATCTGATGTTCTTTCTATCCAGATTGCACTCACACAGCCTGGGGCTTTCCTCTCTGGAAAATAAAGTCAAACAAAAACAAACACTAAGAAGTCAGAATAATGCACAAATTTGGTAAAACGGTTTGCAATTTACATGCAACAGTTCCCGTCCCATGCAACTCCAAAGGATTTCATGTTGGTAACGATGAATATTCTGCTCCCACAGAAATGACAACGTTGTAGGATATATAAAAATATACTGAGTTATTGCAGCGCGGCATGGACCAACGGCTGCAGGGTTCTAAATGAAACAAGATGAACAGATTTAAAAAAGGTGGCAAATAGAAAAGTCAGACTGCTGGACAATTAGTGAGAAAAATCATCCTAAAGATTCCACAGCCCATTTAACAAAAAGTCTCAATATAAATATATCGATTCTCAAATCGTCTGGTCAGTCAGGAGGAGATTTGTTTCCAACGAAGGAGCCACGAGTAACAAAAGGCCCAGATTAGAGAAGAACCAAAACATGTCAGTCAACAGAAACTCTGCCCCAAAAACCCGTCTTCTTATCCAGACTGGGACAATTTACATTCTTTTCCTTTAAAAAACACTGTAAAACTTTGGGCTTACAAAAATAACTTGGAACGTATTTATACAACCTCTCAAGATCTTGTTTTTATTCTTAAATACAAAAAAAGAAGTTTACAGCTTGTAAAGTTTGATGTTTCATAGAAAACCATCATTTCTAAGCGAATTCTTGGTTTGGAGGAAAGAAAAGCACACAACACATTTGCATTTAAATTAAAACGGCATATATTCCCAAACTAACAGATCTCAACACACGTTGACCCACATTCACACAACAAATGTTTCTTTTTGGAGGGAAAAGTGAAAAAATCGGGAGCTTTATTGAGAACTATAAATACACGGCAGAATGATTTCAAGTATCCTATTGCAGCTTTAGCAGCGCGGGAGAAAAATAGTGTTTAAACAACACTACTGAATGTATTCCTCATCTTTTTTGTGTATTGGGCTGAACAAACCTTAGTAAGAGGGAAAAACAAGACGACAGCACCCCCTAGTGGCCAAGGCAGTGGATTGCATACTGTATTGTGCTTTTCAAATGACCTCAATGAGAAATGAACAAGTTTCATCCTACGAGATATTTCACATCATGGCTTTTTACAGGAAAAAGAGTTACAGCTTGAGTTTAGCTGCTATTACAACAAAACAGTCCTAAATGTGAAGCAACAAGGAAGACTCTAACCTATCAGCTCCCATTTCAACTTATTAATATCCCAAACTGGAAATAAGATTATTTTCGTAGTGTCAACACAAATGGTACGTACATTTTGGTGTCAGTAGTTGTGAAAACTGCAGGCAGTGAAGCAAAAGGCTAACGTTTGGAGAAGGAACAATGCTGTAAAAGCCAATTAGGACACCGTGGTTTTACTTTAAATACAAGTTTGTGCATTTTAGTCCACGTTAAACAGAACTGGCAGTGGCTGCAGACAAGATCGAAGAACAAGAGTTGGGTTCCTGAAGAAAAAGGTTTTTGTCTGACTGAACACGAGGAAAAGTGCTTGAACTGTGCAAAACATGAGGGGACTTGGTGGAAAACATAATCAAATAGTTTTAAGTACATTTCTGAGCTATTGACAAAACTGCAAAGAAATTCAAAGGAATTATGAGATTGTTTGAAATATGTTGAGGCTTTGGGTATTTAAAATGGAGTTTCTCTTCAGAATTGACCCAATGTCACATGAAACAGGAAGACCTGACAGTTTTATACACAAATCTTGTTATAAAACATATTCAAAGTCCCAGACAACTTAAATCCCAGATTTATTTTGTCTTTTGGAGGCTGATCTGTTTCGTATTAACCTCAGTGTCTGATTAGAATTATAAGTTTATTGATCTTTATTTGGTGCATCTACAGTAAATAAAGATCTCAAAAAGCCAGTGTTGTCAGACTGAATCCTCCTCATGCCACACGAGTGCACGGATTTAATAAAATACACGACCGTAAACCCTCAGATCTACTGTGATGATGATGATGATGCACTGATACTGATCAGTTTGCTTCACATTATTAACAGCTTTCCTTCCTGCAGAAGCTGTTCCTTTACTTTAAATTCTTTTTAAAGTTTGTTCATTCTGTGAGAAATATCTTGCTGCACATTTATGATTCTGATCAAACGTACAGATTTCCTAAATTCAGTGCTTTTACTCGTACGCAGCGTCGCTGTACCACTTAGCACGATGTGGAAGAGGAGAATAAAACTCTACACTGAATATATAGACCAAGATACATTTGTTTTGCACTTTTTGTTAAAGAAAGAAAATCCCACACGGGTGAAGAAGTCTAAAGTCCAAAGGACTGGAGACAGCCACCGTGGACGTGTCCACAGGAGGACTGGATTGGACTGACTGACTTACCGGGTTGAATAGTTTTTGTTTTTCTATGTTTTCAGTTTCATTTCAGTGAGCTTTGTGGTTTTGTTCTTTCTTCAACAAAAAGCAGACAAAAGGTTTTATCTGTATCTATTTGTAAGTCTTGCTCCAGAAAAGTTTGACATCTTCGAAGCTCAGTTTTAAGATACATGAATGACATGAAAATCTGAGAACTAGTCCAGGGCTGGAAATATTTGTCTTTGTGTTCTGGAGGAATATAATCACAAAATCAGTAACTATTAGCAGTAAACAGTGGTTTCAAATTGCACTATGCTAATGGTGACCCAAAGCCGTCCAATCAGGACAAATCTTATGTTTTATGAGGTACACGTGACAAGCATTCTTAGTGTAACGTCTGAGGAACACTTAAATCAGACTTTAATCAAGCCAAACATCTGAACAGAGAACAGGTGTAGTGGAGACCTTTGTGCTTCCATCGCAGCTCGTAGTGTGACAGAGTGTGGAAACGATGCAGTGAAGGAGTTCTGTACTGCCGTATACATTCTCTCCACTAGGAGGCAGTAGCAAGGCGTTCAGCTTTTACAAAGGAGGAGTTTACACACACACACACACACACACTCATACACCACACCTGCATAAGAGCCACAGCAAAATGTAACAGAAGTGCAGTTATTTATTCTACGGTCGAACACGGGACCCTCAGCAGCGAGATACCACCCTGTTTACTGTCGTCACCTTCAACAGGAAGTGACAAAGTTCAAAATAAAAAAGAGGGAGACTGCTGCCTTTTCGGTGTCCATTTTGAGGCAGATCTACCTCCCGGAACACAAAAAGGCCACTCTTCAAGCTGAAGCCACGGCGAGGTTCTTTCAGAACCTGTGGATGGCTTCTGTCTCCCTCTTCTTCAGCTCTTCCCGGTAGCAGTAGGAGCAGTAGTTCCCCGTCTCGGGGTGTCCGAAGTAGGTGCAGCAGGGTGTCCGACAGCGGCTGGACGGCAGGCTGGACAGACCGCCCACGCTGCCCAGCGAGTAGTGTCTGACCGGGGCCTGTCCGCTCCGAGGGTCCAGGCTGGCGCTCGTGTCCAGGAAACCGTTGGTGTAGCCACCACCGGCGAGCTCCGCCCCCGGGTAATCTGGAGGGTCAAACTCCGGATAGGAGGGAGCGAGGCGAGACGGGCTCAGGGAAGAGGGGCCTTGGGGGATGTTGTATTGGGGGTAGGAGGGACCCTGTGTGGTGGAGCAGTGCCGGGGAAGGGTCGCGTATGAGGGGAGGCCGGGGTAGCTGGTGGCTGGAGCGCCACCGGCTAGCTGGCGGCGCGTATCCAGGTGGCTGTGCATGTGAAGATGTTGGGTCAGAGGGGCAGCAGCAGGGGGCTGCTCGATGAAGGAGGGTCGGGGGATGGGCACTACAGCAGAGTACATAGAAGGACTCAAAGGAGTTGGGTTAAAGGAAGAGGACAAGTTCTCTGAAAGCTCTTCTTTGGCTTCGTAAGGTCGGTAGCTCAGCTCCGAACCCCCCAGCGCCTCCTTCTTCGGAGGTTGGATGGAGTTAGCGATGCCTTTTCTCTCTGCTTCGCGACGCTGCTGCTCTTGCTCCATGCGGAAGCGCTCCTCTGCGTCGGCAAGGTAGCGCTGGATCATCTCCTCCTGGAAGGGCTGCCGGTTGCTGGTGGTGAGAAGGCTGGCAAAGATGAACTTCCTCTCACCTTGCATGGCGGCTCGCAGGATGCCCAGGCTGACCTTCACATCAGCGCTGTACTTGTAGCTTTCGCTCTCCGTGCTGCTGCCGCCGCTGCTGCTCATGCTGCTCATTGTCCCGAGGAGCCGCTCGCTTCCCGAGGAGGGGGAGCCCTTCCCAGAATCCTCTGAGGCCTGGGTCGAAGGAGAGCTATCCTTGCTGCCCTTCCTCCCCCTAAATGAGCCCTTTTTCTTCTCCCCGCCCTCCTGCTTGGCACCTCCTGCTCCGGCGTTCTTTCCCGTCATCAGTCCGCCCACGTTCTTCTTTAGCTTGCTGCCAAGGCTTTTGCCAAAACTTCCCAGCTTGTTGGCCACAGAGTCCGCCCTCTTCTTGTCTTTATCTTTCTCCTTCTCTTTCTTCATTTTGTCCTTCCCTCCTGATCCAGTTCCTGCAGATCCACTGCTGGATGAACTGGAGGAGGAAGAAGAGCCGTTTTTGGCCGCAGACCCACAGCCATTAACCGTCGACGCCGTGGTTGTGTCTCCGTTGCCGTTGGAGCTGCTGCTGACCGACTCCTTGTCTGATTCTCCGGAGTCAGGAGGCGTTCTGGCGTCCTCTCCTGCAGAAGCTGTGGGTGACTCCGGCTGGGCCAGAGGGGCCTGCTGCGGAGAAACAAACAGGAAGATATTTGCTGTGCCTAACCCCCCATCACGATGACAAAACAGAATCTTTAATTATCTTTAATTAGAAAAATAATGAATTATCTTTGATTTCATTTTTGTGCAGAAACGTATTCTTTATACAACAGAATAAAAATAAACCATAAAACAAGCGAAGGCTTTAGCTGCAGCCGAGTTCGATCCGACTGTAAGAGAATGCTGCTAACTGCTCTGGTTCTGAGATCTGAGGACTGATGATGGTTGTGCTGAATTGTTTAGATGCAGCATTGTTCTGTGAAGAAACAATAAACAATACATTTAAAAAGACTTTTCTGAATGCTGCAGCTAAATAATTCTGACTTGAAGTGATGCATTTTGCTGAGACATAAAGTGGATAAAAGGTCTAGCTGCAGATCCCTACATTAGAGTTTTGTTTTTATTTTAACGACACTTCATGGTTTTTGTTTACCGTTCTTGTTCCAGGTTTTGCAAAGTCCCTTTAACGTCAAAATAAATCATCACTCAGAAAGACTGTGTCCTTTCTTTTTTACCTCACACGGCAGCGGCAGCCAGGTAACCGTCAGGTAAGTGTGCAACATCTGCAGCTTGGCCTCCAAAGAAAGAGCCACACTGGGTCCAAATAAACAAGAGGAGCAAAGTTCAAAGTTCAAGGTTTTTTGCAGAGTGGACAGGATCATTTTCAGTTATAACAATGTCTGATTCATTCCAAATAACAAACCCACGTTTTAAACCGTGAAACTCATAATAATAATAATACATATATAATAATCACTTCTATAGCGCTTTTATTGGACACTTAAAGACGCATTACATTATTAAAACTATACTTGAAAAAGCTAACAGATTTCAGAAGTTACTTTATTATAACGGTTAGTTTGTTAAACAAGACAAAATATACTTTACTGAGACAGTAAAAAGAAAAACGTTTCATCAGGTAATATTTGTTTGTTCACAAATGTAGACAAAAAAAGCCTAAAAACAATTAGTAGGCTAAATTGAGTGTTTGAGTAAATAAAAGTGTCTTGCTGCGCTCACGTTCTGCAGAGACGTTGAACTCTCTGACCTTTATAAAACAACAGTAACTAAAAATATCTCAGCCCAACACTTTATTCCAATAGGATCCATTATCAGCAGCTGCACAGAATGATGTGGAAGGTCTTCTTTTTGTTCATCGCTGCTATTTTTAGTGCTAGCTCCTTTGGTTCATTCAGACAAAGTCTTTCAAGCTAACCTTGTTGTCCCTGGCAGTGAGTATGGCTGATCTGGAATCAGGGATTAATCCCTGCACGCTGACACTAAAAGGACAGCCGTCTCCGACACATTCCTCACGTTCTCAAAAACGTGACGACGCTTTTTATTCTTATCGTTCGTGTCCCGTTTATAAACCTCTGAGCGCACAACAGGACAATTAACTGTTTTATTGTTATTGTTTTGTAACTTTTTTAAACCTACCTTGCCAGCATTACGTTATCCGTGTCATTCTTTCCCCATTCCCAGTCCTTCCCAGGATCCACGGCGAAGTGCAGAGGCAGCATTTTGTGCTCCGAGTCAGTGAGAGGAATGACAACTGCTGGTGGAGACATCAAAACAAACAAAAACATGTTCAAATCATGCAACATTTACAGGCTCGGTTTTACATTTAGCTTGCTGCCTCTGTCGAAAATCAAATTAAAATAAAGCATTTCTAAATTTCACCAACAGAAGAACATTTAGAAAAATCAAATCACTCAAACATATTTCACTGTTAAACTGTGAAGGAGGATCTGATCCTTTTCCCCAATAAGACAACTACCACTAACGCACTTCAACAAACTCACAACTGTGCGGTAAAGTTCCACCTGTCTTTAAATACGTGAACCTACACTTTAACGCTCGTGACGAGACGCCGCCCCGGTCATCGGCCCACCTTGGCTGCATCAGAAACTGCTACTGCACACAGACTCACCTTGATCTTTGGAGCCGTCCTTCTGCTCCATGGACACGAGGGCGGAGAAGTGCGCCTGATCGTACGCCAGCACCAGCGGGGAGCGGTGGCACTTGGCAGCTGGCACCTCCAGAGGTAGGTAGATGCCTCCAAACGGAATGGGAGCAAAGGCTAGAGAAGAGTTTTTACAACGTTATTATTCAAAAGTAGGACCTTTGCACCGTTTCCTTACCTGGATGAACATGGAGAGACTTTTTGTGGAATAACAATATTAGACTTAATAAAAATCAGAGAATAATGTTTAATCTGCTGCTGGAAACAAACAGTTAGGTGATGAACTGAAAATGACTAAAGAGGAACAGAGTGAAAAAGCAACCAGTCTTTAAAAAAACTGAACTTTGAAAGACCCTTAGAAATCCTAAAGAACCAAGAACACTTTAAAAGATTAAAATAAACAGAAAACAGGGACTGAGTAATGTGTAGGATAAACAAATACTGCTGGTTACAATGTTCAAAAAGCTGGATGTAGTCATTCTGATGTCGGCAGAAATCATTTCAGACCAGGCAGACGTTTTAATTTCTGAATTAAAGAAGCTTAAAACTAAGTTTTAACTTCTGTTTCCTGCAGGTCACTCAACATTTTAGAAAAGCTCATTCTGAGGTCCTATCCTGCTTTAGATTAATAGATGTTTCTGATTTTTTTATAAAACACAACAAACTAGTCACCAATAACTAGCATAAACGGCACCACACAGCGGACCAATAACACGAAGCCTCTGGTATCTTCACCTTCTCCTCCCGAGTCCCTCAGCATGGTGTCAGCCACCACAACAATGGGCCTCCTGAGGACGTGAGCCAGGACGAAGACGTGAAACTCCTCTAAACTCTCGTAAACCGGCTCATCAGAGGATTCAGCTCTACGGACAGAAAGAAGAACAGTTGTTTACAAAGGTACTCGCTGCCCGCTGTAAAACCAAGCAGAACGAAGGCTATCCTGAGCTATATTAAATGTCTTCATGAGTACCTTTACAATGGAGCTAAACAAGATGAGGTACAGTCGATTTGTGACATGTTGGAGTCCAATCACAACTGGAATGTCTGATATATAATGGACGGATACGACAAGCTGTCATTTAGGTGGTTTTAAATTTAGAGTTTGTGTATTGGGAACAGACTGACTGCATGACGACCGGCCACTCACATCCCAGTGGTTTGTTCACGGAAAAAACCAAGGCTGTGACGAAGTGTTGTGGGTGAACAGTCGGTGCATTGTCAGAACCGGACCCTACCCGTTAGTGCCGTTGGTGCTGTAGTGGATTCTTGGCTCGCTGGAGGCCAGCTTTAACAGTTCGTTCCACTCTTTCTGCCACTCCTCCTCCGTGTACACCAGACCAGACTGAAGAGAAAAGGAAAGACAGGCATGCAGCCGTTTGCCATTTAGGGAGGCAGTGTCAAATGTCACAAAAACACGCGCCGACGTTGTGGCGTCTTACCACAAGGATACAGACTGACAATCAAGCCCAGAGTTTCTGCAAACTCTCTGCGCTCCAAACAGCACCAACAGAACCACACACAGAAAATGGATCCGATAACATACAACGTGTTCTTATTCTTCTAAATGTAAGAAGATCCAGTCACGTATTCACATATGAAGGCCTCTGACTGCTCTGCCGGAGCAGCTCTACAGGAGCTGCTCTGCCGAAGCTGCTCTACAGGAGCTGCTCTGCCG
>JAVKLF010000042.1:1028369-1038584 GCA_034783495.1 Millerichthys robustus
AGCAGGAATCATCCAGAGCAGCAGGAATCATCCCGAGCAGCAGGAATCATCACGAGCAGCAGGAATCATCCAGAGCACGAGCAGGAATCATCCAGAGCAGCTAGAATCATCCAGAGCAGCAGGAATCATCCTGAGCAGCAGGAATCATCCAGAGCACGAGCAGGAATCATCCTGAGCAGCTGGAATCATCCAGAGCAGCAGGAATCATCCCGAGCAGCAGGAATCATCCAGAGCACGAGCAGGAATCATCCCGAGCAGCTGGAATCATCCAGAGCAGCAGGAATCATCCCGAGCAGCTGGAATCATCCAGAGCAGCAGGAATCATCCAGAGCAGCAGGAATCATCCCGAGCAGCTGGAATCATCCAGAGCAGCAGGAATCATCCCGAGCAGATGGAATCATCCAGAGCAGCAGGAATCATCCAGAGCAGCAGGAATCATCCCGAGCACGAGCAGGAATCATCCTGAGCAGCTGGAATCATCCAGAGCAGCAGGAATCATCCCGATCAGCAGGAATCATCCAGAGCAGCAGGAATCATCCCAAGCACGAGCAGCAGGAATCTCACAGAGTCATGTTTCCTTAAGCTGATAAATAATTTCAGTGCATGCTGCTGTTTTTAAAGAAGCAGAAAAATTCACAAACACGTTACAGAAAAGCCAAAAACAGCTTATTCATACTTTGCAAAGCAGGCGCTTTGTCAGAAAGTTGAGTCAGTGTTATTTTGCATTTTGTACTTTCCAGTATTACAGTACAGTCTTTTGTTAAGTGTGTATAAATACTGCAGATGGCACCTGGCAGCAGAGGGGTTGTCACTCTATGTACACAAAATGCATCCAAAAAAATCTGAATCCTGCAGGTGCTTCTGCACAAACAGCTAATCTAGACATATTGGATCTGTTATTGCGCTTCTCTGGCTAAAAAGTTAGCTATTGCAAAGTTAAAATATCTCACTCTCAATACATTTCATATATATATATATGTATGTATATATATATTTCTAGTTATGGTTATGGCTCTTGCATCTCTGTTTTTTAATATGATATGGATTATTGGTAAAAATAGATTAATACTATGATAAAAACAATCGATTTGTTTCCCTTCTGCTGCATCTTTCCAACATCCATCTCTTTAACAGCAAACAGCTTAGGGACGATAAATAGCTTTATTATATTTATACTTTAAATATTATAACTATAATAGGAAATCTTGTAGCCAACTATAAGATCTCTACCCTAAAAGCAAAAATATATTTATATATAAACACACATGCTACTGGTAAAGTGGATTCAGTAGATTTAAACTAGCGTGAGCTAAAACTTCACGTGCCTTTGGTTTAAATTAGATTGTTGAGGACAAAATCTGGTCGGATGACAGATACTGGAGTTTCTCTCAGCCTAAAGTAAGGTTTATGCACAGAACATTAAGGCTTCTCTGAAAAACAAGCTGAACCTTGAGAAACGACGCAGAATTCTTTTAGCTCTGCGGAGAAAATAGAAGGAAACATTTTGCAGGTGGACACAGGAGCTCACGATCTCCTGCTGCAGAA
Organism: Millerichthys robustus; assembly: GCA_034783495.1. NCBI lineage: Eukaryota > Metazoa > Chordata > Actinopteri > Cyprinodontiformes > Rivulidae > Millerichthys > Millerichthys robustus. Next base: position 1,029,915 of record JAVKLF010000042.1, read on the forward strand.
CCTGAGCTCACATTTTCACCAACAGGACTGGAAGGTGACAGCTGGACAGAAACGTCAACCGAGGAGAAAACAGAACCTGTAAGGCTATGGTTGCACTTGTTTCACTGAGTCCAGTCAATCCAGACGGGCCTGAGACGGTACTTCTCGGCTTCCGTACTCTTAGCTTTGCTCTTTATGTGCAGTAATGTGTCCCGACGATCCACAAGCATCGCCCTGATCTCAGTGACATCGTGTGGCTCAGTCATCTGTGAGTCAAATAGACTTGGAAGCATCCAGATCTGCTACTTAATTCATCTGTGTGGTCAGGCGGTCCAGGAAGGTCACACAGGTTTCCTGCACACTCGGTCTTCTGTGGACACATTGTGTGTTGACTTTAAGCTGACACCTCAGGGAGAGATAATCCAGGGTGATGCTTTAAGTGCTCTGCTAATGGAGAACCAATCTTTACTGATTCAAGTTTAATCTGCAATGTTTTTGCAACTCCTACTATATCTATTAAAACTAAGAAAGGTATTAGTCCCCAAGTTTCTTCTGCAGAAAAACCATCAGCAGTCCTTCAGGGAACAGAGCTGACTTTGATTCAAAATGGAAGAGCTAAAAATCAAAGCATGCTCGTTCACAGTCCTGTGCACCAAAGTCCAAAGAAATCATTTCAAAGAAGTGCAGCCACGTTTATTGTTTTCCTTTTGAAGTTATCGAACTATCCATCCTCTTGTGCTTTTATGCTGAAATCTTTTGGATAATTGGACAGTAAGTGGATTCTCCAAAGTCCAGTTAAAGAGTATTTGTGAAAAAGGCTGCTGGTGGGTGCAACAGCACAGGATGAGGGCGGAGGGTTTAAAAAAACGATTAAAGATGCTTTTTCCTTTAAAGGACGAGCAGGACTCCCTGTCTTCATTCCAGGTCTTCTTTCCTGGAGTGGATTAGAAGTGGCAATATTCTCTGTCACAGAAATCCACCCTTCAGTTGCAGACCAGACTATCATAAAATGTGAAAATATGACTAAATGTTTCTTAGTAAACTAAGCACGTCCTGACAAAAAATACTCTTAAAACACAGCAAATGTGTTTCTCTATACTTTGAACCTTTATACAGCTGAGAAACAATCAATATTCTGTTTCTTTCCCATGAACTACTTCATTTGTTGGTGATCAATAAAAACTAAACGCTGCGCTCGGAGACTGTCCCGTTAGAGTTTCACAAAAACCTTTGATAAATTAAGACTCGGCTGGAGTTCTCTGCAGTCGACTAAACACAAGAAATGTGGGCATGGGACAAAAGATCTGCAGCAGCAAGTCACTGAGAGGTCAATCGGGTTTAGTTTGTCTCAACCACCAGAGGAACACACCTGCATCCAAAGAATACAGACCTCTGTCCTCTGATTTCTCCTTCACTCCTTCCATGTGGGCCGGTTTGGCTTTCAGTCTCTTTTTTTCTTGAATAAAGTCCTTTAGCTTTAAGCAGTTTAAGTGTTTTGTACACCAGCTGCTCCAAATTTATGTTTTATCTTGTTAAACTGAATCCAACGTGCTGAAGTTGTTCAGTAAAAGTCCTCTGTGCTCACTTATTCTTTCTTTATTTCACGCTACTTATCTGCCTCTTAGAGAATATGCCACTTATTACCACATGTCCAGGAAAAACCATTTCCATCTCTTCAAAACACGCCACGTGATGTTTTTCTTTTGCCCTCCATCCCAACAACAGCCTCCATTTACCTGTTAATTATTCCTTTAATTTGGGAGTCTTTCTCCACTTGCTGTTGCCGTAGTCTCCTCTCGCTGTCCTCCAGTCGATTCTGGTACTGAAGGAGGATCTTATTGGTCTGCTGCTCCTGCACGAGGAGCCTCCGCTCGTACTCCTCCAGCTTTTTGTGGGACATCATCAGGCGCTCCTTCAAAGAGCTGATCTCCTCCTCGTACTCTCGGACCTGAAGCGGAGGCACCCAGAAAGGACACATTTTATTTGGTTCTTGATTTAATTAGGATCAAAACGTTGATTTTCACATTTATTCAGTCGACAGTAAAATTGAACAAAGAAAAGACATTAAAGAGAACGGAACCTTTGCTCACAGGACTGTACGTGCCACATTCTAATAATTAGTTGATTTAATATTTACCTGAATGTAATCATTTTAAAGCTGCACTGCATGAATCTGTTGGTGCTTACCCTGTCCATGCGCGACTCATCCATGCTTTTTGAGTACTCCTTCAGTTTGAATTCTTCTCGGTCAATCCGTGAACTTTCGATGTCGGCCGACAGATGAGGCATGTTGGAGACCCAGGCCACCGTTCTCTCGTTAGCTGGGGTCGGGGGATTGAGGGTAGATGGTGTCTGGGAACCCTGAGGGAATAAAAACACGGTAACTGCTGAAAAACAGCTGTTCAGAAGAAACAAAACAAAAGGAACGTGCAGATGTTACCTGTTTGCTCATGGTGGGTTTGAGAAGGTGTTGTTGAGACTGCTGCTGTGGTGACTGCTGAGTGCTCTGACTGGTGGTCCCCTGTGGACTCCCACCTTCCCTGACAGAGCTCTGCTGGTGGGGAAGACCCGGAGCGGTGTTGTCTTTGACCGACAGCTGCCGGGGTCCGTGCTGCCTGCCGCCGTAGCCGGATTCTGGTGACTGGAGAAGGTTACCGCTCTGTGGTCTGGATTTACCGGATGAAGCGGGTGCAGCTGCTGAGCTGACGGACAGCTGATGGGACGTCTGGGACTTGACCCGCTGGCCGGGAGGTGGAGCAACAGAACTCTGCCTCATGGGTTGGACTGTAGATGGAGGCGTGGTGGCCAAGGAGGAGTGCGAGGTTCCGGTCTGGGAGGCCATTCCCATCATTTCTTGTTGCTGTTGGAGAGTATCCTTGGTAAGAAAACAAGTGCCACAAATTTTCATTTTTACTTTTGCTTTTCAGAATGTTGCTGAAACGGAATAAAATCCAAGACATTTGGGTGAAAAACTATGAAGTCCATGTTGGACGACATGAAATGGTGCAGTTTGAAAGCGGTTACTCTGTGGTTTTCCATGTTGTAGTTGGCAACTGGTCACAAGGATCCATCAACATGAGGAGAAAAACTGCAGGTTTTATTCATTACTTCAGAGCTCTTTGTTCATGTTTTGTTTTCTGTATCTTTAGGGTGCCGAATTGAAAACAAACCAATCAAATAAAATTCAAAGAGACACAAAACACCTCGATGTAATGAGTTGTTTACCTGCACATGCGTGGACATCTGCCTGCGTGCGTAGTCAGCCCTGCTGTAGTCATCGCTGTAGCTGTGAGAGTGGATGATGCTGGGTTGGCCCAGGTGACTGTCCCTGGTCCTGAGGGTGGACAGATCCTCACTGCGAGAGAACCCTCCATGGGCAAACTGTGGAATGTAGGTTTGATGAGAGGGCTCAGGTTCTGGGGCCAGGAGAAGAGGTGCAGGGGGCTGAGCCCGACTGTGCTGCTGATGCAACTGTTGCTGTTGAGGCCCGTCAGCCGTCGCCAGATGAAAGAGGGGATTCTGGAAGGAAAGCGGGTAGCGCATGGCGGCGGCCTGCTGTTGTTGCTGCTGGGATAGCGAGTCGGTTGTGGTGCCCATCTGGCTCAGCTGGCTCAGCCGGAGGCCGCCAGACATGCTGGAGCCGCCAGAGCCAGCTGACAACCTACCACCGGCCCGCAGCTGGCTGCTCAGGCCCGACCCCAGGCCGCCACCGCCTCCGCTGCTCAGCCCTCCGAAGCTGCCCATACCAGCGATGGAGGCCTGGGAGGAGTTGAGCATGTCCACCGACTGCAGGTTAGACACGCTGTTCATTCGGGAATCCTGGAGGTCCATCATAGATACGCTTTTATAGACACTGAGCACCTAGCTATGGGCTATGAGAGGCTACTGGGCCCCCTTTATTTAATAATGCAGGGTGGGCACAGATGATATGGGTGAGGGTGGTGCGGGTGGGTTTTTTTACCGCGAGGCCTGCCTGAGTATCGGAATGCCTGAAAGTATTTCCCAGGAAATACCGCTAGGATGGGTTGCATGGTGGATCAGTGGGAAAAAAGCAAATGTCATGACAAACTAGAACCTCGACAACACGATGGCAGATTCTTTTCAGTATGACAAACATGCATTGTCATACTAACCTCACTTTGAAAGAGAAAGAAAACGAGTGGATGGGATGATGATTCCCCAAGCTGAATGTGACAACACTCACCTTAGGGTCTGGTTCTGTGATGTCCGAGCTGCTTGTGCAGTACGCCGGGCTGGATCGGGCCAGGGGTGGGCGTGAGACGTAAAACATGTCTTTGGAAACTCGATGAGGGTGGTCGCGATCCTGAAAACTCATCTGGGAGCGGGAAGGCATGACCCCTCCGGTGGAGGTGGGGGAAGGCAAACGAGTGATATCTATGGAGCTGGAGAACAGCCGTCATTAGTGTCACTGCAATAAGGAGAAATGTGAAGTAAGACTGTCTGCAGTTCAAAACCCCGTCACCTGTCCCTACCTGTTCATATCCCTCATCATGAGATTCTGGAACTCGGATGAAATGCCGCGGTTAAAACTGGGCCGTGAGAGCAGCCTGTCCATCTGCCTGTCCTGCACCCTGTCCGTTTGATGGCTCGGCTGTCTCTGGAGGTGAGGGTTGCGCAACGCCATGCTGATGTCGTTCAGGAGGCGGGGCAAAGGACCTAGTTTGATGATGGCATCCTGTGGTTAAAGGAAAATATGTTTCTTAAAATCTGGACACATGATTAGTGCAAATTCAAGTTTAAAGTGTTTACCTTGCTGAGCTGAGCCATGACTTCCCACAGGAGGCTGTGCAGAATCGACAGCTCCCTGCCCAGGTCAATGTAGCCCTCAAAGCCACCTGCGTTGCTGACACTGTCCAGGTTGGAGATTTCATACAGGAACTGCTGCATGGAGCCCCACTCCATCTCCAAAAACTCATTCATGAAGCACATATACTCCTCTTTACTGCCAAACCTGCAGGTTGGAGCCAAAAAATCCCCAAAAGATAAGACGACGTACGTTTATTTAGGCAAAAATAACACATCAGTGGAAGCAAATTTAAAAACGCATAAAGAATCATGACTGACTGAACACCAGACGTCTCATTTCCACTTGTATTGTTTTGTGCAGATAAATAAACTAAACATTTCTTGGATTCTGAGTTTATGGAGAGATTGAATTGTTACATATGTAATGGAATCAAACAGATTGTGAATTTCTTAGCTGCTAGTGGACAACTACTTCTACTAAAAATAGAAACTTCACTGACTTGGAGAAGTTAGCCAAGTTTTGCACTACTTTAGCGATGAGGGTGAGCGTGCGTGACGTCTGCTCATCCGGATACTCCTGGGTGAGGTTGAACAGAGACGGGGACATGATGGCGGGACACAGGAAGCGCAGAAAGAGCGAGCCGCTGATCAGACGGTCAGCGATGTCTTCCCGACCCCTCTCGGCACAACGCACTCTCCAGGAGGCAAAAACCTCCTTTAGCTCTCGAGGGAAAACACTGAGAATACACGAGAGACGTTTCAAAATGTCATCCTCTATGAAAGATTCTAGTCATTCATTTTTGCAGGAATTAAGAATTTACCAATGGGAGTTAACAATTTTGCAGAGTGCCAGTTCGCAGCACATTCGAAGGTTGGCTTGGTGGTCCGGTAGCACAGATGGGGGGATTCTCATCGGGTCCACTTCACAGTTTTCCTCTGACTCATACAAGGCCCTTATAAACTCACCTGCAGAGAACATGTTTTTGGGGACAACTTCTGATTTATAACTGCTAACATATTGCATAAATCAACGATCATCTGTCATAAAACAGCAATCTGTTTAAAATCCCCAAATAACTTCCTCAACATGAGTAAAGAAAAGTCTATTTTTTAAAGACATTATTCATGGAATCAGGAGTCAGTTGATTACTACAACTCACCTATCTTTTATGCACAAAAATGAAAGGGCATGTACCAGATTATGGGTGAAAGATTGGAAATACATACTTTATTCATACTCTGACTCGATACATACACTATCTATCTACACACCAGGACAGGGGTGGGCAATCCTGGTCCTCGAGAGCCGCTGTCCTGCATGTTTTGTATGTTTTCCTGTTTCGACACGTCTGATTCAGTGACTGAATCACCTCCTGACTTTCTGCAGAAGCCTGTTAATCAGCCATTCATTCAAATCAGGTGTTTTTGAGCAGAAAAACATCTAAAATATTCAGGATATCGGCCCTCGAGGACCAGGACTTCCCACCCCTGAGCTAGGAGATCACATGAGATCTTTGTTTAAAACCTTGGCATGCAAAGCAGTGGGAGATGAAATATACTTTCATTAGAAAGTCTTTTCATAAATCCATCTGCTGATGTTTTATATACACTGTTTCAACTCACCAATAGCGTCCTTGAGGTACTTGTGTCCGATCAGTTTGAGGTACTCTTCTATGGCTTTGGTGGCCAGAGTGTTCTCTCTGAATATAAGGTGTTCTCGGTCGATGAATCTGTCTACCTCACACATCGCCATGTCAGAAAGGAAATCCTGCAGGAAGAGAGAACGACGGTTTATCGCTGTAATTCTGATTCCAAAGGCAGATAAAAACCTTCTGCTTGTTTAGTTTCAGATGGTCAGGAGGCAGCGCCGTGTACCTTAGCTTTCCCTGTGCTCTGTAAGATATGCACCAAAGCACAAGCCACCTCCTCTTTGCTCTTGACGCTCAGCACCGGCTCCAGCACAGCACACAGGGTGCGGTAGTTGTTGGTGACGTACTCTGCAAACTCCTTGTACAGCTCCATGGGCAGAATGTTCATGGTTTGGAAGCGAGATTTGAGGCGTAGCGATGCGTTGATGATCTTCCCTCCTCCGACACCGGCACCCTTGGTGAGGACGCTGGGCTGGATGACCGGGTACCACTGCTCCACAAACTGCCGACCAGTGATGCTTGAGATGGGGATGCTGACGAGACCTAAATATGTGCTCTTTTCCTATAAGACATAAAAAGACAAACTTCTGATAAGCATAAGTTTGAAAAATGGCAGAAATGATGGGATAAATCAGTAATTATTTAGAATTTTTTCTTCAGAGCCTGATTGGTGCCATGACCAAAGTTGAAGGCAGCCATCTTAAAATAACTCTATGAACTTTGATAAACATTAATAAAAACCTTTTTATTGTCATCCCTTTCACTTCGCATGGTTCTTTACATCAAATCTTTTGTCTATTTTCCAAACCCTAATAGCCGCAGCAGCTAGCTGTAGCACTTCTGGTGCAGGCCCCGACCCCCCACATCCCTCGGTCACCTTGCGTCTCTTCTTGTCCGTCTCCTTGTACAGATGAAGGCGTAGGTTGCGAACAGCTGGCAGGTTGTTGAATTCAAAGTGCTCGCCCCAGAAAACGGTGTCGGTGCGGGGCTTGCTGGTGGTGCGCGCGTACAGCATGTCGTCCAGACAGAGTTCGCAGTAGTAACGTTTCTTAGCTGGAAGCTCTCGGGCCTCGATGATCCACAGCTTGAGGACGTTGTCCACCCTCCGGCTGTTGTCCTGTACGGAGACGGAGTCAGATCAGACAAACGAGAATGCATTTTATGACACACAATCGACAGACAGAGGGCGACATGACGTCTAGGCAGAGCTACAAACAAAAAAACAATTCAAGGGCACGGAAGCAGAATGAATACTGGGCGACAGCAGGCCATCCTGCAGGGAAACAGAGGAAATGACAGGAAAGAAATGGCTGCTGACTTGGTGATGTGGCTGCTGTGAACAGCAGGCTGGAGTTTGATAAGTTGCTGTAAAACTCTCAACATGAACACAAAGGCAGACACCAACATGACAGATACACAAAAAGAAGAATTAAAACACACAATGCACATGTGCAGCAAAGACGAGAGACAAACAATGGTAAGAATGTTTCTGTAGGCTGTGACACTTTCCAGTCATGATCACAAAGACGGATTTTATTTGGCAGCTCCTGTGGGAGGAGAGCGTGCCGTGCTGATTGCAGAATAATGTTTCAGTCAACGGAGGCTGAAATATGACTGTCGTTAGACCCCCATTCGCCTCTGATCACACAGCTTCTAATTTTAAATTCTCAACACCATCGTTAGAGTCGGTGGTTGAATGTTTGATTTTTTAAGACCGGTGCCAAACAAGAAGCTTAATTAATTTGAAATGTGTGAGTGTGAGTGTGCCGGGCATCTGGTGTCTCAGTGTGTCTGTGCACGGACGCTGCAGCCACACCAGCATGGCTTCAACTTCTTGACATCAGACTACAACTTGGGATATTTTGTAAAAGGTAAATATAAATAGAATGTAATGATATTAACACATTTTATTCAGAGTAAAACAGTAAATGGATCAAACTTTGTAAGAAAGAAATGTTGCAGTTTTTGAGTGAAGCTGTTAAATTGTCCTGGCTCGTCTTTGCTGTTTTTATTTTTCATGATGTTGTTCTAAAACCTGTACCTGTGTTGCTGGTACTTTTCCAGATGTTCGCTGCCCATGTCAAAGGCACAAATGCACCCCCATACCATCAGAGAGGTAGACTTTTGAACTGAACCCTCATTTTAAGTACAGAGAATGTGGAGTTGACAGAATAAACTGGTGGAATTTATACAAGTCTGTGAAACTTTGCCCATCTTTTCTTCTGAGAGAATAACCCCCAATTTACTCTGCATCCATCTCCGCTCCTCTGCGCTC
>JAVKLF010000042.1:1195267-1207504 GCA_034783495.1 Millerichthys robustus
ATTTCTTTGGTATTTACAGTTAGGTCACATAATTTGATGGCTATAAAACAGGTGACCTGGGTGATCCTGGCTCTGAGGTGGTTAGATATTATAATAAATGAGTTAAGATCGTAGTAAGATGTGTTAACCTCTGGCATTATTGTTTAAACATGACGATCTCCGCTTTATTCTCGTTACGCAGTTTACGTAAGTTCTCTTCTTCGTCCTCTGACGTGAATACAGAGACGTGCGCACTGTCGCCCCCCAGCGGTCAGATATTTTGGTGAAACACCGGATTGACGTTACGCCGCAACACTCACGATATGGAGCAGGAAATTAGACAAATATTGTAGGTTTTATTGTAAAAAGACCGGTAAGTGGGGACACGTTTTGTTGTTTTTGTTTTTTCTACCGAGACATTCAGGGGACTTTCCGGGCTTCTGTTGGAGCTTAAATAGTTGTTTTCGGTTTCTCTTTAGTCGCTAACTTACTGCTTATCGATACGCTGATGTCTCATCAAGCTGATGTGTTTTTAAACATTGTGGGGAAATATAAAGTCTTTCCGAACTTTGGACCTTTCATCGAGAGTTAAATTACTTTTCGAGAAGACATTAGATGGTATGTTTGATTTGGATGTTTATTTTAGCCTAACTGTTTGTTAGCATCTCTGCTGACTTTAACTTTAATTTATAATTCCCATTTAAGAGTCTTTGTTTGCTGTTTGTGTGTTTCTGAGCTGAATCTGTAGTTCAGACCCAGAGTTTAACAGAAACCTGCAGTGCAGGAGAAAATGAAAGCATCCATCTGCAGAAAGTGAAAGTAAAATTTTTAAAATAATGATCAACTTTTTAATGAAATGCCTGGTTTGATAAATTCTGGGTTTTAAATATTAAATAAAACAGAAACATATTTTCACTGTAATGCTAAACTTTTAAATTATGTTTCTCAAACTGGACAAATAGAGGAGAAACAGGCTGGCCTGAGTTGACCTGTTTGAGTTGATAAATCTAACTAAATAAAGTTGAATTAAAGGGATATTTACAACATTTATGTGGGATTAATGAGACGGTTAGGAACAATTAAATGTGCTTGTTGCAAAATATTGACTCAAACATTAAAGACTCATCCTGAACTGAATCAGCTGGTTCTATTTAAAAGCTCTTACTCCAGTAGTTTTCCAGATATGCAATTGTAAAACGCAGGCATGCGCTGAACGTAAACAAAGAGCTTGGCTGAATCCATCGTGGCAGCTTGAGGCACGGGATTATCTTTTGCAAAACTTATTGTGGACATGTTTTTATGTGCGTACTTAGTTGTGAGCAGAATTACATACGTACGCATCAAAATTTTCTTTTTTAGTTCCTGTATGGCTGTTTTTGTCCTTCCTTATTGTTGGCTTCTTGTTGAACTTTGGCTGTTTCTGCAGGTAAACAAACACACGAGGTAGTCGGCAGCCGCTCGTACATTTAGCTCACAAACACTTCATTTAAGGACAAAGTAAACATCGACGTGCAAAGACTTTTTTGTTTCTTACTTTATGATTTATGTTTTTACCGATCTTCATGGCTTCATGACCGCAGCAGCGTCTAAGTTGCTGCAAAACGTTATTTTAGGTTTGGTTCCGACTCGACCAACGAGTTAACTCAGACCGGGTCTCTGTCTGTTCCTCCCTCAGAATCTCCTCGAGATGCAGAAAATGAGCTGCTTCTTCCCTCTGCTGTGCGTCTGCCTGGACGTGTGCGTGATGCACGCCGTCCGCCTGGCCCAGCTGTCTCCGCCCCTCCTCCATCATCCTTTCATCACCCTGTGGGGGGGGACGCTGACCAGGACCTCCGTCCTCACGTTCCTCGTCTTCACCTACCCTGGAGGCCTCTCGTGGATGAGACGCTTCGAGGGGCTCCAGAGCTTAGGGGTCCTTTGTTTCCACTTCCCGGTGTACATCAGTCTTCAGTGGGTGCTGGGGCAGTCCACGGTGGAGGAGCTGTGGGCGTGGTCCTCCTGGGAACGAGTGAGTGGATCTGTTGTGTCATTTCTAGAAAGCATGACATCGGCAGAACGGCTGTGTTGAAGCTGTTGCTCGTTTTGCAGATGTTGCAGGGTTATGCTGTGACAGCAGTGGCCTGGCTCTACTGGAGTCGATATGTCTCCCATTTGTTTACGAGGAAAGCTCCGTCTGAAAAGCAGCCCGGACCGGGCGACGGCACCGCCATGAAGAGGCTGATGGGATACATGGCGCCGTACCTGGGCCGCTTCGTTGTGGTTCTGGTTCTCGTGGTTCTCTCGTCTTGCGGTACGTCACAGGAGGGCTCCTGGTGTTGTGTCGCAGCCAGCTGACTCTGAAGAGTCTTTAGTTCATCAGTTTGACAGATTTGTTCCTTCAAAGATCAGCGATGTGACCGTTTGAACTCCTGACTGCAGGTGAGATGGCGATTCCTCATTACACCGGCCGTATGGCCGACTGGATCATGAACGAAGACGCGCCCGATGCCTTCTCGCAGGCCATCACGGTCATGACGTTATTAACCGTCGCCAGGTAACGCAAGGTCTTCTTAGATCATCTCGCACCATCTACGTGCTTTTATTTGTTTACGAGAAAACATCACGTTCCTGGGCAAGAATATTTAGTTATTTTTGTTATTTAAATGATAAAACACGTATAGTTTAGTTTATTAAATGTATTTAAAGAAAATCCTGCAACACGACATGTTCATGCCCAAGTCTTGAAGAGAAATAAGAAATCTTTATGCTTTTTTGGTGATGTTTTTCAGTGCTGTGTTGGAGTTTGTGTGTGACCTGATTTACAACATCACCATGAGCCTGATACACACCTCGGTGCAGGGCGCCGTCTTCCAGGCCGTGCTGAAACAGGAGATCGCCTTCTTTGACGCCACTCCAACAGGTGGACCTCGTTCCAACCATCAGTCTGACTCTCCAGATATTCAGTTTTAGGTTAAAGAGGCAAAACCTTCAGCTGTTTTTCTGCACACGTGTGCTTCATCACGAACACCAGTCTCGTCTCACGGTTTATATATCTGCCTGGCACTTTGCTTAATTATCATGCAACAGTACATTAAAAAAAAAAGCTAAGGAACTCTTTTTCCCTCAGGTGAGCTGGTGTCCCGCATCACCACGGACACCAACGACATGAGCGAGGCTCTGAGTGAGAAGCTGAGTCTCGTGATGTGGTACACGGCCCGGTTTGGCTTCCTCTTGTTCTTCATGGTGAGCCAGTCGTGGAAAATGACCCTGCTCACTTGTATGGGACTTCCCATCATCTGGGTCATCCCCAAGCTCACCGGACACTTCCACCAGGTGACGTTACTTTTGGAAAAAGTCCAACTGGAATCCCTTGTCAATCTGAAAACCTCCTAAACGAATCGAAAGAGGCAGATTTTTCTTAACACGGCGCATAAAATCGCCCTTTTATCAAACTTGGTGTGTTTTCTTTTGTCCGTCCGTGCGTTATTAGACCATTGCTGTGGAGGTGCAGGAGTCTCTGGCGAAAGCCAACCAGGTGGCCACAGAGACCTTTTCCTGCATGAAGACGGTGAGGAGTTTTGCCAATGAGGACGGTGAGACGGAGAAGTACAGGAAGCGGCTGGAGGACACCTACTCTCTGAATAAAAAGGAGGCAGTGGCCTACGCAGCGTCCACCTGGGCCAACAGCGTGAGTTTCATTGGTTTTACTAAACCTTTGTGGGTTCTGTTGCCCACTAGCTTCATCTACCGGGGTCTTTATCTCTGAGGAAACTTTCTGAGGAGCAGGTCCTTCATTCTCTCCGTGACAAATGAATAAATAAAAGTTGAGCGGGCATCCTTTTTCGTGTTTCCTCAGATGACCACTCTGGCCTTGAAGGTGTGTATTTTATACTACGGAGGGACTCTCGTGTCCCGGGGGGCCGTCAGCAGCGGAGACCTGGTTTCGTTTGTTCTCTACGAGCTGCAGTTTGCTTCTGCTGTCGAGGTGAGCCGCAAGCCAAGAAAGTGATAGCCTTTTAATTAAAAGGACTTTTTTCCCCCCAGTTTTCACTGCTTCTTCTTTTCCAGGCTGTGATGCGTTATTACCCAGAGGTGAAGAAGGCCATTGGTGCCTCTGAGAAGATTTTTGAGTATCTTGACAGGAATCCTCAAATCCCCCCCTCGGGCACTTTAGCTCCCGAGACTCTCAAAGGACACATTCAGTTTAAAAATATTAGGTTTTCCTATTCTGGAAAGACTGGCAACAATTTGGTGCTGAAGGTGTGTGTTTATTTTATTCCCTCTGTAATTTAGTGCAGTGATAATTAGTTTGAACACAGTTTTGTGTCACCAGGACGTGTCTCTGGAAGTGAAGCCGGGCCAAATCACTGCGCTCGTTGGGCTGAACAGATCAGGAAAGACCACCTGTGTCAAACTGTTGGAGAGGTTCTACCAGCCACAGGCAGGAGAGATCCTGCTGGATGGGAAACCCCTGCAGAGCTACAGAGATGAGTACTTACGGAAAAAGGTCAGCAGCTTTTTTAATTTAAATATCTGAGGCTTTCTTTTTATTCCCTGCATTATTCTCCTGTTGTCCTCATGATGGTCAGGATCAGCTGAGCGCCTCCTGACGTCTTGCTTTTTCTTCACCGCTCTTTGGCAGATTGCTGTGGTGAGCCAGGATTGTGTGCTGTTCGCTCGCTCTGTCCGGGAAAACATCAAGTACGGCTACGAGGACGCTACGGACGAAGAGATGTATGAAGCTGCCGAGCAGGCCAGCGCCCATAAGTTCATCACCGAACTGTCAAAAGGATACGAGACAGGTTCGACCCAGAAACTCAACGTCTGTCAGAATAAATCACCTGTTGGGCGTGATCTCGTGCATTATTGTGAGAAATCAGGTGGTCTGTTAGCTCATGAAGTAAATGTTGAGGATGGGTCTCGGCTACCACCACACTAAATTTGAACTTATCTGTAAAATTGGTTGTGGCGTAGCCGTCTTTGTTCCACCGTTAGGAGTCTTTAAGGATGAACGTAAATGGGATGTCCTCCTGTGTGCAGATGCTGGGGAAAAGGGAGGCCAGGTGTCCGGAGGGCAGAAGCAACGCATTTCCATCGCTAGAGCTTTAATCAGAAAACCCAAAATCCTGATCCTGGACAACGCCACCAGTGATTTGGACACAGAGAATGAATACCAGGTAGGAAACGGCCTCCCAGGTTTTTGTCTAAATTGAAAAGCTGTTTTTCACCACCACATGTTCCTCCTCCACAGATCTGTGAAGCTCTAACGAAGCTAGCAAAGAGCTGCTCCGTGTTGATGATATCCAACAAGATGAGCGTCGTGGAGAAGGCCGATCACATAATAGTCCTCGACGACGGGGCGGTAAAGGAGGAGGGCAGTCACGACCTGCTGATGAAGAACGGCGATCTTTATGCTGAGATGGTAAAGAAGCAAGAAACCGGCTTTAACCGCCCAAAAGGCGAGAGCAACGAGGAGCGTTAAGAAGTCTGAATGGCCGGAAAATGACTTGTTTCATAAAATATATTCTTATGAGAAGTGTTTGCTGGACTTTGACCTGTTAACACAGTTAAACTGCACCGACTCTGAATGTCCTGAAAGACTTCTCATCACCGATCAGTTAAAAAACATGTTTATACATTTTATTTCTAATATCTGTTTTCTTCAACAAATTTCACACAAATTGTCACCGCTCAGCATCCACACTGCGGATTTTTTTTTTCAGAAAATATTCTTACTGTAGTTCCTAACGGCCGTATCCTGAGGATCAGTATTCACAGCGTTTTGAGTTGATGGTAAAATAATTTAAAATTGTTTATATTTGTTGTCATATCACCCAACTTTACATCCTGCATGTCAGCTTTCTGATGAGGAAACTGTCCTGAATGGATTCTTCATAAAAGCCAGTTTGTTTGTATATTTAAGTTGTGTGGATATAAATTATAATGACAAAAAAGGTCTATGTCGTTAGAACAAGGTTGTATTTATAGTTTATTTTGAACGGCACAAGTTAACGTGTGCCTTAAAACTACGTTTGTTTTACTCGTTTTAAATCTCTAAGGGAGAGTCCAGCTACCCGCCTGTGGCGCCGTCTCGTTCTTTCAGTCACTGCCCAGAGTTTGGGCCACAGATGAGGGTAGGAACGTAGACTGAACGGGAAACAGAGAGCTTCTCCTTACAGCTCAGCTCCCTCTGAACCACAACAGACCGAGTCCACAAAACTGCTGAAGCTGCACCGAGACACTGGACTGTAGATGGGTTGTAAATCAGAAGATTTAAAAAACAAAAGACAAACACTTGCAGTGTGCGGTATACTTCTTTAGATTAGTGAAACAAAAAAACCAGCCAGTACTTGTCCTGAGTTGTGCACTTGGTTTAGGGTGTGGTGTAGAACTTATTGCTTCGCACTTTTTCCGATCATAGATGATGAAAATTATCAGCTAGCTTGAGTTTGTGTGTTTTATACGCACAAATCTGAAAGTTTGTTTCAATTTAATTGTCTTTGTTTTCATTTGACTTATTTTCTTGGTTTTTCTGTACTTTCGTATGGAGTGAAAGTTTTTCTGTTTGGCTCAACAAACTTTTAGCAATAAACTTTTTAAATGAATTTTTTTTATATCTATCCTTATTCTCAGTACACAGGATTGTTTCATGTTATGGTTATTCAGGAAAAAAACTGATGCAGAAGAGTCTGGAAAGTATACATTTTCCTTTGACTGAAAAATGTGATTTTAGGACAACTTAAACTCAAACACAGTCAGTGTACTCTGAAACTACAGTAGCAGGTAAGTTTTATTTTGGTTCAGTTTAACAAAAATGTAAACAGGAAAACACTTTAACACGTTTAGATGTTTTTCTTTTTTGTCTTTGGACACTGATCATGAAGTATCTAAATTACGTAAAGTTTATTATCACTAAAATTAAAGCAGATTAATGTTAAATTGGGATTGTTTGTATTTAGTGCGCAAAGGGTGGTCTTTATTTGACAGACATCAGATTTGAACCAATCAAGACGTAGTGCCCGTACCGACGTCACCGGACAGACGCAACAATGTCACGTGACAAGTATTTAAACTGTCAAGCGGAAGCAGGTGGTCGCCATTTCATTTCGAACTTGCACAGTGTTCGTGTTTTGTGACAGCGCGGCAGAAAAAAACCCAAAACATTAGGATCTGAACTCTCAGCCTGATGGAAGCTGCAATCAACCCACAGCACGACAGGTAATGTCCGGAGTAAATTTAGGCAATCTGAAGATATTTAACAAGTTTTAAGCCCTCTGAGACACAAAACGGTGAATTGTATCACGTCGGTGTTACGGTCAGTCAGAGGTTCTCTGGAAACAGTTAGCTTGCATCCAAAGCAGGCTATTATCTCTGTACCGGCTTAATTTTGATTATGTACATTTATTTGCTATATTACATATTTTTCAGCCTTTAGCTAACCGTTAGCCGGGAGAGTAGAGTCAGATGACAGCTCCAGCCTATGATCGGCTGCCCCCCCGCCCCGTTAGCTTCTCTGTCATTCATCGCTGCTAATGCTAAACTGTCGAGCTTCATGCTACTATCACTAAGATCACCATGAATTATCCTGCCTAACAGGCGTCCGTGCAAACCGTTAGTTGTTGTAGAAGTCACTAGTTCTGAACGAACCGTTAGTTTTTTTTGTTTTGTTTTTTATTTAACGGGTGGATGTGCAGCTAGCTTAGCCACAGCTGAGCCTCCCGTCCGGATGAACCAACACCTCTTTACCGCGGCAGCAATGACTTGAACAGACTTGGGGGGGATTGTTTTTTTAGGGCTTCAGCGTTTAAATGAGACAAACCACTCGAGTTTTGATGGAATATTGTTGTGTGTTCCTGATGTTGCGGATGGTGTGTTTACAAACAGCGGAGGCGGGGCGTGCGAACCACGCGACCACCAGCTGGTGGGTTTGAACCCCAGCAGGCCCAGGTGGTCACCCTGATCCAAAGCAGGTTTCAATCACAGGGAGTCAAGTTGAAGTCTTGTCAAAACGACCGCGATAATATTAAGATCTAATATGATAAAACAGCTTTCTGTCTGCCTCAGAATAAATAAACACTGACAGGAGTCACCATGGCAACACAGTATAAAAAAATGTTTATTGTCTCCGTGTTCCATCCAATGGTCCTGCTGACTCGGATGTTGGGTTCGTCCAGTGGAATGATGAACCAGCACACCAGCTCAGGCAAACGCATCCGTAAACCCTCCCTGATGTACGAGGACTTTGAGAGCCCCTCGCTGCCGCACGCCATGCCCCAGGCGTCCCCCGCTCCTCCACAGCCGCCGGTGAAGGATCCCATCCGTCCGGGCCGCATGACGAACCAGCTGCAGTACCTCCAGAAAACCCTGACAAAGTTTCTGTGGAGGCACCACTTTGCCTGGCCCTTCCACGAGCCGGTGGATGCCTACAGGCTTAACCTGCCGGTCAGTTCACTTCCTTTTGCTCTGATATTCTGGAAATGCGGGCTAAGGTCTTGTCCTCATGAAATCCTGCCTTTCTTCACCTTTTCCAGGATTATTATAAAATTATCAAACAACCTATGGATATGGGAACAATAAAGAAACGTTTGGAAAATAACTTTTACCAAAGTGCAAGCGAGTGCATACAGGACTTCAACACAATGTTTACTAACTGCTACATTTACAACAAGGTAGGTCAGAAAACCAACTTTTTGTTCATCCTACTTCTGGTGAATCTCTCTGTCTGTTATTACAGAAGGTACTACTGTCATGCCTAACGTTTCTTATTTCATGGTTCTTACTCGGAGGTAGTAAAAGGTGTTTAAAGCCCAAAGCAAATGAAAAATCCAATTCCTTTGTCACAATAACAATAAAACCAAAAAATGAAGCCTACAGTTATTCAGGAATGTAATTACTGCATCATTATACTTCAGAGATTTTGTGTTGACTCAGCACATCCATCGCAAAATGATTTTTCTGACTTCTGTCTGTGCAAACATCAGACGTTTTTATTTATTAACATCTTTCCTTGAGTTCAGTTTGTTAGATTCTGTTGAGTAACTTTGCTAAGAGCTTCTTAAAATAATACTTTTTGTTAAGTGTGTGAAGGTAATGGTTTGTTTTTTTATTGGTGTTTTTGATTTAAACCAGTGTTTGTTGCTCCCCTGACACAAATTCTCAGTGAGCACCAATGAAGCAAATATCTGTTAAAACACAGTGAAGTGTTCCCAGCTGTCTTAAGTAAAAGCAAGTTTGA
Source organism: Millerichthys robustus (assembly GCA_034783495.1). Lineage (NCBI taxonomy): Eukaryota > Metazoa > Chordata > Actinopteri > Cyprinodontiformes > Rivulidae > Millerichthys > Millerichthys robustus. The sequence goes on from JAVKLF010000042.1 coordinate 1,204,461, forward strand.
TGTAAAATGGAGCTGAACCAGTCTTTGTGCTAATTCCTGTGCACCATTCCTTCCCGTGTAGCCGATGGATGACATCGTATTGATGGCTCAGTCTTTAGAGAAGATCTTTCTCCAGAAAGTTGCTCAGATGCCTCAAGAGGAAGTCGAGCTTCCCGCACCAGCTCCTCGTAACAAAAACAGCCGGGGCAGATCTCGCAAATCTCACAGTGAGTGAAAAAGACTTAACAGTGTATTTAGTTTATGTGAAACATGTCAGCTAAAAGTGTTTACACTTTTATGTTGTCTGCGGCGTTCTGACATCAACATCGAAGGTTCTGCTAAACACTCGTCTGTCAGAGGAAGTAAATGTTCTCTGTAGCTTCTTAAAGTTCTGCACACTCTCTGCCTTTAGCCTCGCGGGCTCAGCAGGTGCCGGCAGTGTCCCAGTCAGCCTACTCGCCTTCCTCTTCAGACACGGGGGATTCCATGCTGGCCAGCTCCCCTCAGACTGTCCTGACCAAAAGTCTTCCTCCAGCCAACATCATGGGTCTGCCTCCCACCCAGCCCACCACCAAGGTATCTATCAGAACACCGCCCAAACTTTTACATAAACTGTTGATCGCTTACTTATGACAAAAAACACGTTTATAATTTTACCAAGTTCAGGAAACGTAATAAAATATTTAGATCAAGAGAACTTAAGATGTTATCTGTAGGAGTTTATTTGTGATTAAAGTGGTTTCTGAATCTAATTTCTTTCTGTAGAAGAAAGGTGTCAAACGTAAAGCAGATACCACCACCCCCTCCACCATGAGCTATTCTGTGGGCATGTCGGGAGCAGCACACATGGTGGGCCTGGGGAAAGGAGGACATGGGGGCCAGGTCCACGACACCTCCCTGCACGCCATCTCTTCAATGGGAGGCATGAGCCTGGAGACCCCCCCTGGGATGGGCTTGGTCAGGAGCTCCGGAGGTCCCGTTCTCCTCCAGCCCATGATGTCCGGTACCGGACGCAGGGTGGGCAGCGGACGCCCCATCAAACCCCCCAACAAGGACCTGCCAGATTCTGTCCAGCATCAGCTTTCAAAGAAAGTCAAACTAAGCCCACAGCTGAGGTACTGCAACGGGCTGCTGAAAGACATGCTGTCCAAGAAACACGCCGGGTACGCCTGGCCTTTCTACACGCCGGTGGACGCTGCCTCGCTGGGACTTCATGACTATCATGACATCATCAAATGTCCCATGGACCTCGGCACCATCAAGGTACCGCCTGTTAAGCCGATCATGAGACTAAAATGTCACCATGTTCATCAGGCTGAAAAATTGTCTCGTGACTTTTTGATGTTAAATTATGACTGAAAATGTCTCCACCACTTTAAATCTTCGTATGTTTAACCAAACGAGTCCGGCTGTAGCACCGGTGGGGTCACCTCAAAACAATTTAAGATGTTTCCTTTTAAAATCTTCACCAGAGAAAGATGGACTGCAGAGAGTACAGGGACGCCCAGCAGTTCGCCAGCGACGTCCGACTGATGTTCTCCAACTGCTACAAGTACAACCCACCTGATCACGATGTCGTTGCCATGGCGCGGAAGCTGCAGGTGAGCTTGGCTTTGAAATTCCATCTGACCAAACTTCCTCACCCGAGCATCATGGGAGACGCTGTCACCTTCTGGTTTCCTTGATTTGCTATTTCTGTGCCCCAGGATGTATTCGAGTTTCGTTTTGCCAAGATGCCAGATGAACCACAAGTGGAACACACAGCCATGTCCATAAGTGGACATCCAACCTCTTCTTCCTCATCTTCCTCCTCCTCCTCCTCTTCGTCTTCCTCCACCTCCGAGAGCGAGCCCAGCAGCGAGAGCGAAGCGAGCGAGAGCAGTCCCAGCTCCGACAGCGAGGAGGAACGAGCGCACCGCCTGGCTGAGTTACAGGACCAAGTGTGCACACAAGTAAGTTCTCCAGCAGGATCCGGTCCACGCGGATCTCATTTAGGTCTCCAAAAACCATAAAGATATCCCTTTTTACTCCCAGCTGCGGGCTGTGCACGAGCAGCTGGCTGCACTCTCCCAAGGCCCCATCACCAAGCCCAAGAAGAAGAAGGAAAAGAAGGAGAAGAAAGAGAAGAAGAAAAAGAAGAAGGTGGAGAAGCGAAGTCGAGGCGTCAGAAGCAGAGCTGGCTCTGAGGAGTGGAAGATGCCGGGCAAGATGCTAAAGAGCAAATCTGCCAAAGCAGGCGGCTCCCAGGCAAAGAGAGGCCAAGTTAAGAAGAGTAACAAGACCAGCAAGTAAGTAGGAACACCAAAATTACCCACAATACCACAGTACAATCTCACACTTAAATAATGTAAGACCAGCAGCAGAGTAAAACATCTTTCTTTACCTGAAAATAAGAGTTTGAACATCCAGCAGCAGATAACTGCTGACTTCCTGTTGGTTTGTTTTTATTTTCCAGGACCGTAAAGAAGCCTTTCTATCCGTCCCTGTCTCCCTCCATGCTTCCTCACTATGACTCGGAGGAAGAAGAGGAGATCATACCCATGTCGTATGACGAGAAGCGCCAGCTCAGCCTCGACATCAACAAGCTACCGGGCGAGAAACTGGGTCGCGTGGTCCACATCATCCAGTCCAGGGAGCCGTCGCTGAGGGACACCAATCCCGAGGAGATCGAGATCGACTTTGAAACGCTGAAGCCGTCCACGCTGAAGGAGCTGGAGAGCTACGTCATGACGTGTCTGAGGAAGAAGCCCCGTAAGCCTTACGGGGAGCAAGGTAGGAAAAACGCACAAATTCTTGTTCAGTGTTCATCTGTGACATTTATCACCTGCAGGGGGAGGTGGGTGATCAATACGGCAAAGACCGCAACAAATCATAGACCGCATATTTATACTTCAAGTACCATGTAGTCCTGTTCTGAACCCCAACCCCAATTTACACCGCGTCCGTCCCCGCCGCGCTCCGGTCCGCTGCCAGGGGGCGCTCCAAGATTCATATAAAATCCTGTAGTTTTCTACTTCCATCATTAATTTTTCCTCATCCATTGTTCCTCACTGTGTTCAGAAAGC
>JAVKLF010000042.1:1406182-1417186 GCA_034783495.1 Millerichthys robustus
GCGGTGGGCGATTTATTTATATTTTTATTTTTCCGGTTGGAGGGGTTGTGGCATTTTTGCAGAGGAACATATTTTTTTTGCCGAGGTGTTTCCATTATTGTGTCCACCTCCCCGACTTCTTCCCTTCGAAAAATGAAAAATGTATCTGTGGTTTCTGAGTGCTTTCATTACAGCGAGTGGAAATCTGCCAGTTTGGATTCTGCAGCCAAAACCAAGACTCGGGTGCCCAGGGAACCGAATAAATAAATGAATAAATGATTAACTAAATAAATAAATATAGGAGGGATTCTTCTTCCTCGACACGAGGCATCGTCTTCACCGTCGAACCGCATCTTGCGACGCACGCGGCGAGTTGCGCCGTCAGCTGCTCGTCTGTCTGTGAGGAAGTTCACTCAGAGAGGAGGGAGGCAGAACAGCTGCTCTCACAACAGCCAATAATAACGCAAAAATAAATAAAAATACTGATCTTAAAAACCACAGAGATGGGACTAAATGTATGCAGCTTCTGCAGGCCCTCTCCCGTGAATCGTCTCCTCCCTGACAAGCAGCTCATTGCATTTCCCATCATGCATCTGATCGGTCATTCAGAAACACAAAACGCAAATAAGTCAACTCCACCATCTGCTTGTTAGAGGCAACTATAACGCTGCGTGTTTTAAAATAAACAATAAAATTACTTTGACGGGGCACCTGAATGGGAAAAAACAACATTTTGTGTTTTATTCATTTATGTTTGTGTCAGCCATAAGACAGAGCTCTGCTTTAATTCATGGCAGCTACACACAATACTTGTGCCGTCCTCATTTTCTAAATCAATAATCAGCCCAGCATGCTTCATTAACAGTGACCAATCAGAGGCAAGCTGGGGATCTCATTTTACAACACGAGCATGCTGAAGACATAAACCATCTGCTACTTGTAGGAACAGAAAAATCAAATTAATCCATTCTTATCATGCATTCAGATTTTAAAGCAATTAAAGATGTTCTCAGTCTAATCGCACAAACAGAAGTAGCTCGGTAATGAGGAGGGCAAACTCTTAGGTGAACTTTCCAGGGTTCTCAGCGGCGCATTTGGAAACTTTACAAGGCTCGCACACTCCAGTGAGCCGTTAGCCCAAACAATACAGATGTTGGCAACAACAATGCATTTTTTATTAAGCATTTAATCATTGCGCAAACCCAGATTTCCCATAATGGAGGGGCTCGAATTCAAAATCATGGGATGCCAAATCATTTACAGCATAATGTTTTCTGTTTTAATATAAGACATAAAAAAACTCCAATACAAGAGAAACTAAGATTATATAAAACCCAATGATGAACCGGAATGTTGAATTTACCTTAATGAAGCTGGAGGGAGTTCTGTTTGCCCAGAATCTGAGCTCAGATGTGGTGCTGATGTTTCCGTATCCTCGGAGGGTTTGGACGTGAAAGCTGTCCAATCGCAGCTCATTACAGCTGGAATCTGGACAGATTTAAGACAGAAAATACAAATAAATATGCTTTATGGGCTAATCGGGCCATTATTAAATAATTATCTTACCTGTTGAAAATGGGTACGGCTAGCTAAAAGCAAAGGCTGGCAAAAAGTAACAAAAGACAAGCTAAAAGTATCAAAATCTAGTTAGACGCTAAACGTAGTAAAACTTGACTAACTTCAAGCTAAATGTAACAAAGGGCTAGCAGAACGGTGGCCAAAAGCTAAAAAGGTAGTTAAAAGCTAAAAGCAGCATAAAGAGAATAAAACAACCAAGATACTGAAGCAGATTTTAAAAAGTTAAATTTACGTCATATTTAGAGCCACAGCAGCAGCAAGCTGTGGCTCTTCCTGTTCAGGCTGGAGTCAAATCTGACTGAGTTTCAATATTTTCCCACAGAACAAACAAACTACTACAACCTCATCAGTACCTTCAGAGTAAGAATACCTTTAACTTCTCCACATCGTGACCTTCAGAACATGTTCAACATGGATGTGTTAAACTGATCATTAGGAGCGCTTTTTGTTCATTTCTCTTTTAGTTTTAGGACCAACTCAGTCTCTGGTTTTCTTTTAGAAAGTGACGGGTTTCTTTGATAAAAGGTTTCTTTTTGTGACCACGACCCAACAGAACAGAACCAGTTCTGATCACGCCCGTAAAGCTGCACTTATTCGTGAAGCAATTTTATCTCTAAAAGACATAAAACATCAGTGGACTCACAATTTTCTGTCTATTTTCTTGCTTCTGTTTTCATTTTACCGTGAAATAAAAAAGGTGAACTCTGTATTTTCCTGATGTTGGTGACGGTGAAGAAAAACGCACCTTTCTGCTGCCACGATTATTGGTATTATCGGAGCTATGTTCCCTTTTTCAGTCCCGTTCCCTCCACCCCAACACAATTTTCATGTGCGCTCACATTTGTGGCCCCGTGTTGAAATTCATGAAATCCCCCCAGCGCCGAGGCTTGCTGGGCTGGCGACCAAGCCAAGAGCGCAATGAGCTCATTGTTACGCTCCGACTGCTGCTCTCGATTTCAGAGCTATCAACAGCTGTCGATCGGAGATGTCCTGGACTCCCTCCATGAATCACAGGCGCCCATCATCAGGAGACAAAACAAACAACGCTCAGCCAAACGTACGGCCCAGAGTCGAACCAGGTGCGGCAAAACACCCCCATGCAAATGCAGGCATGACTCAGTTTCACAATGAAAACGTTGCCGCCGTCGCCGGCAGGCTTAGAGGTCAAAAGTTCAGCGGCGCGTGAAGTTCAGGTGGTGGTCACGGTGGAGTTCGACTGCCAGGTTGTCGGTTTGACACTCACTTACTCAGGTCAGCCATGCTGAAAGACAATCATCAATGCACTCGGTGTTTGTAAAGGCTGAGAGGGTTGAGTCGCTTGTTAAAGCCAGATGGAGGCCGGATATGTGGGTCGGAGCCAGTGGCGACATTTTAGGAATAAAAATATATTGATTTGTTGGACTGCGCTCTTGGTTCGTACGCTTGTGGTATATGCAGAGAAAATAAACAAAAAGTTTTACAGTCTAATTGTGTCACTTTAAATCACTGGAACCCCATCCAGCCACCTTCTTCCTCCGATCCAGTCGGGTCAAGAAGGTCAGAGAACCAGGAGAGAAACCCGGACGACCTTCTCCACAGCTGCTCCTGGAAGATCTCAAGAGGTCTCCAGACCGGAGTGTTCTGGTGCTGCTTTGGGAAATGTCCAGAAAACCTGAAAAGGAGGAATCCTAATCAGATGCCTGAACCACCTCGGCTGACATTTTTTATTTTTTTGATGAGGAGCCAAGCTCAAACTGGAGTCTGTGAAGTATTAAAAAGTACACAAATAAGAGTTTACCTAATGTAGCTTTGTACATAAAAGATACCCGTGTTATCGTCTTACAGAGGGACAGATTAAGTTTAGATGGAGAATAAATAAAACACGTTTAAAATTTAAGGTTCAGATGCTTTCAGTTAAAGCTACTAGAGTTTGAAAATTAAAAAACAACTTAATGGATATAAGCTATAAACAGTATTTTTAAAAAAAATACTTTCTAAACTCAATATAAACAGAGTATGGTCGTAATAACAGTCTGATTGGCTCAAGGGCACAAACCTATTTACATCAGTGGTTGCCAAAGTTGTGGTCACTTTGGGTCATGACACACCAAGTATCTCTAGTAATCTCCAGAGATCAAATTAAATGTAAAACAGTTGGTAAAACCTCATTTTTGCCATGCATTTTGTAAAAACATATCATAAATAATACTAAAAACTGGTATAAGCTGGTTTTTATTCTTATTAACAATGAAACGAACCGAGTTTTCAATTTAATCCAGTAAAATTTGGGGTAAACGAACAGATGTTCCATACAGACAAAATCTACACCATGAACTAAATCTACTTTCCTGAGTCTCTGCACGGTTCTGCAGCTGGTCCAAACTGCAGAGGAACAGTACCGTCAGAGTATCTGACTGACTACCACAGTGCAGGTAAATAAATCATAACCCAATCCTTCCCATCGACACCAGCTGTTAGCATCAAAACTATGTGACATAAAGATACATAATTAATACTTAAACAACAATCTAATTAAAACGGACAAACTGGATGCTCTTGCCATCGGGGAGCTATAATTGCAGACTAAATTTTAAGACAGAATGAAATATTTAAGCAGGAAAATTCTGCAGTCTTGAATGCATTAAGATGAATATGTGAAGGGAATCTGAAGTGTGACCTACAAGATGTAATTCTCCTTTATCAAAGCCGTAAATAATTGTTGGGTTTGTTGCCGTGTGTGCGTTGGAGGACAAATACAAAGCAGCCTTTTGCCATTTTCTGTTCTACCTGTGCTGCCAAGTTTAGTTCTTATCAGTCAAGCAGCTGCTTTACGAAGCGCACCTAACCTGACTCGTTCCCAGCTTTTGTCGGTAACGCCACTGTTTGTGTAGCTTCACGCAGAACCTTTCCCCTGCTTCTATGACGTAGCTGATATGAAAAGAGAAGCACACACGAGCATCCACAGTGGGTAACGTGATGTTTCCCCAAAGGCCTGTGAATTCCTATGAGGAGCGAACATCGATTTCAAGCCGCCATCAAAACCCAAACCGGATCCGTCAGCAATTAAGGGAGAACTGGGGGGACATTAGAAAGACGAGCTGCTCTCCGGCCTACGTTTCCACCCCCAGCACAGCGGGCGGTGGGATCAGCCTGGCACCGAGGCTCCAATGGAAGACCCACGCATACCCTGGGTCATCTGTATTCCACCCATGTTACGGCAATATTGATATTGGCAGGCGAGCTGCTGATATTGGGTATGTAATGATGCAATTAAAACAGGAGCCATTTTACTATTATTGGCAAGAATGTGCGTCTCTCCCCCTCCCGTTTTTAGGAGGCAAATATGATTTGGAAGCAACGCAGAGAGATCCAGAGAGAACCTACTCGTAATAAAGGAATTCATCTTGTCACATCAGTGCTGGTTTTGGTTCACATGTTAATGTTGTTTATTAGGAAGAGAGAACAGTACTTTTTGTGTGTGGTCATGTTCATATTTACATAAACGTGCTCGCTGGTCTATGTTCACGTTAAATCACAAAGTACAGCGCCATAATTCACCTTGGAACAAACCATTGAGCCGAGTCTTATGCTTTGCTTAACTGCACTCAAGTTGAGAATCAAATATATAACGAGGGAGAAATGCTTGTTTTATCCATTATTGAAGTCATCTGCAAGATATGAGATCTGAAAAGGAGCCCAGAATGAAGGAAAAATGCAAATCAGTCCAATAATATTGGTTTATGCACAGGTTATATACCTTGGAAATAAAAGACCTGAGTGTTTTTAGAGCCATATGTTGCTTCTTTGTTCCAAGAGGGGAGATGCATTCATGTCACTTATGCTTCTGATTAGCAAAATGATTTATGCCACAATCACTCAAAAATTCAGACAGCGAATGTGAAAATGCTTTGTGACTCCACCAGATGTGCACAATAAAACAAGATTCCCATTGTAATCTGGGGTACTTAGTTTATATGAAGCTAATATAAGGCACACTTGGATGTGGCAAAGTCACTCTTTTTAAAATTTGACTATAAATGATTGGAAATAAATTGTGTGTTTTATGCTGGATGGCATGAGTGGGTTGATAAATTAGAAACAGTTTTGTACCTTGACTTATCTACAAGACAAACCTGGTGGAGATCACAGGGATTAATTGCTTCAGAGGTGTGGAACGCTGCTTTCCCATTCTTCCCTCTGCATTCTGCGCCTAAACAATGATTAATCACCCTTTAACTATTCTCCGGAGGATGCCGGTATTTGCCAAGCCTGGCCTTATCCTCCGAAAGCCGCCTGTGCAGGTTGGAGAAGGTACTTGCCAGGTACAGCGAAGGCAACCTGTCCTCATCCGTTATCAGATTAGGGAAGTGTCAGGGAGCAGACGCACAGGAGCAACGCTGTTGTTCCTCGCAGATCCCAAACCACAAATCCCTCCTGCCATTTTGTTTCCTCCACTCACGGCCCAACCGAGCCCTCCACCTCAGCTGCCACTCACTCCGTCAACTCGTCCCAGTCAATCAGGAGCCCGGTCTGCTCTGGCAGCTCGCGGCGCTGCTGGTCGTCTGCCAGGGGCCGACGCCGCGGATCAGATCCTGAGCTTCCAACTTCAAAAAGTGCCCTTCAACACAGCCAGACTCGCAGGTTGGGCCGTGACCATGCAACTTTTACAATGCATGCTGGGTAAGACTTCCTGCATGCCACTCGCCCCATTCGTGCCAGTTTTAAACTATAAACATTAGAGTTATCAGCGTTGGTTGAATACTGATGACATTCTATAGACTCACCTGAAACAAGACTTGAACCAAACGTTTCACCTAATCTGTTAGCGATCAGACTCTGTCTGCCATCACACTGCAGGTCTTCATCCTCATTTCTCATTTTGTTTGCATTTCTTCATCATAATTTGAAGTGGACCTCCGTCAGACTCCAGCCTGAAGCAGAAGACGACGTGACGCTGGGTTCACAGAAGTAAATATGGATGCTAAACGTTAGCACGTGCGGCTCCATTCTGAAGCGGTTGTCCAATCGGCGCAGATTAAATTATCATCTGCTGCAATTTTATTTTGACCCAATGTTTACGTTTGATCTTCTTGATTCTACTCAGAAGTTTCCCACCTGGAACAGGAGTGGTTCAGAAACAAACTCGAGCGCTGTGAGAGAGAAAAAACACGACAAAAAAAGGTTGAAGAGGTCAAAGTTTTGGATAATTACCAACAACAGAAAAACGATCAGGACTTCAGAACACATACTAACGGGTTAAGTTAGTAAAACGAGGTCGTTTTAATATTTCATGCCACCTGCAGGGAGTCCCGGCTTTGCATCAATGTGGGAGACAGATCACCCCTCTCCCCCCACTGCCCCCGGGGATCTGTCTCATGACTCATAAATGCGAGTTTTATCTCCATATCGACTCAATATCTCAAATGGATAACTTGTGTTGCCTCGTATTTGTGTCGTCGGAGGAGTGGGGCGTGAAAGCCACGGTAAAGGCAGGGACCCCCCTCACTAATGCTGTTCCAGTTACTTAGAGGCCCGGGGGGGGGAGCTGCCTCCACCCCCCACCACCACCCCTCGCAGATGGACCACACTCCAGCACCGTCTCCTTAATGCTTCCCTGCTCTCGATCAGCTGTCAAATGCAATAATATCTCCGCGCTGTTCCACCAAAGCTGCAATTACTTAGCATGAACTGTTGACGGGAGCTTATTTGCAACGGTGGAAATACGCGACAGCACCCGATCGTGTTCCGACTCCTTACCTACATCGTTACCACATGTTGATAATGCAGGAAAATCTAATTATATTTAGCTAATTAAAAGGAAAAAAAATCTTCACAGGAAAGTTGCGGAGATTGTACTTTCTCTGAAGTATATTTTATCGTTAAGAAATTAAAAGGTGACAAAAATACATTTCAATATTGTTTGATTTACCTAAAAGCCCACTTGTTTACTCTAAAAATAAGCTGATCTTAAAAACATAATTACAATTTAGCTCTTGCAAAACTTGACTTCAGAAATTAGCACCTGAATTTATTGAAAACTGTTTTCATCTGTCAGTAAAGTCACTTTGTCTCTGTGAAACAGAACCAAGACACGAAACAAAGAGGCAGGGAAACAAAACATCTTTAAGTGAGAAGAATTAAAAACCCAAAGAGCAGCAGGAACGGGAAGAACAGGACAAGACCTCGTGTGAACCGAACTAAATGGCTGAGCGGCCCGAGGAACCCATCTTTGTACTGCGAGGATCACAACGAGGTCTGAACAGATTCGGTTTGCGTATGATGTTCTGGTTGTTTTTGGACCTTGTTGTGGTCACTGTGACCTTTAATGTGCTGCGTCAAAAACGGAGCAACGGTCTGAGCATCACGTCGCCATTTATCCACTTAACGTTACGATCACAGCTCGTACGAGGCCTACGTAAACCGTATCAGGGATACGTTAACAGCAACGTAAAGATGTTTGGCAGGAAGGGTTTGTGAAAGGTACGCTTTGTGGTAAATTATGCATTAGGCTGACTTAAAGATGTGAAACAAAAAAACATTAAGATTTTCGACACGTCTCACATATGTGTTGCTGTGACGCCGCATTAAAAAGGACGTCTTTACACCCAGACGCCGAACGTTACGCGAGCCGAGCTGATTTCTGAAGATGTGAGGAGGTGGTGACAGAGGTGCGTCGGTTTATTTATCTTCTATGTTTTCACATCTTTATTACGGCAGCTTCTTGGAACGCCTCGGCCTGCTCCCGTCTGTCACGTTGTCAGTCAAATCGGACAGAATGAGAATCAGAACCAGACAGACTGAAGGGAGAAGGAGACACCTCGTCTTACTGCAAACGTTGGTGGGAGATCTTTAATTCATTTAAATCTTTTCCACACACATTTACAGATGCTACATAAAGGCCTCGTTTGTAGAAAACTAGCAGAAAGTCCGTTTCAATGACTTTAGTGGGCAAGGGATATTTGGTGACTTCGATTCGCAAAAATAGGCGAAATGTGAAACCAAATGTAATATTTTCATCACCAACGATCAAGCTGTGTCACAAATAGACTGAAACGAATGAAAACGCAAACTTTAAGGTTTGTTTGTTTCCTTTTCATGCATTTTGAGTAACTTCTAGGCAGCATTTAATTAAGAGTTTACTCAGAATATATATATTGTAAGACGGTGGAGACGATTTCATTTAAAATTCTGCCTGTTTTATTATTCGGTTTGTCCTGCTCGCATGCTAAAGGGCAGCTGTTTGTATCAGGCATGGCCGAGAGCAAAGTTTGGGTGAAGTTGTCCCTTTCTGCTCCGAGGAATTGTGGGACCAGCAGCTGGCAGGTGCAGCAGTTTATCACAAACCCAGAAATAATTGAAAGTGACAACTGGCAGCACCACAAATGATTTATTAGTCTTTTACTCAGCTCCTAACCATCCTCGGGGCTGGAATCAATTATTCACCAACTATGTGTCTTCAAATCATTAATTCTACTGTGTGGAGCCAAACGCCGTCCCACTTCATGTAGCTGCTCGTGTACCAGACCTTGGACTTGTTCCACCGGGTTCTACTCTGCCGGGCAGACATCTGCAGAGGAGCGTCCAGCAGAGACACAGTCAACCGAGTCTGTCCCGAACGGGGTCACGCCGTGTTGCTTCGCGGTCCTCGGGAGGGCGAGGAGCCAGACTAAGATGTTTACAAATGTCTTCGAAAAGAACCGCGGCTCAGTCATTTGCATTCACGGCACCGTCTGAAACCTTTTACTTTAATATTCCGGTGATTTGGATGCGTCACGTGTGCAGCTCAGGTTAAAAGCCTGGAAACGGCAGATATTTTACTCAGGCATTTGTTTATAAGAACAACGCCTACCGAGAGTTTGGGTAAAACAATTCTGAAAGCAATGTAAAGGTTTATGAAAGGGTGTCTGCAACAAAATCACTGGAAATCAACTCATAAAAATCAGTCAATGTTTTGAATTTAGAATTACTAAAATCTGGCCTCGACAGAAAGGTGGTGTCCGTAGAAAAGGTTGAAACTAATTTGACCAGAGGAACACGTTAAAATAAGGAGCTGTAATCAGCATCGCAGGTGTTTTCAGTCAGTCTGCTCGTTTGAACGTAGTTTGAACGGTAACTAAAGAGTCCAGAGTCCAGTCCACAACTTCAACAGAGACTGGAGGTGAACTCCAGGGTCAAAGGTCATCCGTGTCAGATCACAACATCAGTCTGTTTGAGACAAAAGGGACCTAATGGACATTAAATCATAGAAAAGACAGACTGGAATTTACCTAAATACATAAAAGCTTCTGGGAGAATGTCCTTCGGACGGATGAGACGAAGCTGTAGCTTTGTATCAACAAGTCCCATCAGCTCTGACAGGTGTACATTTAGGATCAGGCTAAATCAAATTGTTTCTACATTTGTAGTAAAATAAATTTACTGAATTGTTATCTGTGTTTTTTTGTTGAAATTCTTAATGATTGAAGTTCAGGTAAAAAATAAAAACCCAACGCCCGGTTTGTTGGGGGGTTTTCTGAGTGACAGGAGACTCTGGCTTTGGGCCTGACCATCCTTCACACCCACTTCACGATAAAACGCTGATGTGCTTGGAACAAACGCCTGTAGTTTCACAAACATCTGCTTTAATGAGTCTTCCCCCACAAGTCTCCCTCAAACTTGTGATTGACTTGACTATAAAAAGTAGATGAAACTGTAAATCATGAGACGTATTGTAAAATGTACTTCTGTCTTCCCGTGCTCCATAATGAAGCAGTCATTATGATTATTTTATAGGGCTGAAGTTTTTAAAAACTACAAGAATGCATTACTCTGCATAATGAACAGATGTTGTGGCAACAAGCACATACATTATGCATAAAAAATTATTTCAATTTTGATTGTAGACGCTGATTTATTGAGACAAGCCTGGCTTACAACAGTAATGGATTTAGGATGTGCTTTTGTTGTGTTATTTCCATAATTAATAATAGGAAGGCAACACATTATATATGCTTTGTATTCATAAAGATAAGAGGGTTTGAGTTATAACAGATAAAATACTGCTTGCTGAACTTTAGAGCAGCCAGAATTAATTATACATAAAACTTAAACTTGTCTAAATGACAAATAAGACACAAATTCTTCTAATGCCTCCTCGCTTGTCGTCTGCATTTTGATATGCTGAGGAGAGGCGCACAACAGATGAGATAAGATAAAATAAAGGAAAGGGAAGATAATTATCACAGCGTGATGAACTGTACGATAACAGAAAGTCATTCTGATCTCTTATATTTCTCTCTGTAAGTTGAAGAAAAGTCATAAAGAAATAGAAAGTTTAGGAAACGGATACGACTGTAGTCTTTAATAATCAAATTATACATGACACTTTATTTATATGAAACCAATTTATAGTTAAATATAATGTTTGAATGTTACCAACTCTTAGTTCTGGTTTAATAATTATTAACCTTTAATAACCAGGCAAGTCCA
>JAVKLF010000042.1:1421160-1431228 GCA_034783495.1 Millerichthys robustus
AAAAAAATCTATTTAACCGTTCATTTATGTTCTGAGATTAATTGTTTTTTATGAGAAACTAAAGAAGGTTTAAAAATGATCAGGAATAATCATCATCAAAAGGACTTACAAAGAGAAACAGCTGAAGGTAAAACAGCTAAATAAAAGTAGCTGCACCTTTTCTACTCAGAGTTTCTCAGACGTGTCTTTCGCCGAGTGTGGTGGAAATAAAAATATTCAAAATGTTCACGTGTTTTTAGTTCGCAGAAATCTAAAATAACATTTTTTCCTTACAGGTTAGTTGCTGCTTGATGCATTAGTTGCAGGAAAACTGGTTAAGTCTTTAAAAGTAGTTCAAAGCTGCTCTGAGACACACAAACGAGTGAAAAACAGGATGGTGTACAGCTCCGGAGCAGCAAACAGGTAATGCTCGGCCATTATCGTAACCACCGTAAAACAAACGACTATTTCTGCTTCAAGCTTTTGTCTTAAGACAATAAATCAGAGTGTTGTCGTTGGACTAATCATCCTTCCTCTAACAGGAGGACGACAGTTTGTATGTTAACAGCGGCCTTTCAGGATCATTTCTCCATTTCTTCCCCTTCCAGAAAAAAAAAAACCAGCCTGAGAGAGAGATTTAATATCCTTGTCTGACTTGATGTGAAAAGGCGATCCGACACTGCAACAGTGCGGCATCTTGATGCAATAATCTCAAATTAAGTCATGAATAATGCAGGGAAAGCCATGAAGAAGAATTAATAATTCAATAGATAAATAATTTACAAAATAATCAAATAAATAAATGATGACAGACCATAAATAAAGCATTAGAATAAATCTGCAGCAGCACGAAAGAAGCACAAACAAAGAGCACAACCTGGGACGAAGTCTTGGACCTCTTTGATGGATCAGAGTGTAAATTTAGATTTAAATGTCATTTTGGGGGCTATTATAAATAGTTAACGTTGAACTAGTTGAACTAGTAAACATTTTCAAATAAAATGTAAGGTTTGTATTTGTTACAGAGAGCTTCAAAGAGCTTCTCCTGTCCGGCACAGAGTCCACAATACTGCAGCGGCTGCACCGACCGGTCTGTCGATCTCACGCTCCGGCCTCCATGTGCTCCACATAACTGCTGAAGTCGTCTCTCATTGTGGCAACTGCGTGACAAAAACTGCAGCTTCTCATCTCGTCACGACCCGCCGGGTGACCTCTCACCACGCTCCACGCGAGAAACTACTCTGTGATTGGTCAGAAGTTCCTGGGCGTGTCCGTTCATGCTGAGAGCGCTCGGACGCTGCACCGTGCTTCAACTACTCGCTTCCAGAACCCGACTGTTGTGCCCGGAAGCAGACATTTCCAAAAACAGTCAAATGACCAAAGACTGCGGTGCTTAAACCGGGATAGATCTGTGGCCAAAACACCGCTGGACATCTGAGAGGGGTTTCTGCAGCGGGAGGAAACCCCGCGCTGCGACGAGTACCGCAGCGTTTCCCTTGGAGCTATGGTGCTAAAAAAGCTGTGAAACAAACGCTGAACCACATGACCGCGGCTCAAGGGTTCGGCTTCGGATCGAGTTCTTCTGGCCTTTAAAACTTCTTCCGTTTGGGGCCGAACCTAACGCCCAAGCAGGAGAGGACAATCCACCAGAGGGGAAACCCAGCTTCATCTTGGGGATGCAACTAAATTTATCTCAATAAATACAACAATGATTCATTTATAGACATTTTGTTGTTTAGCCACGGTAGCTATCTTCAATCAAGCTGACTCTGTTGTAGAGACAAATCCAATGTCTACTTTTTAGATTTCCTTGAATTCAGTCTAGTGTTTTTGAGATATTTTGCTAACAAACATATATTTTACCCACTAGTAATGACTTATTGTTAAGCTTGAACAGAAGCACTTTGCAGCATGATTACCTGTATGCGGCAGACTGATGCTCGTTTGTGAAGCTGGCTCACCGGCGCCGAACGGGGTAATGGGCCCACAGGAGGACAGGAATGAGTCCGGACCACGACGTGCTGCAGGCCCAGCGGTCTTCCTCATTCTGCTGCGCGGTGTTGCGCAATCCTGCTGAGAGTACAGTGTCATTACGGCTCTCGCAAACATGCGGAGACAGGGGCTCCTCGTTTAGCCAAACGATCACTTTGCTCCAGAGCTGCGATGAGATGCCGAAGCCCGCGGAGAGCAGAAGGTGTTTGAGGAGTTATTCAAACATTTAAAAAGCCAATAACTCCACTAAATCTGCCAGGATGTTTCATATTTACATTTGATTCTCTGAACCCTCCCGCTCAAAAACAATAACGGAGCATCTGGAAAAGAAAAACAATTAACGCTCAATATCGTGACAGCATCCTGTGATTCTCAGCTGGTGTCGGGTTCTGATATTAACCAGAGATGGAGCTTTAATAAACCGAATCGAGCTGATGACACAAGGCGTTCTGCAGTCGTCATGAAGAACGTGCTTCTAAACCAGCTTCTGCTGTTTTATTCATTATCAGCTCACTTACAGTAAAATTATTCTGATGAAGGAGGTCTTTTAGAGAACTCTAACAAGGTTACGCCGCAAAAAACTACTCACCTGTACTGTAAATGAAAAAGGGACAGAAAAGCTTGGGGTCATATCTGGTCTGGGAACACCTGGGGATCCTCCAGGAGGAGCTGGAGAGGGGTCACCGGAGGAGGGAGGTCCCTGGGTTCCTCTCCTGGACCTGTTGCCTCTGCGTGAGGAGATGGACGGATGGAGGGTTAGATAGAAGTGAAAGCTCAAAATGTAAACGTGAATTATTGAAACAACACAGACAGAGCTGTAAACTCGTTCACTTTTACAGGAAACAGATTTTAATTCCTGCAGAGTTTCGGTAACTTTTAAAGATTACAGAGATTTAAAAAGAAAGAACAGGCAGCAGGTTCTGTATCCTTTATTTACAGAGGCTCCGCCTCCCAACACGGCAACTGTAAGTTTCAGAGTAAAAAAACTAAAAAAAAGAAAAACATCTATTAGCGAAGTAATTGCTGCACGATTAGCAGACGTGCGGTTTGGCATGAATTTAGGTTTTTCTGCGGAGTTTGGAGGAAATGCACCTACTGGAGCCTCCTGATACAATAGAGCTGCCTGGGTGGCCATACATCCTGCATGTCTTACTCCCCTTTCCCCTCTTCTTCCCTCTTTCCACCCGCCCCCGTGGGTCTCTCCCTCGATCAATCCTCCCCACCCCTCCTCTGCCTGTCTGGACCGGGACCAGCTGGCTTCATTAGAGGCCTCCTCCGTTCCACATTGCCTGGTTTTGTCTGTTGCACATTTTTTCGACTGTTTTATCTTAAGCGCTGTCCATCCCCGGACCCTCATGCATATTTTCTTGGCATTCTTGCAGCAACACAACTGGCTTCTAATGAAACAATCCATGTGTCCATTGTCCAGCTTTTCTTTTTTTTAATTAATCTTTGTGTCTGCCACCTTTTTTTTTTTTTTTTGGATCCTCATTGTTTGCAATCACTGGGAGTGGATTGATTTTAACGGCCTGAAAGAGCTGCTGTTGGATGTTTTCTGGGCAGCTGTTTGAAAGAACATCAAAAGTTAAACTCACCCTGAACAGTTGTTTTTTAAATTCTTTAACGTCCTTCATCAAAGGACAGTCAGAACTTGTTGTGTTAGTGTGAATTTATTTTTGAGTTTGCTAGCGGAAATGGCAGGCTAGCATTTGCACAGATTAGCTGAAGTGGTAAGCATCTGCTAGCTTGAGTTAGCGGATGTGATAAGCTATGATTAGTTCAAGTTAGCTTCGGTGATGTGCTGAAATTAGCTTAACTTAGCTGAAACAACAAAACTGTTAGCTGATGTGATTAGTTAAAGTTAGCTTAAATGATGTGCTAAAATTACCTTTACTTAGCTAAAGCAACACAACTGTTAGCTGATGTAATAAGCTATGATTAGCAAAAGCTGCTGCTGAAATTAGCTCACCTTAGATAAAGCGACATGCAACTGTTGGCTTCAGTTATCTGATGTGATAGCTAAAATTAGCACAAGTTAACTGAAGTGACATGCTGAGATTAGCACCAGTCTAGCTAAAGCAACCGTTAGCTAAAGTCAGCTGCCATGATAAACTGGCTTCAGTTAGCCAAAGTATCGTGCGGCTATCAGCTGGAGTTGATGTGAAAAGCTAAAGTTGGCTGGCACTTCTCTGTTCTCAAGACTTTTTCTTGGAGGTGCAGTCAAACAGGTGCCAAATAAAACTATCAAAAAAGTTGTGGGTGTTTTGATTTGAACTTTTAGCGCTACGTGTCATACTTTCTAGATGTTTGTGCTCTTACTTCCTTCGGCCATCTCCTCTCATCACAGGAAGCTGCAGACAGGAGGCTACAGGAGCCTGCAGCGGTCAGTCCATGCCAAATGTGTTGAAAGTTTACGATTCCATCCATGAACTTTCCACCATGGAGACTATTTTTATCACCTAAATTAGAAAATAACGGAAAAATCAGTTCACAATGGCCTCCTTTGCTCAGTATTTATTTTACAATCTGCTCTAAATCCACGTAATCTTTTAAAAGCCCCCATTATAACTGAAAAGTCAAACAGTATTTTCTGTCACAGTGTGCGTGTTTGACGGAGCTCTCTTGTTGGACGACGTTCTTCCTCGGTAGAAGCACCAGTGACTTCCTCACCCTGCTTTTTTTCCTCCAGTTTGTCATTATTTGGTTTGGAGGGGTAACAGGACTGATGACTAGACCGCAGATGGTTCTGTTGATTGTTTCCTGATAGGGTAAGGTTGATACACAGATGGCACCGAGAAAACTGATGTCTTCAATGGGCAGGAAGCAGCTCGGGCGAAGAACTCCTCACCGTACGAACCTTTCATTTTGGACGATATCTGGGGGAAAAATCTCACAGGTCAAAGGTAGTTAAATAAACTCACTTTTCTGTTTGGGTTGATACTTTAGACTCCCATTAAGAACTGATTTTATACCTGATTTTTTAACCTTTTCATGGAAAATTGTCACTTTATTGTCGCTTCTGTGAAAAACTGCAGTTTCTTTTTTGTTCAAAACCATTTCAAATTCACTCCAAACATTTCCTTGTTTGAACACTCCAATCAGAGGAACACCATTTGCCCAATTTCTGTACGCAATCTATGCGAGATAAACAAAGTAAACAGATTGTTTACATCAGTCTGACTCATTTGTTTATCTTGGTGAAGAAGCACAAAGTAAATAACGCGTCCTGACTTTTATTTAGTTATCTCGATTAGATCACTTGTTTTATCCTCTTTTTTTTATAACAGCAACAGGGTCTGCACGGAGACGGTTTATATTTATTCAGATTTAACGGTATGTGTGCTTAGCAAACACGGGGTTAAACACAAAAACTGCTCCAGGTAATGTGCTAAAGTTTCGAATAGCAGCAGCACGTACTCCGAGTGCTGAGAGGCTGACTCGGCATTAACTGTTGGAGTCTGTTAGCAAAATATTTCCCAAACCATTGGGAGGATTTTAATGAAACTTCTAGGGGGGATTTTTTTCTTTTAGATGCGCCTCTGCAAATGATCCACATAAAAATGACTCATTCAGCAAGTTCTTGCAGACGGTGTGCTAAAGCTCCGTGTGGTTGTAGCTGAGAGTCCGTCGCATCGATGGGAGTTCTTCGATGTTAGCATTTAGCTTCACCCAAAGACACAAAAACACTTCACCACGTCGGGCGCAAACTTGTCAAGGTTTCTCAGGTTTAAGGCCTGACCACAACAACACAGAATAAATCTGACCAACCAAACACGGACGCTTGAAACAAACACAAATTTATTTCTAATTTTCTGCAGAGACACTCATTCAGTTTGATGAGATCTGATAAAAATTGAAAAGGAAAAAGGTCTCCAGACCACAGAGCTAAAACCCAAAGAACAAAAGCTTTAATCTGTACTTTCACCAGTGGATGGAACCGGACGCCCGGATAAATAATCCTGAAACTCTTTCTGATCCAAGTGAGTCCAAGTTTCTGTTCGTTTGATTTGTGTTAATCTCTTTTTGTTATTCTGCTTTAATGGAAAAGTTGGATATAAACTAAACAAATCGACTTTTTCATAAAGTAAATTAAAAACCTTTCGCCGTACCATAAAACCCAAGTCACTAAATCAAAGACATGAATAATCAAAAACAAAATCATCAAAATAGAAAAAAGATAATTTAACAGAAGGAGTAAAAAAAAGTGCAAGAAACTATTTTATTTTTTTCTCACCAAGCAGCATTTTCAGGTTTTTCAGTGACGACTGATTTAAAAACATTTTTGACTAACAGCAGCTTCTTCTGGAGCCATTTTTGTCTTTTCTGCCTGCTAATAAAAGCATTTACTGCTAAAAATCTTTTTTCTAATCTCACATAAAGAAAAGAATTATCAGTTATGACGTGCCTCTTTTTACTCATTCCGTAGCGTACGGCAAAAACTTGGAGACAAAGTTTAATCCAACAAATTCTCCTGACAAATGACTGACATTTTCCACTTGAAAAACTTTAATTGTTACTGAAACCATCTTTTTCTTTTTCTGATAAAAGTTTCTGATATTCAGCAACGTTGTCGGAGAGAATAAACGTACAAAATTAAAGCAGCAGCCATCAAACCAGGCAGCCAAGCATTAAAACAAAAGATGACATTTTCTCTAAAGCATTTATGATTTGGAAAAGAGAAAAAAAAAATCATTCTACGTTTGAAATTATCTTCCGCCAAACGAGCCATTATCACAAGACAAAAGTTACAAAAAGAATAAATAGGTTTTCAAATATCATTAAAGAGGAGAATAAACATTCATTTGCAAAACCGACCATAAACAATAAAAGTAAGAGAACAATGCAAAACAAAGTGAAGGTGATTGTTGACAAGAAGCAGAGACAACAACAACAACAAGAAGGTGAGTCATTGTGTGCGGATCCAACCTTTGTTTCAAAGCAGAACAAGACGGAGTCAGAGGGCTTTGTTTCCCCACAGAGGCTGCCACGCCAAGGTCAGGAGGGTGGGCGGGGCTTACGGCCCACCTGAGAGGTAATGCTACTGGGAACGAGGCCAATCAGGGGGACGGGTTCCTGTCCGCGTGCGGCTCAGCGTCCCTCCTCTGAATCTGAGGGACATCACCTCCGTTGTTTTGAGTCGACCCGAACAAATCCTACCGGGCCTCGACCCTTCCCTGGTCGCCCCTGGAGATGTTCAGGCAGAATAATCTCCACCTTTTCACCAGAAAGGTGAAGCTTGAGGCAGATTTTACAAATAATGACGGGTCAAAGCGATAAAACCGTAATATTTACTTCTGACTGGTTGGCAGGAATCCTTTCAGACTTTGAACGTTGACAAATCTGCACATCGTTCCTTTACTACGTTAATACTAATCTTCACTTTCTATATAAAATCAGAATTATTAATTTAAACTCAACTTTCACGTCTATTCAACTCAAAATATTCATAACAGGAAAGGTTTTGTTTGGCAACATCTAGTGTTGACCGGGTTCATACTCGAGCATCTTATATCGGACCTGAATCCACAAACTATTAAAGCTGCCGGGCGCCGCAGCGTCGCTTCAGACGACTCGGCGTTCATCTTGACAGCACGTTGAGGCGTGAACAACGTGGGCCACCTCCAGCAGAAATAATAAGCATTGTAAGACGGCGCGCCGGAGCAGGTGCGAGGACGCCCACTTGTCTCCACCCCGCCAGCTCTGAAGAGTCCCCGTATCACACACAGATGTTTACCATCAAAGGCGCCCACAAACCTCTCCACCCTGAGTACGTAAACCAAGATAAGGACCCAATCGAACACCGTGAGCTGCTGCCTCTTACAATGTGCACTCTCTTTATTTCTTTCTCTCAGGGTCACAGAACTTAGGTAGGACGTCCGCGACGGGCGTTTGGAAATTGACGGGGGGATAATACCAGAGCGGCGTTTGGATGTGGTGGAGGGGGTGGGGGGAGCAAATGATTGAATAACAGTAATTAAAGCGGTTATTCGTTCGGCGAGCACCTGCATGAGGGATGATATTGCTCCTTAATTCAGCTCAGTTTAACTTCCCTCAGCCGGTGGTTCCAGCGTCGCCTCATTAATCGCTGATTGGCATCGAGCTCTTCGCGGGAACAAACTGTTTACTCCGTCTCGTCTTCTTTCTGTGGGCTGCACGCGGCGACGGCCTCGCTTAAATGCAGCATTAAGGCCTATTGTACCGAATGAGGCCAGCACTGAGCGTCTTATGCTCCTCTGTCGACTGTTTATTCGCAGGAAGGAATAACACAGATCTGGGTGCAGGTATGTGAAGAAGCAGAGAGATGTCAGATTTAGTGACGCCTGTTTAAAAAGAAATAGTGCTGCTTGGTGGCAGGCAGACTGTGAGGACTAAAACCTAAATCTTTACTGTTTTGACTTTGCAATAAAACTCTGAACGGGACAACTCGGATCACAAAGTAGGGTTCACTGAAAATGTTATGAATAAATAACATCTTACCTGTTGAAGACAGAGTTCACCTTTATCTAATGTGGTTATCAAGCACAAAAAACACTGATTTGTGAAAGTGAGTCAAATCCGAAGTTTTAACAAAGTATCACACAAACAACCTGATGTATACGTGGTTTACGGGGGGTGTTATACATTCTATTAAAATACAATTAAGTGAACTGATAATTACAGCAAACAGAGAACCTGTAATTATCTCAGAACTTCAGCTGATGGGATGTTATGGAGAGAAATGCAGTTCCTGGGTTTATCTGTCAGGAGAGGGTGATAAACTCAGAAAAGCGGAAGCTTTACGTCGCTCTTTGTTTGCCTCTTAAAATAAATACGAGAAATGTTGCCAACGTGGCCGTTTCTGAAACTTAAAGTAACATCTTGCACGATATACAGTAGTGTGTGACAGCAAGAAGTCCCCCTCACAGTGTGTGTTAGTAATGACTCTCAGATACCACCACACCAAATATTAGCTCGATATCTGAAAAACTGAGCGAGTTAAATCTGTTTTATGTTGGTCAATGTCCCTGAGCTGTGGTGGTCACCTTGAACTTGATTGGATTCAAAGATCTGTGTTTATACCAGAGATGGTCCTAAAAAGATAACAAAAACCAGATTCACACACACACACACACACACATTGGCAATTACAATCATCCATCTTCACGTGGGAAGTAAGCAGGATGTGACATATGTTAAAGACGTGTTTGTGCACATTTCCTGTGATCGCCAAGAGGTCACGTTACTGAACGTGATGGATTCATCCGGTTTTATCTTCTGTTTCGTTTCAACTTCTTTCATGACCATTCCCAACAGCCAAAGATCTGAATGCTTCATCTCTGCTGCTCTCTTGACTGACCTCGCTGGGAGCTGAAAGACTTGTTGAGGACAACCGATCCGATCCTCACGTTTCCCACCGTCAGTGCTGCGTGGATCCTGTGCCGTCGTGTGGGGAAAAGTGACAGGTACGGCGCCAATCGGAGGCGGACCGAGAAAACCGCGAAGTGAACGAGCAGCTGTGGCAGAATTTGCTCGGGCCTTTGAGGGAGCAATCAAACATCCGGAGATGGTCGCGAGATTCTCCCTCTAAGCCACGAGGTTTTATTTGAGAGAGAATACCTTCTGTTGGGAGGATTTGCAGCCATTTCATTTGAATCCATCTGTTTTAAGGTGAAAAACAGAGAAGAGGGGGAGTGATAGAAAAACAAACAAGAGGGAGGGAGGAAAAAAAAATCACTGAACAGAGCGTGTTTGTGCATCATATTGTGCTTCATGTAATGTAGGTCAGTGTTCTGCACGGCACCAGATAAGACGCGGGGAACAAGTGTTGTGTGTACTTACAAGCAAATATCTGTCAAAATAGCAATTGACAGATCTACGAGAGCTCTCCCTCTCTTCTTGGCTTTTTTTTCCCTCTCTTGTTTTTTTGGCTGGGGAGATGTTTCCTTCGTCATTAGCATTTTGGAAAAAAGGGCCAGAGATTTGGGCCTATCTGCCTCCACTCGCTGCTGCAAAGCCAGCCTGGCCCAGGTTGTTATCTGTGTACTACAGAGGTGCAGCTGTTTAGCAAATGGATTTGCAGATTTTTAAAGGGAGATGAAGAGTAAAAAAAAAAAAAAA
>JAVKLF010000042.1:1461472-1475675 GCA_034783495.1 Millerichthys robustus
GGATGGATGGATGGATGGATGGATGGATGGATGGATGGATGGATGGATGGATGGATGGATGGATGGATGGATGTAAAAGGTGTTGTGTATTTTGTGTGGACCCCAGGAGGAACAGTCCTCACGGCGGTGAGTCCTAACGAAGATCCCTTTAAATAAATACATGTTCCGCTCGAAAAATGTTGTCCCTTTTTACTGAGACGTCGCATGAAAAAGTTAGCTGAAGCGATTAGCTAAGTTTAGCTCTGTTGACGTCGCTCTCTCATCGGGTCGTCGTGTTTTCTTGTGGTTCCGGTCAGCGACGCGCCAGCAGGTGGCAAACCTAAATTTGTTACACAGAACTACCACATGCTGCGTGTAAATTCAATTTTTAACCTTTATTTATGCAACTCTGTCTACGCCTTTTCGTTGATGAATCAATGGCTTAAATTTTGTGCACGAGCAAACCGCAGACCTGCCGTTTTGCGCACACGTGCCCGGATCAGGGTACGATTTCTGTGCAGCCGACCGGAGCCGTTTGGATCCGTCATCCCGCGCAAACAGAAGAACTCCGGTTTCCACCTTGTTAGTTTTCGACCGCAGCCGAATCAGGAACGTTCACAGATTGTCCCACAATTCCAGATGACAGACACACACTCTGCACACAGTGAGGAAGGAGGAGAAAAATAACTCACCCACTCTTTGAGAGTGGGCTGTGTGTGTTTAAAAGGTAGAAATATGCTGGTGTTTTGTGGACATGGGAAGCAGGCTGATGGGTGCATAAATAAGGCATGTTGGAACATCTGGTCTTTGTTGTGCGTTCAGCTTTTTAATGTCTTCAAAGAGCAACTCTGACGCATCGCTGACTGCCGCTCCTTGCTCCTGCTTCATTTTAGCACGGAATAATAAACCATCTTTGGGGAATTGAGTCCCCCGGTCTCTGCCGCTCTCTTCGTTTGGATATGCCAAAGCAACACCACCGCCCCCTCCCCCTCCCGCTTCCACTCCCGCACCCCGTTTAAGGGAACTTTCCTTTTTACTTAGTTGATTTTAAATTTTTTATACCTTAGGGAACGCCGGCGTGTGTCGCTGCAGTCGCCGGCTGTGTTGCTATGAGCACAATTAAAATTCACGCACACTTTCCTCGTCCTCATTCCACCGGCACGCTCAGACGCTTCCTCTCTGGACGGCGCCGGAGACGAGAAAGTTGTAAATTTCTGATTATATGCAGAGTAGATTTAGGCTGGAAGGCCCCTCTCGACACGACGGAGCACCCGGCAGCCGTAAATGAAACACACGCGCAGGACTTCATAACCGAGCGCTAATCCCGTTGACCACGAGTGTCGCGTTCGGCTCGTACCCTCATTACGAAGCGCCAGGCGCGAGCCGTGTTCGACAAGTGTTCTGCTACTCAAACTCAGCCGGCTACACGACACATCAGGAAACGCTCCCGCCGCACCGTCACCGGCGGAACAGCGCCAACAGCTGCGACACTCTCACGGTGCGCCACGCTGCTATTTCAGGATGACTCGCTCGGTAATTGAAAGATGACGGCAGACTGTAATCCCTGAGAAAACGATGACTCGCGCGTGGATTCAATGGGAGGAAGTGTTGAGGGACAAAAGGCATTTTTCCTTCTGTGGTGTGGTGGGGTCTGAGTGCTGAAAACTCCACGTGCGTGTCGAGGTCAGGCCACTTTTGTTTGGTCTCATGAGCGACACGACTCACTGCTGGTGTGGATTCACTGAGCTGGGCTGGAAAAAAATAAAATACTCAAAGATTAAACAACTTGCTTCTGACGGATTTAAGAAATTAATGTTTTGACATGAAAGTCATGAAAAATAGGATGTTTTTACTTTAGCTTTAATTACAAAGAGCCTTTTCTTACGTATAAATTTAGATTCTGTAGATTACAAAATACCAATTAGTAAAAAGTTGCCTATATGAGGAAATCAGCAGCAAATTTTTACTCCAACGAGCGACAGGAAAAGCAGATGCTGATGCTCATTTCTTTGTTTTAACAGTTGGAAAAAAGGCCGATACTAGAAAACTTCTTTCCTCTCAGAAATCAACCATTAATTAACAATAAACAATTCCTCCGCACTAATTGGCACCACGTTTGTCAAGATACAGTTAAAGAGACTGCTTAATTAATTAAACATGAAATAGCACCTTCCCTGTGAGTGTTGGCGAATACAGATGTAAAAGTGGAGTTTTGTTGTTTTTTTTCTCTGCACACCAACACCTCCACCCTAACCTCTAAGAAAAAATTTCACAAAAAAAATCCAGCGCCAGATTTGATAAGATTTGTTCTCTTTATCACTTTAATTAGCACCTCCCTCCTGTCCCCTTTGCAAATGAGGGTTAGGTGAGGGGGTTCGGGATTTGATGACTTAAAATGCACACAGCTAACGAGTTATTCATCCCCTGCACAGCTGTTAAGGCAATTTAACGGCTTCTTTTCCATTCTCTTGATGCTTACTTGTCAAGGAGGGAAAGGTGGCAAGAGGCCTCGCAACTGCTCCATTATCCTGGCGGAGATGCTCTCCGATTCAAAAAAAAAAACGGTCACAATTTTTTCCCATTCACCTGCGGCGGCAAAGATTTACTGCTATTCATATCTCAAACTCGAGTCTCTCTTGGAACTAATGACCATTTCTGTGCGCCTCTCTCCCGCTTCTGAAGATGGAAAGCGTTTCGTAGGCAAACAAGGTGGGAAAATAAATAAATAAGATAAAGCCCAAACCTCACTGCTTTAAAGCCGTTTCTGCTCAGAAGTACGGCGCGAGCGTATTTCCATGCACGCGGTGTACTGGCACTCCACCACTGCCCATCTGTCACCGCGCAGTTCTGATCAGAAGAAAGAAACGCACCTCGGCTCCCCAACGGATCACTACCCGTCGGCAGCGTGGGGGGGGTCACAACCGACTCCTGCACCCCCCGCGACACAAATGCAAATAGCTTCTTGAAATTTAGAACATTTAGGTATAAAATTTTAAAAAGTTATGCCTAGTTTTCATCTCATTTATTTATTTATTTATTTTTTGGGGGGGGGGGGGTTGGAATCACAAAGTTGAAGAAACTTTTCCTCAATAAAGCCCAACAGTAAATTCATTTTAAACTCCAAGATTTAAGGAAAGAATAGAAAAAAAAAAGTTAAAGCTGCAGCCGGTGACTTTTCAGGGTCACCATGGTAACCACACACGCTTGTGTCTGTCACTCCCTGACTGAGTAGAAGCTTTGGTCACAGTGTGGAAACTAAAAGTCAGATAAATAAATATACAAATGTTCCTGAGCCCTGAGTGCAAAAAGAACTGAGACATTTTCTGATGTTCTGCTTTTCTCCAAGTGGAGCAGTAAAACAGAGATGTGTTGGAAACAGAAGAACATCAGGTGTTTGGATGCAATAACCTTAAATGGTCTGTTCAGGTAAAATCATTTTTAATCCAGCTGTTTCTCCTGTCAGCTCTTTCCTATTTAAATATAAAAGAAAAAAAACTGAATTCATTAAACATAATTCAGGCCGGTAAGTGGCAAGGCACTTTTGACGCACAAACGGCCCTAAAAAAAAAATCTGTGATGCAACTTTCGCTGTCGAGTCTGTTTTGGTCAATGCATGAGTGGAACCATCGTGACGAGTGGCGCCTGCTGAGTGGTGTTGTTCATCGATGAGTTATTGTTTTAAAATGGAAGTGTTGAAACAGTTTTAGAAGAGAAAAAACGGGTTCAATGAGCACTTCAAACCGCGAGAGGCCACTTCAGCTAAAATCATAGAAAACGAACAAGAGGCTGCAGACTGTATAAATAAAGATGAGCTGATTGTTAGTGAAATATTAGGGGAAAATCTGCTAACGGCAGGCCTCACAGAGAGATACAATATGGCAGGAGACAAAAAGCAACAATCTTTGCTTTGCCTCTTCCAAACTGCAGTGTACATTATTCCTCAGCCACAACGATCAGCTGAAGAAAAAAAGATTAGCATTGACAGAGAAATCTATTTGAAGCACGAGCTGAGCGAACGAACACGACGCTCCGACTCAAACTCTGAAGACGTTGAAGTGCTAAGCAGATCCATCTGCCATCCTCAACACGTTTCTGCTTGAGATGCTCCGGCTGTAAACAGAGGTGGAAGGTCTGCGGAGCCACTTCAGGACAAAACAAAAAAAAACCAGCTGTAAAAACGTGTCGCCCTCAAATGATGAATAAAAGCCGTGAAATCAGCAGATGAGGCATGTTAGCCCTCTCCAAGTGTTGTAATAGATTCCCAAAAATCCAAATAACTCAAAATTAGTCTGCACTAATAAAATCAAAGCAGATAAGAAATGGGCATGAGCTTATGTTTCCATAAATCAGACGACACAATCAGCGTGATGTTGCTGAGCTAATGTGATCAGTAGGACAGTTTGAATCCCCCGCACCGGTTCGTGTTTAATCTAGTCTCCTGAAACCCGGAGGGCAAAGAGCGACTCTGTGATTAAAGTTATTAATTTCCACAACTCTAACAGTCACCCTCTCCACACGTAGAGTTCCAGGTGTGTGGTTTTCTTTTTTTCCCCTCCCAACGGCTGGCAGCTCAGCACAAGAAATAAAATTTAAAAAATTAAAAATCTTAGGGACTAGTTCCCCAATTCACGTTGCGGCGATCCCACCGAGATTGCCATCATTAAAATAACTTTATTAGGCTTTCTGCTGCATTTCCTGTTTGATTTACTGTGCAGTCCCAAGGGCTCATGGGTAGGCGCAGAGGACTCCGCGGCACAAGCCAGACCCGCCGCCGACGTGCCGCAGCAACCTGAGCGGAACGTCCCTATTAATCTGGAGACAAACGTGGCAGGAACACAGCGAAGACGGCGGGCGATAAATCTGCCGCAGCGTGTGAAAAAAACAACGGAGTGATTCCAGGACACCGTTCGACGGACTGACACCTGCAGTATTTTTACAACGCAACAGAAAGTAGGAGAAGTTTCATTAGTTAAAGCATTGTTTAACTTTTAGGCCAAGTATTTCTGTCCCTTTTTTCACTACTTACAATAAAAGTCTGGAAACTTCTTGAAGGAAAGCGAATTTTCAAAATATGCAAAAACAAATTCTAATTCTAGATGGTTTCCAGAGCCAAAGAAGCTTAGAAAACACAAAAAATAAAATTTTTTTAAAGTTCTGTTTTCTAGTCTGAAGATAAGACGGTCTCGGTTCACGCTGCGCGACCTAATGCTCAATTCTGAAGTTTTGGATGGCCGTTCACATTTAAACGCGCCCGCCACCAGACCCCGCGTGAACAGTCCACGCAGAAGACGACGTGACGTCACACCAGAAGGTGAGGTGAGGATTTTTGTGAAAGAGCCTTTTATTTAAATACGCTGTGGGCGACAAGCATTCCTTCATGGACTGCTGGGCCTTTAATATTAATATAAACTGTCTACAGTTGTCTTTACCAAATTCTTTCATAAATCCTTAAAACTGTTCAGAAATGTGACTTTTTGATCCTTCGTCCAATACTTCACACGTTTGCACAGCTGCCAAAACTTCGTTTCTGTTAATAATATTTTTTATATTCAGATACGTTTGCTTCACATGTAACTGTGTCTGTTTGCACATGTATATCTGCCCTGTGTGCTTTACATACCTCTTGGGGAGAAATAGTACACCCTTACCGGAAAGTACTATATACAAGTGTACTTAAGGTATACCATATGTCAACTACAACTAAAGGAGTATACTTTCAGTGTACTTGTAGTATACTCATCAGTTATATGCTTTATATTACCTATATAGCATGGGTGTCAAACTCTGGTCCTCGAGGGCCGCTGTCCTGCATGTTTTAGAGGTTTTCCTGCTCCAACACACCTGGTTTGTATGAACAGGTGATTAACAGGCTTCTGTACAATTTGAGGAGTTAATTCAACCACTGAATCAGGTGTGTTGGAGCAGAGAAACCTCTAACACATGCAGGACGGCGGCCCTCAAGGACACCCGTGCTATATAGCTTATACTAAAAGTCTGAGTATATAAACTTCATATTTATAAATATGACTGATATCCTTATTATTTACATTAATAGTATATTTTTAACTGGAAGGTTATTTGTCCTGCACTTTAAAAAATAATTTCAGCACTAAACAGTAAACTTCAAGTACAGTATATTATTTAGTACACAAAAAGCTTATTTTCTGTATACTTCACAAAGTACATTCCATAAACTAAAAGTAGACCAGAAAGTTTTTAGTGAGTAGACTAAAAGTACACCTGGAAGACTACTTTAAGTATACTTTAAAGTACACTTAAAGTTGGCCAATTTAGTCCCAAAAAGTATGTTTATAGTAAACTTGTAGTATACTTGATTAATAAACTTGATCCAAATGGGATTATATACTTTTGTGTACTTGAGTATACTTGAAAACATGGACTTGAAGTATACTTAGTTTTGGTAAGGGCATTCTTAATTAAATCTAATTGAATAAAAACTGATTAGGTGTAAAAACCAGGCCTTCTGTAACCAACTAACTCTTTCTGCATGAACTACCACTTATACACAAACAGAACTTTTTTAAACCTATCATGCAAAAAGTTACCTTAGACCAGGTCGAATCTTTATGCACCACAAAATTTAACATTTATGCAACAAGTCTGTGTGTACGAACAGGCTCCAATCATAACAGCAAAAAAACTCACCATTGATCTGGAGTTGAAAACGAAATCCATCCTTTTAGATGAAGTGATCAACTTTATATTGTGTACCAAAGCGATGAGCTCCTGCGATTATCTGCTTTTCATGTAGCTTTCGGCTAACTGCTAATGTTAGCCTGTCCGACACCAGCGATGCTAACGGAACAGCTAGCAAACAAACAAACGGTTGATAATGCTCCAGATTTCCGGGTTTCAGCCGGCCCTTTTTAACTTAACAAACCATCTTTTTATCACGCAGTTGTCTTTAAAAGAAAAAAAACCACCGATATTAACTTTGTGATGATATTTTCCATGTATTAGCTACTGCCTTCAAGATAAATAAGTAGCTGGGTACTTTCGTCCCGCGCGACTCCAAGAAAAACAGACCGCCATACCTAACTAAAGATCTGATTGGTTGAGGGAAACTGTCCTGCCTAGATACCGCCTACAAAATCTCTGATTGGTTAGTTATTTACTCAACGCTGTGTGTAACAGTGATACAGGCTTGTTTTAAAGTGTTATAGAGAGGGATCTGTTTTGATTTACTGACAAAATAAATAGAATATCTGGTAAGATTGCATGTATTAGATCACATATATTTAGCATGTTTGAAACCATACTGGACATTTTTTACTTTTCTTCCTTTTTTAGGTCCATTCAAGGCCTCTGAAACAGGATTTTTAGCTGCTATGAGAAACTAGTTGCTGCACATTCTCTACTTCACAGGTTAGCTTGTTTTATTTAGGTTTCTTTTATTTGTCTTCATGACTTGTTTTAGCAGAAAAAAGACTGAAAGAAGCTCTGAGCTGTTTCTTTTCTCTCTCTCTCCAAACAGTGGCTCCTTCCAGATCTCCAAGTTTTGATTAAGGTGACACAAACTTTAAAAAAATGTTTGTTCATAAAACCTAAAACTCTTGTTTCTTCCAGTTTGTGATGTGAAAACGTTGACTTTTGATTGACGTCTACCTGCGTTCTCTGGGGGATTGTGTTCAACGGAGCATGAATGGTTTCCAGTCTTTACGTCCGCGCTGCAGATGTGCATCTTTAACGCAACACAAAATAATTTACATCTCTGGACGAACTCGCCTCAGCTGCAGGCTTTTTATTCAGTTTGTGAGACGTCACTTCAACTGAACGCTTTTGTAAAAGCTGCTTTTTTTACGTGTTTAAATTCTCTTCAAACATATTTAGTGCATGCCTTCTGTTGTTCTGCTTGGTTCAGTTTTTACTTTTTCCATCCATCATCTTGTTCCAGAGTCGGGTCTCGGGAGCAGCAGCTGGATCAGGGAGGTCCAGGCCTCTCTCTTCTGGGAGGACTCCAAGTTCTTCCCAGACCGGATTGTGTCCGGGGTCTTCCCTGGGGTGTCCTCCCAGATGAACCACCTCGGCTGGCTCCTCTGGATGTGGAGGAGCAGCGGCTGTAGCAGTGAAGTTGTTACTTTTCATTCTTATTTCACTAAAAATCCTCCTAATCCCATCTTCTGACCCAGTCCTGGTCCTGGTCCTGGGGAGCCCCTATCCTGCATGTGTTCGATGTGTCCCCGCTCTTCAGCAGGTCCTGCAGAAGAGCGGCTCCCCAGGACCAGGACTGAGGACCACTGCTCACACCATCAGTTTGTTTCTTTGTTTGTTGTTGTTTTTTTGTAGCTGAAACCCAAAATGTGGTTTGAACTCGACCCGGTTCAAATTCAGCTTTATATGGAACCCCACCCAGCTTCACCACACGCGTGCGTAGCTGGAACCTTTACGTGGAAACTGGTTGTTTGCTCCGACACGGATAATTTCTGCACAAATCACTAGATGTTTGTTTGTTCTTTTGTGTTTTTCCCCTCCGCACCTAAAAAGAGGCGGAGAACATTTAAAGATGAAATAAAGCGAACAGAGTTCGAGGTTCTACTTTAACACAGGATCAGAAATCAGCTGAAGATTCTTTTGTAAAAAGATCTTTTCTCTTTGAAGGTCCACGAGCCGGCCCAGACCCCCGGCCCCCGGCCCAGACCCCCGACCCCCGGCCCAGACCCCCGGCCCAGACCCCCGACCCCCGGCCCAGACCCCCGGCCCAGACCCCTGACCCCCGGCCCCTGTATCTGGCCCTTGTTTTGTTGTTTTAGATGGTGTCTGTTGCTTTTTCCATAAACCCAAAGCACGTATTTGAACAATTAGTAATTGTGTTGAGGTGGAAGAAGCTAAAGTTCGACTAAAAGGGACCAAATAAACGGCTAAAAGAAGCAAAGACGTTCGTCAGAGCTACAGGCTCGGATTCAGATTATATTTTCTGTCTTTGTCTTCTGACCAAAACTAAAAACACCTAAATCAGGTTCTTATTCTTTCTTGGTTGAATTTAAACTTTTACTCATAATTTTAAAGGATTTGAACATTTAACAGATCTTATCAACACAACCAGCCAGTTTCTCCAAGATAATCCCAGGTCCAGATTAAAAATAAATGCAAACAGAGTTTTTTATTGGCTGCCTAATCCCTGTTTAAAACCAGCATTTAAGAGATTTAAACCATTTTATTAAATCTTGTATCTTGTTATATATTTATTGTTTATTTTGTTTTTTAAACTAGATCTGATTGTTTAGTTTGTCTGGTCGACCTGAGCATCATTTCACAGAAAGATGTTAGTAGGCGTGTCAGTTTTATTTACAGTAAAAAACACCAAACAAAACAACAAAATAAAAACAAGAATAAGAGCACAATAAAATACATGAAAGCAGATCAGAAGAATTAGAAGAGATGAGGGATTTGTTAATGATTTGATTAAAAATAAATAAATTCAATCATGTTTTTGTTCTATATTTTAAATGAAATGTGAGGGAAAATTGATTTATATTTCTAGTTGAACAGATTGAGATAATTAGTCTGGAAACCTGTAGTTTATTGTAAATAAACTACAGAGGTTGGTGCCCCGACGTTAAGAACTCGTCCTGGAAGTGGAAACATCTTCGATCCTGGTAAAAACGCTGACGTTTGTCCGTTTACAACCAGCTGAAATGTAAAAACAAAAAAATAAAAACAATAACAATGAAGCTAATCTTGTTTTCACCTCTTAAATTTCTGTCCTCTGATAAAATCTGACAAAAGTGGATCTTTTTTTTAAATTTATATTTCTCTGACACGCTTTCACGTCGGCGTTTCCTCGTTCCTCCAACAGGTGAGGGGAGTTTTCTCACCTGGAGTTCACAGCGAGGTCAGGACACCTGCGCCGTTTGTTGTTGTTTATTCCACACCACCCCCCCAGTCCAGGTGTTCACACCTCACACTTTATTTATTTCAGGTTTGACAGGTGTTTCAGATACACTGAGCAGAAGAAGAGCTGCAGGTACAAGTCGCTCTGAGAGGAAGAGGCACGGCGAGCTCTCGCTCAAACTCCAAACATATTTACAAATAATAAACAATCAGCGATGCAGAAGATGTGATATTTACAGTTATTACACGCACACACGCGCACGCACACACACCTGGTTATAAACACTTCACATTAAAACTCTTCTGTTGGAGTTAATGCCAAGAACTCTGTGTAACGATACAAACAGTTTCATCGTGGAATCAGGAACCACTTCTAGCTGGAACATTTCTGCAGAGAAGAACCGAGGAACACTTAGAAAAACAGTCGGTCGTAACAAAATAACCGGCGTCCTCGTCGACACGAACGCGCTTAAAAAAGAAACTTTTTGTACAGAATTCTTTTTACACAGCAGGAGCTTTCAGAATCGGGTCGTTAACCAAAGGAAGACACATCGCAGACATGGATTTTCACACAGATTGCATATGTTCTTTTCTCTCCAAGGTCTTCTATAGTTTACTCATTTTTACCTAAGCTTATTTGCATGATAGTAAAAATTGCATACGACGATAATTGTGAAGCTTCTAGCATGATTTGCTCGACATACAGCACTTTATAGGCGACCTTTAAAGCACGCTTCTCCATTTAAGACGTTTAAGACACTTTTTTGTTTTTACTGCCCATCGAAATCACGTTTATAAATAGAACAAAAATGGTGGAATTAAAACAAAAGAGAAAAACAACAACAACGGAGTTTAAAAACAAAGACTGCAATTACATCGGAAACACGGCAAATAAATAAGGTCAGACAACATAAACGTCGTTTAATTCACATTTCTAAGTGTGGCGATTCAGAGTTACAGTGACGAAGGTTCTGCAAAATAATCTAACATCGGCAGTGCCGTATAGTACAAGGCATTTGTTGGCATAGTTTCTTTTTTTACAGTTACAATATAATGTCTATATATATTTATATTATATATCTTCCCTAACAAATAATAAGTAAAGAGTGAGCTGTTCTCCGTGACGCAGCTGGACTCGGTGATTGAAGCAGGATCCAGACTTTAAACCACATTAAGGCCTTTACAAACACTTGGTCCTTGATTTCATTTGCCGTTTTTAAAAAAACAAACTCCAGTATAACATTACAGAACACCTATCGAACTCCCCGCTTGTTTTTTCTTTTCCTCTCTGAATAGAATCAGTAGCTCAAAAAGAGAAGTCAGTGTAAAACGACGTACATCGAGTGCAGCCAGCAACGTTTCCACGGCGACAAACAATAATGTTTTTTGTGCAGATTATTAAAATGGTGCGTGAGTCTTTACAAGTTTTACAAAATTCAAAAAGGAGCACGTGTCGAGTCTGAAACGGGCCGTCAGAACCTCGCTGCTCGTCAGTCAGGCGGGTCCAGCTCAGGCTTCAGTCTGAGTCTGCAGCAGGAAACTCGGAGTTCAGGACCTGAGCCTGAAGGGGGGGAGGGGGTCTTACTCTTTGACCTCGTGCGCGGACTCGGACTGGGCCTCGGCCCCTCGGACCAGCTGCTCCTCTATCTTGATGGAGAAGATGGTGCCGTTGGTCTGGGTGCTCTCGTCCAGCTCCTTCAGCAGCTCGCCGCTCTCCCTGAAGTCCGTCAGCTCCTCCTCGAAGGCCGGGCTGCTCCGGCTGCTGCTGCTGCTGCTGGCCGCCGTGTTGCTGTTGCTGCTCGGCTCTTTGGGCGCCTTGGCCGGGTGGTTGACGTAGAAGCGCTGGTTCTGGAAGAACTTGATGATGGTGAGCTTGGGTAAGTCCAACTGGGCCGACAGGGTGTGGATGGCCTCCTCGTCGGGGTACAGGCCCACGTCCTGGATGAAGCTCTGCAGGATGCCCAGAGCCTCCAGGGAGATCTTCCCCCCGCCGCCGCGGGACTTGGCGCCGCCGCCCCCGCGGCCGCCTTCGTCTTCCGTCTCGGCCGGGGAGGCGGTGGAGGGCTGGCGGGGCGGCAGCCGGGGTCCGGGCATCGGCTGCTGTAGCTGCAAGGGCTGCTGGGACAGGAGAGGCTGGGAGGGGTGGAGGGACAGGGAGGGCTGGTGCTGCTGCGCCTGAGTCGGCTGAGACTGGAGAACAGAAAGATCGGAGAAATATCAGAGGTTAGATCAGTTCCTCTGGACCTTACAGGACAAGTTTGACCTCGACATGATAAAAACACGCGTGTTCCAGAACGTCACGTTATTTATCGCCCGGATGTTTGGTTTCTGTCAGACAAAATGAAACTGCCAGGTGTGTAAAAGTTTCAGCTGGAGTTGGTTTCGGTTAAAGACATCTACAACAGGTAAGATACTAAATATTTGTCTATTTGACCTTTAGGAAAACGTTTCATTAAATCAGCTGAGCAACGCCGCTCCGCCGCTGCTCGGGACATGTATCGCTGCGTGGCTGGAGGGGGGAGGGGGGAGAGAGTGGGCAACCGGTGGTCCCTCTTGACCCGTTGCAAAATGGCCTCTCTTTTGTGTTCGTGTCTGAGTCAGCCGCCGTCGATGGGTGTTTCATAATCGAGTTTGTAAAGCAGCACTTTGTGGATCCTGCCAGCTGCAGGAAGATGGGATTTTTACCGGACGAACGTTCCGACGCTTCGTGTTCAGCAATCGTCAGCTCATTTGGCGCGCTGCGTCGTGTTGGTGAGCGAAAAGTATTTAAAAGGCCGGTCTTTTATGGAGAGTGCAGATCTGCACCATTAAGCCAGAAATAATCGTATTTTATCAATTTGAAACCGGTTCTGTTTACATGCAAAGCCCGCAGAAAACTCCCGGACTTCATCTGCTGCTGAAACCGATTCGGAGCAGAAATCCTGGTAAATTATTTCTTTGTGAAACGGCTGGTCGTGAATCCAAGGACCAAAAACCAAAGCAGCCAGTCCGCCGTGGCGCGGACTTTTAATAGGAGTATTATTGTGCTTCATTAAGGTGTTTCTACCGTTAACTGAGCCTTTGTGTTATTTGCAATTCATACGCCAGATGTCTGGTATAAAGCAGCTCCGGTAAATAAGTTCAGCCTAATGATATCTTGGAGAAAAACGTAGTGTTGCTGTGGCTTTAATTTACAAGAGTTCATTATAAATCTGAAGTGTTGTTTATTTATTTTCCTGGAATATTAGCAGAAAACGTATAAAAATGGTGCTTTTTGTTTTCACTGATTTGTTTTACAGAGAGAGACTGAAAATTCATTCACGATGCAAATTTGCTTAACTTATACTGAAAATAAAAT
The DNA here is from genome assembly GCA_034783495.1 of Millerichthys robustus. NCBI lineage: Eukaryota > Metazoa > Chordata > Actinopteri > Cyprinodontiformes > Rivulidae > Millerichthys > Millerichthys robustus. The sequence goes on from JAVKLF010000042.1 coordinate 1,474,641, forward strand.
AAAGTTTAATTCTCTCTTATTAGATAAACTATTTATCAAATTAAAAGATTAAAGCATTAAAACATTTTTATCGCCCGCTGCCACTGAAGGATGGTCGATATATTTTTATTTTTTATTGTTGTGAGGTGTTACTCCCCGAGCTGTGAATGACTCTCAGCTACTACCACACCAAACTTTAGCTCCATGTCTGTAAAAGTGACTAAATTATTGTCGTTTTTTTTTTAAATCAGCTGATTGTGGCGGCCATCTTGAACTGGCCAAGCTGAAAAGTTAACGAGCTACAGCTGATGTGTGGAGATCGTTTCAGTCGCAGCTTCTTTTAGTTCTGACCCGTTCGGGCCCGACGCCGCTCACCTGCAGCTGGTCGGTGGGAACGTGGATCAGGTGGGCGGGCCGCTCGCTGTGATGCTGCTGGCCGGCGCTGCTCTCCTGCTCGTAGATGGCGTCGCGTTCCGTCTGCGAGAGGCTCAGGAACCTCCGGATCATGGAGAGGTTCTCCCAGAGGGTCCGGTTCTCTGGGGACGGGTCCTCCTTCCAACGCAGCAGCTCGCAGAGCCAGCCCTGACAAGAAAAGCAAACATTCAGTTTGACTCGATATTTATTTGGAACAAAAACTCAGGAAACAGATCTTTGACTTCTGCTCACCCAACACCTGCAGCAGGGCGACCATGTTTTTACCCCTCTGTCAGTTTGTTGACAGAATTATTAGACAGTGAGATTAAACTTAAGGTGGTAGTAGCTGAGAGTCATTCACATCGCAGCGCCACACCTGGACATAAACCTTATTCCTGAGGTTTCAGCAAAATGGATAAAACATCAGCATTTGTCCAAATAAATTAGTCTAAAACTTCAGCATGAAAGACGGCGGGTGATAGGCATTCTTTAGGGAAACGGTTGGCCTTTTATTCAAATTTGAAATGACAACAAAAACGACTCAAACAAACAACCTGAAACCGTTTCAAACAAAACCAGGAGAGAAAACAACTAAAACTCACGAAGCTGCAGCTGAAGATGAAAACAAGAATCACTCGAGGT
>JAVKLF010000042.1:1492295-1502781 GCA_034783495.1 Millerichthys robustus
AACTTTGTTCTGTTTGAAATCTGCTTCACCAAACTTGCTCTTTGTCCTCTTATGCCAACTGTACTTTGTATGTAATCATTTTAGTATATATTTTATACTTTTACTTTTATATATAATATATATTTTAGTATTTGTCTATTTTTCTGCTGCTTTTAGCCAATGTTTGATTACATTTATATAATCTTCTGATACCGTTTGCTTTGAACTGCCTTGGTGTTACTTTTAGCATCTAGCTAGCCTTTTGTTGCTCTTGGTGTTTAGTAAAGTATTTATATGTTTTTAGCTATTTTTCTGTTTCTTTCAGCTTTAACACCTCAGTTTTAGCTTCTCCATTGACTTCTACCAAAGTCCTTTAGCGCTTAGCGTTCATGTCTCTAGTGTCTGTTTGAAGCTAATTATGTATTTGCTAACTAAATCTGGAGATTCTAAGAAGACTAATGGTCACAACTTTTAAGCAACAATGAAAACGCTCCGTTTGTGTTTTCTCAGGTGTTCTGTTGGGGGAGTGTTTTGGTACCTGGCTCTTGGAGGCAGCCACCTTAGCGAACAGAGCCTGGGACACTTTGGCCCGCTTCATCTCCTGCTGGATCTCATCGTAGATGTTAGAGTTGATGTTGAGGATGCAGTTCTCCGTCTTGCCGTTCCACTCGCTCGGCAGAGGCGACGGTTTCACCTTTATATGAGCGACATAGAAATAAAAACATTTATCCAATATTAGCATTTTCCACTGAAAACATACTCATTTACGTTAAAGTAGTTTTTATTTTTATATGTTCAGGTTCTAATCAGGTAAAAAATGTTTGTTTGTAGTGAACTACTGCCTGGTAACTAGGTCAATTAGCTATGGCAGCCATCTTGAATTTGGTTAATTGCACGATAGTTACTTCTTTGAGTGTCACTGAAATCTGTCAAGTGCTTTACGAGATATTTTGCTAACATGAACAGGTCTGACTCCAATAGTGTGTTGTGCTTAAAGTATGATTTGGGGATGATGCTCAGCTACAACCACATCAACGTTTAGCTTGAAATCTGTCCAACTGGCTGAGTTAGAGACACGTTTGGTGTCTGACGTCAGTTGAATGGGACTGAGTGTCCTGCAGGTGGAAGGTGAGGGGGTGAAGACGTTTGCTCACAGGAGAGATGCCCACGGGGATTCTGGGATTCCAGTCTTCGGGTCTCACGCTGTTACAGTCCTCCCTCCGTGGCTGCAACACAGAAAAACACAACCACGTTTGTTCGAGCTCATGTGAAGAAGAAAAAGGAGAGAAAATCTGTCTACACACACTTGTGCATGTTCCTCACACACACACACACCAACGTGTAGATTACACCCACGCTCAGAACTGGAGTGTTACTTTGCTCAGAAAACACTTAGATGTGTTGTATGAAATGGTATTATTCTTATGTCAAGCTGGTGATTAAAAAGCAAATGCAAGTCAAGTGAAATCAAATCATTTTTAATCAGCGGCTTGTTGCATCTTGACAAAAATCCTTTGACAAGGTAACAAGCATCCTAATAAAAGCATTACCCAAGAACCATTAGCATATGAATCATTCCATACGAGGCTTTCTGAAAGGAGACATCCACAGGGCTGGGTATGAGTGCAACTAAAAGGCATTCAGATAAACGATAATAACACCAACAGCCACCAACTCCAACCAAATAAGAGCCTATGATTAAAGAAACATATATATTTACGCATTTGTCTAGACGCCTAATGCAAGCGTCGTGTTTTAAAATCCTGAAGTTTGTGGCGAAAATCAGAACGTCTGAGCATCTCGAGGTCTTTTATCTTCTTTTACAACGGTTTGACGCGGGCGCCGCCGCCACCGCCGCCATGTCCAACAAATTGTTGAAAACGGGACGTGCAGCAACTGGCTTTGTGCACGGAGGGGTGGTGGGGGGTGCGCCGAGCCATCAGCGCACATGAGAGAAACATACCCCTGCATCTGTTTTTATGAGGCCAATAAAAAGCCTCCTCTGTCTCTGGCTCAATTGCCACCTTGGCTGATTTATGTGCGTAAATTCACACCGCATTGCTCCATAGGAGAGGCTGGCAGATGGCCAGGTGTGTGCGGCGTGCGCGGATGTGTGTCTGTGCTTGTTTGTGAGAACCGCCCCGTGTGAAGACGGCTCTATATGATGAATATCAGCGGGTCAAAGTCACATGGGTGAAGTATAAAAGGCCTGGAGCGACAGGCTGACGTGTCAACGGGATTCTGAGTAATGTTTAAATAAACGTCACAAACCAGAGGCTTTGAACTTTGTGTCTTCTCTGTTAACCCTGCAGATCTACTTTCTGCAGCTACAGAAAGTGGTTTCACGCTCGCAGAAAAGGCTTTGTTAGATTATACCTGCACCTGATGGGATTAGAGACACTCTGAACAGCCAGAGCTCCAATAATCCAAATCTTTGCTCAGAGATTTGGACCAAATGATCTCGTGCTGTTTGAGAAGGAATGCATATCACCAGAGTTTTAATGCAAGATGGCCGCCACGGCCATAACACGTCAGATTATGTCATTTCAAGCCATCTTGAAATGGGCCAGTGTTTAATGAGATATTTTGCTAACACCTTCAGCTACTACCGCACCAAACCTGAGCTCAATTTCTATAAATTAGTTAGATCCTACGTTGGTGATTTATTCTGTTTGTATTTGAATTATTTCAGTATTTTTCTTCTTTCTATTTTATAATTGTATTTTATGATTGTGTATAGCACTTTAGTCCTGTGGGTGTATAAAATGCTTTATAAACAAAGTTGGTATGGTATGATATGGTTGGTATTCACACAGATTGTAAGAATGTGAAGACAAACTGAGCAGCTTAAGTGCTCAGGCTTCAGAGGATGACACACACGGAGCACTTTCGAGGCTCGGTTTAGGAGACGGGTGGACCTGCGCCTGAATAAAAGCCAAATATTCATGGGGGCCGGGACAGAGGAAGCCTTTGTCTGCCCCTCTCACCTCCCAGACGCAGCTGACCGCACTTCAAATGGGCTTAAGTGGTTTAGAAAGTTGCCACATACTGCTCGCAGAAAGGACACGGACCCGCAGAGAGGGTCCAGAGTTCTGCAGAGACAACGGGGAGGTTTGGGAAGAGACCGAACGGCGTTTGATCTTTCACGGAGCTCGTCGTCACCGAGCGAGCTTTGTTGAGGGCTGTTAGTGCTGCCTAATGCACGGGAAAAGGTCAAAATTAGCACAAAAAAATAAAATATCATCCGTCATCTGCGCAGCGTTCTCGGCGCCGGGCTCGTTTACACCGATGTAAAGTGTGTGTTCTAATGAGAATCAGAACAGAAGCAGAGGGATGTCTTATACAGGGTAACGGAGGTTCTGTCGTACAGTTCGGACCGGGTCTATGACAGAACTACACCGACCCTGGAATGAGATGCCTTCTTTTGAAAACAAAACAAAACTGAAACTGCTTTACGTCTCTCCAACAACTGGACGACCTCAGCCGACAAACTCACAGGATTTTACAAACGATTATTTTTAGCAGTAAAAATCTCAGACGCTCGTCTGACTTGAAGAAGTTTTTTATTGCTCATCCGAGCGCCGAAACTCAACGTGCAGAGGCTCGGAACTGCAGCTGCCCCGGGGGGCAACATCTGGGCTTTGTTTTATTCGCACAGGTCTTTTTGGGGCAGCTTCCTCTGAGACTAACATCTGAACAAACGATGGCATCGGTTAGAAAAACAGAACATTAAATGTTAAATTTGTTCTTTAAAAAATGAAATTTGACACTAGAAGATGAAACTGATTTGTAAAAGCTAAAAGTGTTGAAAGAAGAAAAGGAAATAGCAGGAGGCTAGCTCAAAGCTAATGTAAAAGGCTAGATAAAAGTGTCAAAAAGCTAGTTAAAAGCTAAGATAGATAGAGGCAAGCTAGGATCTAAAAGCAGCAAAAAGCTAGTTAAAGGCTGAGAGTAAAAGAATGCTAGCCAAAAGCCCAAAGTAGCACATAACACTCTAAAAGCTAAACGTATCAGAAGGCTAGCTAATGGATGGGTTGAATGGCACCAAGCAGTATTTTTGGTCACGATTGCTGTTAAAAAACAGTTCTTCTAAGGAGAAACAGGTTTTGTTTCCGAGTCCCTTCAGACAGGAAGCGTTCTCCAACGAAGCGACCACCAAACACCCACAAGTTGTTACCTGAACGGGTCGACTGGGAGGCGTGCTGATGAGCGGAGCCGAGCCCATGGCGGAGGCCGCCGTGAGGCTTCGCTCCCGCTCCTCCTGGTAGATGCGGTCGCGCTCGGCCTCTGGAAGCTGCAGGAAGTTCTGCATGGCGCGCAGGTTGACCAGCAGAGACTGGGACGCCGTCTTCGGGTCTTCCTCCTTACGCAGAATCTCAGACAGCAAACCCTGCGCCACGAAACCATCGATGATGTCACTCAGCTCGTTTTAGCACATTTTTACATTATTCATCATAAAATTAGCAATTTTGTCTTCTTTCGTTTGGACTCTCTCACTGCTCTGGGTCTTAGGTTGTTCTCTAAATCCCCCCAAACTGCTGAGAACAAATATCCAAGTTTCCACAGATTCAGATATATTTTAACTCAAAGTGCCCTCTTCAGCCTGGAAGTAACTTCTGGTATCTTCTTCATTAAAACTCTCCAGAAATGAAAAATTTCACACGTGTGACCAGCAGAGTCTTCTGTTGCTCACGGTTCTAATATTTTAAAGATCGGACTTAAAGATTTAGCACAGAGACGGTTTTTCTGCCTGCTTCTTATCAACATGGCAGACAGGGAGTGAAAGACGAAGGTTTGTGGTTACCATGGTGACTGTAACGACTAACATTTTTTAAGAAATTGTTATTGGGGCTCAGTTTACACCTCTAACACAGCTCACACATCAAATTGTAGGCATATACTCTAGATCATATGGGTCAAAATCAAGGGGCGGCAAGAGCTTCAAAGATGTAATAATGTCTTCAAAGAAGCTGCTTTAAAGCCACCATTGACCATAAACTGCATCTCCCACAATGCATGTTGACTATTTCACCCACAAAATGGTGGCATCCCTTTTGCTGCGACCCAGTTGTACTGGTCGTGGATTTAAACCTGAACGCCCCTCTGGTGGGAGAGACGGCAGCTCTTTATCACAGCTCAGTGGGTAAAAACTCTTTTACTTTTAATAGTATTTCTGTAGTATTTATTTCACATTTAATCGGTCGTAGACGCAGTACTTTTCATTGTTAATTCGAGGACGCGTTAAAACGCTGTTTTTATACAGAAAATACCAAGTAGAGCTCGGATACCGTGTGCTCAGCCGTAACAACGGGACGAGGAACGTGTTGGTTTTTCTTTTTAATTTACAACTGGCCCTTTGAGGGCCACTACAACGCTCATGTGACCCTCTGCATAAATGGGTTTGACATCCCTGCTCTAGATTCTTACGAACGTTGAAAAATTTGCGGCGCGACCAAAACGTCTTCAAAAACTTTCCTCTTGAAGTAAAAATATTCTTTCCCTCCGTCAGACCGTTTAAAACCCATCACAACACTCCACTTTAACTCCGCTCGTTTAAAAAGTAATTCTGCACTTAATTTTTTTTTCTCGTGTTTTTGTTCTTTAGCTGCTTTGGATAAAAGCGCAGCTAAAATAACTTGTCTTGTCGAGCGGGCAATCAGCGTATCCTCTGTTTACGTCTCAATAGCGCTCAATTCCATCATTATGAGGCGGCGATGACTCCATTATCGGTGATGTGTGATTGGGCCTTTTCATCGGCTCTCGGCCACACACTGAGCAAACCGGCGCTGCGCTCCTCTCACCATCAATAGGTATGATTTGGTAATAAAACAAGGTGATGGTGAAAACATACTTATGATTTTTTTTTAAGCGTTTAAGTCTTCTTGGATTAATGATCAGAGCTGCTGATGTCTGTCGTCGGCAGCTTTAAAAGCTCACCGTTCTTTGCCACCAAACCTGACCGTCCATCTTTGGTCAATCTGTTTACTCGCTACAAACAAAAACAAACAAACAGAAAAGGCCTTTTGTGCCCCTCCCCCACTGTTTATGAACACAGGCCTGTTGAAAAGACACAAACCTAATAAATAATCCTCTAAAGGCGAGCTCATCAGCAGCAGATCAAACTCTGCTTTCAGATCTGTACTGAAACAAGCGTTTGGAGGTAAAACTGTACATCTTCTCAGACTCCTTTTGCAACCTAGAAGCAACAAATTTATTTATGTTTTACATTTCGATGTCAAAGGGAGAACTTCACGAGTTGACCTCCTGATCTCTTGGAAATGTGGACTTCAATAGGAGCGCAGAAAGAATCAATATCTGTTCAGGTGTTTTAAATCAACCTGAAGCTGGTGGATTCATTTCTACGAGGACCTTAGAGTCCAGAAAACAGGGGCTCCTGGTCCAGTTTTAAAGGCTTTCTCTAAATGTGAATTAATGAATTTAATGGGGGTGATACTGTAAATCTGAGTAAGACCGACACGCCGGTCTCTTCTGGACAAAACAAATCCGATCAAACCGAGTTACGTCTCACTAAAGTTTCAACGTGAAGAGATCTGCAGATGGTTTGCAGAAAGACACGGTTTGTTTTTTTCAGCTTGTGAATATCTGGGTCAGAACGAGCACAACATTATGAAAAATTAAGCTCAAATCTAAATGTTGCAGCAAAAGAAAAACCCTCAGAAAGAATTCCTGAACGTGTTAAAAAGGTACCAGATTAAGTTTTTTCTAAATACAGATGATGAATCATTGATTGAAAATGTACTAATTTGACTTCTTAAGAGTCATGATGACAGATAACTAAAGGTCTAGTTTTCCTTGAAGGAAAGTATGTTGTTCACCTTTTGTAGGTTGGTTAGCTGTGGCGGCCATCTTTACTGAGGCACAAGCAAGAACATTACGGCTCCTCCTTCCCCCTCCAGCGATAATAACTGCACTTTTCTGCTGTTGTGTGGTTTTTGTGCTCACCTGGGTTCTGTTGAAGGCCACTCGGGCGAAGACGGCCTGCGAGATGCCGGCCCGCTTCAGCTCGTCCCTGACCCACTGGTAGATCTCAGAGGAGACCTCCGTGTTGGAGCCCACCTGAGGCTCCAGGGGCTTGGCGTGGGAGCTGCGGTTGACCGGCGGGTGGTTGAGGTACTGCTGTGACAGGGACTGCTGGGCCAGCAGCCGGTTCACTGCGTACTGCTGGTTGAGGATCTGGGCCATCACCAGCTGCTGGTTGACCAGCTGGGGGCTGATGGGGGTGGACACCAGGCCCGGGTGGTGCAGGCCCGGGAGCTGCGGCTGCCGGCCGCCGGTCTGGCCGCCGTGAGGAGGAGCGTGAGACAGAGGGGGCACCGGGGAGGAGGGGGTCTGCTCTGCGGTGCTGCCCGGGATGGGCTGCTGCTGGGAGAAACCCAGGTGGTTGTGGTTGGACCCGGGAGGGGAGAGGTCCGACAGGCCGTCCATCTCTGCTGGAGGAGGGAAGACAAAAATATGAGCCGACTTCGAGGTTTCAAGTTGACTGACGAGACTGTAAGAAAATCTGGAGGTTTCATCTTCTGCAAGTGGATGATGCTCAGCTACTACCACACCTAACCTTTTTTAAGTTGATCATCTGATGTATAGTTCCTGAAGTTTTCAATTAAATCCTCTGATCTCGGCTCTGATCCGTTTCTTTTTTTTACCTGAAGTAATTGAACGGTGCAGTTTGTTTTCATGATGAGGACACGCGTGTTTTTAGGAAATGCCTTAAAGTTGAACTGTGAAAATAAAATCACTAATTTCCCTTCGACGTTATCGCCGACGGCTGATCAGCTAAAGAGAAATAAAAAGATGGAAACGCAGATAAAAGAACTTCATTGTGTTTGACCCGCCTTCAGAATCGGGTCGGACCGTCTGTGGCTTCGTGTTTGGGGGTGGGGGGGAGAAACCCTCCTCACAGAGACACAGAAGAGGATGTGTGTGTCGGAATTTATGTGTGTTTTTCTTTGCGTCGTTAATTCTAAAATAAGGAACACACGCTGGCCAACGTGACCGTTTTAGGGATTTAAATGTGAAGCAGACAGAACCAGAACACACCGGAGAATATAGAAGCTGAAAACACTTTATTAGCAGTTTTAACTCGATATGGGAGGAAGAGAGAACATAAATACGTGCCGTTTTCTTTTTGTTTTTTCTTTTTGGGGGGGGTGTATCTCTCTGCTTCGGGAATCCTTAATTCTGTAATGGCTGCTGGGGAATATTTTAAGACAGGTTTAAATTATGTGCTTAGGGGGTAAAAACAATGATTTAAGATTCAAAGAACTACCCACAGTGAAGCGAATAAGCGGCTGAACGTTTGAAAGGAAATCACTTATACTGAGGATTTTTGCATACGCCGTGCCGAACGAGTGAGGGGGCAGCGTTCAGGAATTCATACGAATGGAAACGTTAACACCTCAGAAGTGGGCTGCGGCCTCCACATTCCACGGAGAAGGTGTTACTGTAAGGGAAAAAAGTATTTTTCGGCGGATAGAAAAAGATGTTTTCTATAAATATCCACAATAATCAGCAGATACATCTGGCCAAGACGAGTGGAGAGGGGGTAAAACAAAAACAACAAAAAAGAAAGAAAACATCTCGGTAATAATCACGTCTCTGCTCGTAATCCCAGGCTCTGATGGCATGACGAGCCTATTCACTCATGTGTGTGTGTGTGTGTGCGCTGGGGGGCATGCTCACGACACACAAACACACGGAGGTATTTCCATGCAAATTGAAAAGAGAAGGGGTGACAGAAGAGCATGGCAGGCCCTGGGAGAAAAAGGCTGCCACAGAGGCGGGAGTCCTGGAGTGGAATCCCGCCACAAAGAGCCCCGGATTAAACGCACAATGGGAACGAGATGTGGGCTGGGGGGGGGGGGGGGGGGACCCGACCCCCGTTCCCCCATCCTTTCCCCCAAGGCAGCAGCGGGAGAAGCCTCGGCTCACCCGCCGGCGGTCGCTAACGCCTCGTCAGGTTAACTGGGACTATCGGGGATCGGGTTCTGACCCGCCTGGCTCCGGGTTCAGAACAACCGCTGGAGTCGCGTCTCGTAATGTTCTGGTGGAGGCTCACGGTTTTGTCGCCTCGAGTTTGAAACGTCTTGAAGAAATCTGTGAGATAACTTTTACAATATAGTCACAAAAGTTGTCTAAAAGTTACAGCAGTGAAGTGCTAAAAGTGGCAAAAGGCTAGCTAGAAGCTAAAAGAAGCGTTTAAAAATAGAGCAATTTTGCTGAAGCAGATTTAAAAAAGGAGAAGAATGTTTTTGAAGGAACTTCTCCAAGTATTTTCACGGGAAAACAGTTTAGAAAAGCATAAAAAGAACATCGAACGTTTCGATTTATGATGAGCTAAAACAGCACACAGACTCCCGTGACCCTGAAAGGAGGAAGCGGGTAAAGAAAACGGATGGATAAAAAACCGCACACAGCAGGCAGACGCTGATGGAGTCCAAAAAAGGTACAAAAATGAAAGAACATGAGAATAAAAGTCGGAATGCTGACTCAGCAAGTTCACAGCGGGCCGAGGTGGTCAATAAAATAATGTGCACGACCTCTAATACAGTTGTGCAAGTCGTTAGCGGAATAGAACCGGCAGCTGGACAGCATGATGGTTGCCTGGTGTCAAACTGCAACTCAAAACCTCAGTCTGGGTCAGAACCGAGCAGATATCAGCCCATCGTGAAGGCCGAGGTCTGGAGGTGGAGGGGGTGGGGCGGTGGCCACCACGTGAGGGGTAATCTGAGGTTTGGCGAAGCTGTGTGAGGATATTACAGCCTGAGTAAACTCATGTTGATGTTATCTCTGCCTCTGTTTACGAGTGTGGTTACGTGCTTCTCATAACTCAGAGACCCAGACAGAACGATTAAAAACACTCAGCGCCGTCAGAGATCTTTAAAGTCCAGATTACACAGAATTTAGATAAATATTCCAGTTAAAAAAGCGGACTTTGTGTTGAAGGTTTGACAGGCACATGGTGTTGTGTTGACGTTTTAACTCGGAAAAAGTTTGTAAACTTCAAAGAATTTTTACTCAAAAATACCTTCAATCGCAATTTAAAATGTCTAATTTTTGATTTGATGTATCGCGATGCTGTAAGCAAGGCAATACATTGCCAAAGATTCCAATTTTTAAAAAAAGATTAAATCCAGTTTTCACTGAAAAACAGTGAGAGCTGAATTCGTCTTTCACGTTTCTTCTAACAAGAAGTCTTAATTAAAAGTCCACACAATAATTGTTAATAAAACATCACGATATTTCAGTGCATCAACATTTTACACACCAGAGAAAGTCACGAGCTGGTTTTGTTTTTGTTTGCGAACAATTTTCAGCTTGATATAATTTAAAACATTATTTTAGAATGTTCGGAACCTTGTAATCTTGTTATGAGAAATGTGAAGAAAATTCTTAATAATATTGACATCATGTTGTTTTTGTGTGTGTGTGTGTGTGTGTGTGTGTGTGTGTGTGTGTGTGTGTGTGTGTGTGTGTGTGTGTTGTAACA
>JAVKLF010000042.1:1839850-1850047 GCA_034783495.1 Millerichthys robustus
GATTAGTCATTCCTAATCAACTGATTTTTATCTCCTTTTAGCGCCTCTCTTACAAAACTCCACTCAGCCTGTTTGCCCTTTTATAGTAACTCTGCAAAACAGATTCAGCTGCAGCATCAAAGCCCTCGACGTCCGACGGAGGCGTCGAGCTGCACACGCAACAACACCTTAACGCTAAAGGCTAGCTGTACATCTGCCACGCAGCGCGGCCGGGCACAGTGCTCCCTTTTTAACCAGAGCACAAGAAACCGTTTAATACGTGTCCTTTTTTTTCCTGGTGGAGCGGGTGCCAGAAGCCCAGCTCGCACAACTCCACGGGTGTTTCTCGTTATTCACAGCGTAATATTCCATACGACGGAGAAAAGGCCTAAGGGGAACAGACGTTTTTGTTCGAGCGGAGTCAAACACGGGGCAGACCGAAGGCGCTGACATTTAGGATGTTTGGTACAAACGCCGTATGTTCTCGGACCAGAGGACGCGGTAGATGGACATCGTCAGGGGGGAGGAAGGACGTGGTTTCAAACAACCCCCGTGAAACATCCTCAGTCCGTTTCTGGCTTTTTGCATTGATTTACATAACTTAACCGTCGCCTCGTCTCTACTGCGGTAGTTTAAAGGACAACTTCTGCGAGACAGAACTGCCTCTGTGCTCTCTGGGAGGAAATATTTTGGATATCAGCTGTTTTCCTTTTTACTGATTTAAAAACGTATCAGAGTTTGAACGGTGCATTTGCTATAAAACCTTTTTAGATGCCTGTACAGGAAATGCTGTGTGACATTTCTTGACTAATTTGTGTAATTTTAGAAGGGAATGCAAAGATTAAAACATTCCTCATATTATATTCCAGCTGTAGCTGTAGTTTCAATTGAACTGTCTTTAAAATGTTAGATCGATTTGTCCTAAACCAGCTCAGTAACGGAAGAAAAGATTGTTTTTCCTGTTGAATGAAGCTCTTTCCTCAGGGACGGTATCTGTTCTACTCATTTTTATTAGAAACCAGCTTCACTGCTGAACTCCTTCCACCCATGTTCCTAATCAGCTGCTTGTCAGAACATTTTAAAATCAACGTTGTAATTAATTTAGTAAAAACAATTAGAACACTGATGTTTTTTGGTTTGTTTTTTCTTCTTCTGTTTTCTCCACATTAGTGTGTCCGTGACATGAAACCCAGCAGCTGTACATGTACGAGAAGTTTAGTCGTCACGACAACAACTTGTAATAATGGAAACAAGATGCAGCTTTATAACCTGTGGTTGTTTGTGTTTGTAGACGCCAGGTGTCTGGACCGACGAGGGACCAGATCTGGGGAGTCCTCACCAGCGTTCCGCCTCGTGGGGGAGCGCGGACCACCTGAAAGAGGTACTTTGACCCGTTTTAACCGTCGTCGGTTCTGCCGGTTCACAGCCGCTCTGGACGGCATGTTGTCACAAGCTCTCGCACAGCTGCGTGAAATAATGCATCTGTCATCTTTGAGGTTTTAGAGTCCGTAGAAGTATGTTTTTATTTGTCGAGTCTTAAGTCGGCCTGAATATTACTCTCCTTAAATTCGGTTTCCACTCCTGTCTATCTGCTGGGTTTGGCAGGCCGACCAGCCAACCACACGGACTCCATCTCTCCAAACCACAGTCTAAATTTACCCTCCTCCTCCTCCCTGTTCAGTGTGCATCTTATTATGGGCTGTTGTTTTTGAAAGCTTCTCTAAAAGGGGAACAGACATGTTTGTTTCACTTGGATAAATTTACAGTAACTCATCCCATGTAACTCTGACCTTTTTTTTAACAAAATAAATAAAAACACACGCAGACGTTTCGGTCATTAACGGGTTAAATGTGGAGAGGATGGAACACAGCCACAGTAAGTCAGTTTTTGTTGGGATGTACCTGTGTTTGGTACAAATGACTTGTACAAAAACATTTTTGTTTAAAAACAGCCTCAACAGTTTCAGGACACTTTCCTGCCTCAGCTTTAACTTTTAATTGTTGGAAGCCCATTACATACAAATCATCTTAAAATGTGAAAAACAACTTTGCTGTAGCAAAAATAGCATTTTTTGTGCAGAAATTCAGTGTGTAGCTGACTGCTAAATGACTGCTGACGTTTGTTGAAGAAGCTGAAAATGAATGGTCACATCAATCAAAAGAATCGGAACAGCTAACAATAGAAAAACAGCAGCTAAAAGCTAGAATTAGCAGAACGGCGGAAAGCTTAAAACAGTAAAACAGTAACAAAGTTTAAAAACTTTAAAAGTAATGCATAAAAATTTAAATTCAAATCAGCAGCTCAAACATAGAATTAGCAGAACATCAGCTGAAAGATGGCAGAACAACTGCTGAAAGCTAAAACTAGCAAAGCTGCAGGTGAAAGCTAAAATCAAAGTAAATACGCTGAAAAGTTCCCACTGCATTTCTGTAAGACTCGACTCAGACCGGCGGCCCGGAGAACCAACAACAGCCAGGAAACCTCCGGTTCCCATCGGCTCGCAGAACTCTGGGGTTGCCTGGACTTGTTACCACCGCCTGCTCGCACCAGGCGAAGGCGCTCCGGCTCAGTAACCTCTGCAGCTCCTCAGAGTGTGTGGGTGGACGTGCACGGGAAGAGTCAGTCTCTTTGTTGACTGCGTTGCCAGGAGGTTAGGATCTGCACTGAAGAACCACACCTTTGTCTGCACAGCACAACCGTGGGTCTTTCCAAAGACCGTCCTGTTTACAAGGACAGATGTAGCAACGCTCATCCACCGAGCGCGTCTCATCACCAGACGTGCAAGGCTGCTCGTTGCACCAAACTGACCTCCTGCAACAACTGGATTTATTTATTATTTTTACTGAATCACAAAGTAGAGAATATTCCTGAAAAAGGAGGAGTCATTAACAACACATACTCTGAGCATGACGCATTTTAAGGTTTGACCAAATCGGCTGCAATGCCCTTTTTTCCCCAGCACAGGATAAAACTCCTGGATGGAGTGATTTTTTTTATTTTTTATTTTCATTTTTTTACCTGTAAAAACCAAACAAACAGCAAACCTGCTGCAAACGTCCGTGTCATTGCTTCACTGTCGTTTGCAATATTGTTGTTTTTCTTTCAGCAGATCGCAAAACTGAGACTGCAGCTGCAGCGCGGCAAACAGGTCACCCGGCAGAGCAAAGACCGGGAGCAGGTCTCGCTGCAGCTGCTGCAGCCACCGCAGCCGCCGCAGCACGGCGCTACCTGCCAACCACAGGTGAGTTTCTCACTTCTGCCTGAGCCGCCGGCGTGCTCTGCCCAGGTGAGAACATTACCCAGCAGCCACTGCGGTGGTACAGTGTGACGCAGGCTGTAATAATGTGATAAGGTATCTTAGCAGTGGAACACAAACACACAAATGAAACCGAGGGTGCCCGAGCTAAAACAACTGTCCAAGATAAGAAAACTGCACTTCATCAAGTTTTTTTTTTGTTTTTTTAAAAATATAAACCTCAGTAAACAGCTTTGAACAAAAAGTCCGGTTTGCATCATGAAATTAAATATCTGTTTACTTGTTTTGAATAAGAATTTGTTTATAACTTGGACATAATAAAGGAAGGCAGCACTGAGCTCTGCAGTTCTTTGTGGTCAATAATGATGAAGGGAGGCAGCAAAACGGGAGCATGTCTGGACATGTCCTTCTCTGTCCTGATTGTTCATTCGTCAACAGAACTCTCAGAACTGAGCCTTTTCACAGCTGTAAGAACAACAAAACACAAGAATATGGAACGCTTGGCGACGTCGCTACGTACGACCGTATCCTCAAAGTCAGAGGGTAGCAGGAGACGTATTGGGTGGCGTAAAGCACCGCACTTCTCACATAAACGTCCCGAGAGAATATTTTACTTTTTGACTGCAAGAGCAAGCAGGGAGAAATGTTAAGAGTCCATGTGGGTGTGTTGTTCTCTCCCCCTCTGTGCAGACTTAAAACTGACTAAACTACACTCTAATTCTAAATTCCAAACACTAAATATCACAAATCTTACTACTCACTCTCACCGTCTCCCCATCACCACAAAACTTTATTCAGCTCAGGCATTTGTTTATTTTTTTATTTTTTAACCTGTAGTTTTTTAGGAGTTTGACAAATAACGAAGGGTATATGTTCGTTCATCTCCTGAGGAGGATGAGACTGACGGTGGACTGAGGTGGTTTTTCCATGAGACCTAGGTGTTTCCTGCTGCCTGCCGCTGCAGCACGCTTCACATAGGACCGTCGTATTCAGGGAAAAATGTCAAACTATTTATCATAACTCACGTTGTACTTGGCCTATCAACACAATTAAAACCGATTTACCTGTGACACAGTCTAGAGATGCTGTCTTTTCGACTACAGCAACTTAAAAAAGGTATTTTCATATCCATTCGACATTTCTAAATATCTGAGTAAATGTGCACAAAAGGGTCATCAAGCCCACAGCGCCCCTCCTCTCCTCACTCCATGTTTCCTGTACCAAAAAAACCCCACAATCATGACATTTTTATTTACCTTGAACTGTTCTGAGGAAGGAATCTTTTCTGTCTGAAGTAGCATTTATTTTTTTTAATCTCGTCTTTTCAGCACAAGGGAACTGTATTGAGTTTGACGACAATCCCGCTGACTAAATCCCTCATCTGTCGGGTGCCAAGCAGCGTTGAAGCCATCAACCGTGAACTGGAAAACGTCTTCATCAGAGACGACTGGGAGCACGACATGCAGGTACACAAATGTGCACCCACCAACGGCTGACCTGTTTTTTTTTTTGTTTTTTTAAACAGAAATCCCTGTAGACATCTGATGTTTGTGATAATGTGACCAAATAAACAGAGTTGGAGGGAATGAAGTGTACAATTCTGAAAGAAGAACTAACTTTTTTCACACTCAGACCGACATACATATTCTGTCTGACCTAGAATCTAGTTGCTTGGAGGTAAAGGCGACCTTCAGTCAGAATTGATATGAGGCTGTAAACGTCTCCACACACACACCTACTGATTTACAGCGTTCAGTTTTTAAATTGTTTTTATTATTTCCCCCATTGAATCAGCTGAGCCACGCAGAACACCGCTCACATCCCCTCCTCTGGAGTTCCACCATCTGGTTAGCTACTCTACGTGCCCTTTAGACAAACGCATCAGAGGCTTTTCAGTCAAGCATGTTCTATAATTTAGGACATTTTATCATTTTTGCATGTAACTGAAGATTACGTCAATCAGAGTTTTATTTTGGTGATGATTCCTCCATCACTTCTTAGAATAACAAATCATCCTGAGGAGAGATTGTGACGTCTGAGTTATGAGCGTTTTTCAACATGAAGCATTGACCTCTGACCTCGCAGGCCATGGAGGTGGCGGACGGCCGCCGCGCCCCGTTCCCTCCGCTTCGCCACGGCGGGGACACGCGCGACACGGACACCCAGGCTCCCTCGAGCGGCGAGTCGAGCCCGCCTCCGCGCCCCCGCAGCACCGACCACCTCCACTCCCCAGACGGAAGTCCCTGTTCTGCAGAGGACATTGACAAAGGTTTGTTTTTAACTCTTGAAGCTCTGAACCAACCAGAATGTTCCGTTTTCCACCATTACCTTCTGTCTTAACCCTAATGATTCAGTGTTGCTTTTCTGTCTCCAGACAGCGTGTGCAGCTCTCCTCTCCCCAAGTTCGCCACTTCTCCCAAACCCAACAACAGCTACATGTTCAAACGGGAACCTCCAGAGGGGTGCGAGAAGGTCAAAGTCTTCGATGAGTTTGTGTAAGTATTCGTTTTAAACATCTGCAGATGTTTGTCTTTTGGGATATTGTTCACTGGCCAGTGATTTCTAATTAAAGTGTTAAAAAAGTATTTTAGTGACGGACGCTAAGTAAAGCAACAGAGCTGTGGCAACTGATGGGAAAAATTAAAAAAGTTAATCAGTTCCAGAGGTACATCCAAGTGGAAGAAATAAAAAGTAGTTGTTTGTCTTGAATAAACAGCTGGAAGTTGGTCTGAGTTTCAAAATAAAAAACTGATTTCAGCTCCTGTTTTTCAGGTCCGGCACCTCCAAAGGCTTCCCTCTGTTCTCTTGCCCCGACAAAAACAAGGTGAACTTCATCCCCCGGGGCTCGGCCTTCTGCCCCGTCAAACTCCTCTGCTCCTCGCTCTTCTCCCCCATCTCCTCCGTCAACCCCGGTCTCCATAGCAACAGCAGCCTGGGCCCTCTTCCGACCCCGGCTCTGCCCGCGGCGCCGGTACCCGCCTCCTTCTCGGCCTTCGCGGACGAGAGCGCAGGCCCGAGCTGCGACGCGACGTCAAACAGCAGCACGGAGAGCTCGAAGTCCGACGCCGACGTAGGGAGGGACGGATCAGCACCAGTACTCCTCACCAGCTAGTCCTCAGGTATTCAGGACCAGACCATCTACAAATAAAACATCGCAGCTAGTCGGGTGGTTTGTTCTTAAAATAAAAACAAATAAAGCAAAAAAAATAAAAAAGACTTTCACTCTTATGATCCTAACATTAGCCAGCAGGGAGCAGCGAGTGGCCAAGGTCTGAAACAACCTCTGAGGAGAATTGTATCAGCATGAGGTTAGCGCAGAATGTTTTAGACGTAGTACTTGGTTTGGACTTGACCGGCCTGGGGCACCGTCTCTCCACCCATCACTAACCTCGCCTTCTCTGTACCGGGACAGCACCCTCAGCAGAAATATATTTGCTTTTTGTGCCACAATTAGAGCCGACTGCTCAAGTTATTGTTCTGCTTATTGGTGGCAAGATGGACTAAAAGAAAAAAACTTACAAAAAAAAAAAATACAGCAAAAACGACGTTGTGCTTCAGTCATTTAGTCAGCTCATCAGCTGTTCAACAAGCTAAAAACTGAGTGTCTTAAAGACGGACCACTTTGGCTCACAGGGTTACACGGCTTTTTAAAGTTTAACAGACTGAATGTGTTTGTACCCAACATGAGTTTAAGCTCCGCCCATCAGCCTCACAAGGTAAAACCATCGACCTGCATCATAATTCTGGACCCAGAACAGTGTCCTGCCTTTTCCACGCAAACGTTTAGTTATAGTTTCTCTTTTTAGTTGGTGGTTAATAAAAGCACCATGATTGTGGTGGGCAGTAGGCGGGGCCTAAAGTTTCTAAATCTAACGTTGCAGCTTCCTTAAAACGGTTCCTGCTGGCTTTAGTTTAGTATTATAATACATGTCGATCTGCTCATAAATCACCCAAATAACTGGGAATATAAGCATAAAATGCAAATAATCACAGACTAAGTGACCAATCGGGAAGCACACGGCTACATTTCTTTGTTCCCCCACACTAAACACAGCGATATCTCAGGTTTTTTGGAATGTACTCGCTGTGATCATGTCGCCAATGTTCAGAACGTTCTTTTCAATGTTCAGTTTTTTTTTCCAGGCCTAATCCCTTAATGATGTCAGATTGTGACGAATACTCGAGTCCCGAGTAAACGGAATGAGCGTAAACTACACCTTCCCCTTTCTTTGTTTTGATACCAAAGCAAAACATCAAGACGAAAGGATCTTCCTGTTCGCGACACGGGAGGATTTTATCTGGTGCCAGATGCAGAATGTTTGTTTTTATGTTGCTGTTAAACCGTAACATACCAACACATGATGTTCTAAACACACAGGCTTCTTAGTAAATCCAGGCCCAAGCAGGAAAAATAGATAATTACTGTTTTGTGTTGTTGACAAGTTTGTTAAATAAAACAATCAGAATAACGTGCAATTGATTTCCTTTTACCCCTGTATGACGTGAAAACGACACACAGAAGCAGTTCGGCCCAGTTATCCCAGCTGATTTGTTTCAAAAAGGGACAAAAACAAGAACGCTGACTCATGCTAGCCCTATCAACATTTAACTAAACGCCTTTCTCTGAAGCGGTCGTAACTGTTTTTACACAAACACGTGCAGCACATTTCCACACGGACCAAGCGTTTAACGTGTACTAACTCCACCTTTAACCACGTTTCTCCTGTTTTTACATGTTTTTATGTAGATCTGTTCCTTTTTCAATAAAAACAAGAAAAAGTCTTTGTTTGATATGTGTTCAGTTTTTTATTAAAGGGCAAAGACAGACAGACAGAGTAATAAGCAGCAGGTACTAGTAAAGGTAAGGCCATTTATTTTTTGATTATGACTGAAAATGAACAAACTACTCATGGCTTACCTATGAATAAGATTAGTTTAAAAAAATTAGTGCTCAGTATAATATTATTTTATTTTATTATTTTAAGGCATTTTGCTGATTTTATATTCAATTAATGCAGCATTTTGATCAAAGTCAGGCTATAATTGAATATTTATGAAACCGCTGTCATATTGGCTGTAAAAGTTAATCTCTGAACCTTCGTGTAACGCCCACGAGGGCCAGTTCCTGCAAAATAAATACATGTTCATATGTTTAAAGAAAAACGTTGGCGCTGACATGCAACGTGCACAAATGTTGGTGTGACCACAGATAAACACATCTAAACACGCAGAACTTCAATAAAACAACTGCTGGATGAATGAAATTAAAAATCTGTTGACCTGCAAATATGCTTCAGATTATTTTATTGTTTGGTGAGGAATCCCACGTTTGTTTCTCTCTCTGGACGTCCAGTTATTATTTTCTGAGATTCAATAAAGTTAGGTTTTTCGGTTTGCAGGATCATTGTTTTGTTTAGTAAATTTGATGGTTTAATAATATTTATTTGTCAAAATATTATCGCTAATATTTAAATTAATTCCTGTGAATGAACCGATGTATATAGGTATTTTCTAAATCCGGAGGAAGAACTACGCCTCGTGAAGCTCGTGCTCTCTGCTGGTTTTGCCGATCAAGTCCGGATTGGAAAGAGGGTCCAAATCGGCGAAAAGGTCGAACCACGCAGACAGGTCTTTGGGCCGTCCGGGTTCTGGAATTTAAAATAAAATGACGTCATAAAAACAAAATGAACACCCAGTGGGATCCAAACTAAAACGCTGGTTCTGGTTTGAACGAATTGTGCTGACAAGGACCAGTTCTACCGTTCAGTACTGGGTTTTGAGGGTTCTGCTCGGGTCCAGGTGAAGGTTCTGCTGTGCTGTTGGACGGTGGGGAAACATTGTCCTGATCTGAAGCACAGATTAAGATTATTAATTTAATTTAGAAACAAACAATCTGAATTTAACCATAAAAATAAAAGTAAAAAAAAAAAACCTTCATCTGAAAAGACTCCTCGGACCACAAACCTGAGCTGGACTTCCTCAGACTCTGGTCCAGCAGCTGTGACGGCAGGAAGAAGGACTTTTCCTTCAGCTGGGTTTCCATGGATCCGGACTGGACCGAGCTGACCTCGGTCCAGTCCGGGGACGAGTCCCCCCGGTCCACCAACAAATCTCCCAGGATCTCGTTGAGCAGAGACAGGCCGGCCCGCTCCTCTCCTCCCTCTGGTTCTGATCCAAAAGAAACATTTTGAAATATTTCAGAAACGGATTCAGCTCAGAGACGTTGGCGTGTTTCTGCTCTGAGTGATTCGGCAGAAATAAGACTCGGGTTTTAAAACAATGCTGAGTCAGCACATTATTATTAATATCCTGGTTACATTTTTTGATTGTTTTTTAACGACATTGCATATTTTGATTTGCAAAAAGCTCAGATTTTACACTAATACGTCTAGCTTTCAGCTCCCTGTTTGCTATTTTGAACATTAAGCTATTGTTTTCCTCCTAAGGTTATTGTACTTTAGCTTTTAGGTATCATTCTGCTTTTTTTAGCCATTTTGCAAAAGTTTTTCCTAATTTTAGGTAATAGCTATGGTATTGGTAGTTTTAGCTTACAGCCACTACTTTGCTACTTTTACCTATTAATCCACTGTTCTCTGTTTAGCTTTTAGTTACCATTTTGCTAATTTGAGATTCTAGCTATTTTTATCATGTTTGCTTTTAGCTGCTGTTAAGCTAGTATAAATTCTGATTGTTTTAGCTGTTTGATCATTTTACTGTTTTTTAATCTTTGAATTATTTCCTCGTTTTTCTGGACTGAAATATCGGTTTAGTGGTTCTGATCGGAACAGTTTGAGATGACTGAATAAATAAATCACGTGTGTTTGCAGATAAAGTGATTTATGATCCTTTTAAATTAAATATGGATAATTTTTTTTACCTTCTCCGGTTTTGTCGTTGGTGTTTTCAGCCCCTAATGAGATGAGTCTGTAAATATAACAAGAAAAGCAAACATTTTGTGAAA
>JAVKLF010000042.1:1854746-1866190 GCA_034783495.1 Millerichthys robustus
CCCTAAAACCGAACGGTTCCCGAGCGTCCCCTAAAACCGAACGGTTCCCCAGCGTCCCCTAAAACCGAACGGTTCCCCAGCGTCCCCTAAAACGGAACGGTTCCCCAGCGTCCCCTAAAACGGAACGGTTCCCGAGCGTCCCCTAAAACGGAACGGTTCCCGAGCGTCCCCTAAAACGGAACGGTTCCCCAGCATCCCCTAAAACGGAACGGTTCCCCAGCATCCCCTAAAACGGAACGGTTCCCCAGCATCCCCTAAAACCGAACGGTTCCCGAGCATCACCTCCAGCTTGGCGTCCAGGTCTGCGTCCGACGCCACCACGTGCTCGTCCTCTTTCTTCCCGGTGACTTTTAGGAGCGTCTGTTTGGTTCTCCAGTACTTCTGCTGGAACCGGTTGACCACGGAGGAGTCCCGGCTCTGGACGAAGCGGTCCAGATTGTCTCTGGAGGAGCCGCTGCGGACGGAAAGCCAGATTGGAGCGACACGATCCCGACTAGAACCCAATGAGTGTTGTAGATGAAACAAAATACTCACAAACTTTTTCCCTCCATTGCCCTCTCCCTCGAACAGACCTGCAGAGAAAACACAGCAGCTCAGAAGTTCAAGAAAACATCAGTGAATCCTGAGTTTATTGTATTATTAACAAAAATCCCTCATTTATATGTCAACCACAGTTTTTAAAATAATCTTGTTGGTGATAAAATCCTATTTTTAACATTTCAAACTGTGTTATCTTTGATATTTTTCATCGGTGCAGCTAAAAAATCAGGGCAAATTGTGTCTTTGTAAGAGAAGAAGCCTGAATTTAAAACAGTTTTAAGTAGGGAAAAAAACATTCCTTTGGAAATAATCGGGTACTGGATTAAAAATAAGTAAAAAAAAAAGAGATATTTGAAAGAAAAATGGCTTTAAATCTTCAGAAGGTCTAGAAAAAAATTAGATTAAAAAGCTCAACATTTGTTTAAAATTTTATGTTATACAGAAAAAAGGGGGAGGAGCTTCATCCGGATGCAGCTCGCGCGCATCACGACTCAGCGATGAGGGATGCTGCAAAACCTCAGCGAAGATCAGGGATTTACAGACGACATTATTAGACTTTTATTGTTAATTAGGACTCAGACAGACCGAAAACACGGATTTAAAATCCCCACGGCCTGTTTCCGGAAGCCCAGCAGCAGCTTGAATAATCCAGGATGTTTTTAATCTAAAAAATAAGCAGCTGTGTCAGAATAAAATCTTCATCTTTCTCCTCACTTACCTCAGCAGGCAGAAAAAAGGCGGTTTACATCCCTCTCATCGCGGATCTTCCGGGATTTTTGGCTCGGTTCTGGTGTGGAATCAGCACCCAGCTGCTCTTCCTCCAAACACCCTGACGTCAATCAGCTGCCCTCCTCCTCCTCCTCTTCCTCTCCTCCACATAAAGAAACATCCAGCTTTCAAAGCCCGTTCGTCTGTAAGCTCACTCAGTGTGCAAACACTAAAACAATGGAAGCAGGTTGACTCAGGTAGTGACCAGACCTGATTCCTGTTTATGATGTTTATTCAGTTTCAGGTTTAATGAGGAGCTCACCTGTTCGTCATCTGATAAGTTTAATAAAACACATTTTTGTGGCCCTTATTTTGAAGTGCCTTCTAATTATGCAATAAAAACGTGTAAACCAAACACAAAATGCTGATTTTAGCATAGAATTTGGCGAACAAAAAAGTTTTTATCCGATTTTATCAGATTGACCTCTGACCCGGTGTCTTTTGCGCATGCGCAAAAGAACATCATGGTATTCTCGCGTCACTGAAAGCAGCAGCCCGAAATTCTTGTTGTACTCCGAGTAAGTAATTTATCCAAATAATATAACTTTTGTTTAGATTAGCTAAAATAAATTATGTAAAGTACCTTAGAATTAATGCTGTCCTTTCCAGTTTTATTTGTTAAGTGACAATTTAGCTAGCTAACGAGCCTTAATTAGCCAACAAGCTAAAGCTAACGAGCTAACACTTCCAGGAGTTTACAAGGTTAAATATAAAAGGATATTTAGCTTTTAGAGTTAAAGAATGACACCTGCTGGGTTTATAATCATAAAGAAGAAGAAAAGGTTTTTAGAAAATGATCAAGTAGCAACACAGAGATTAATTTGTTCAAAATCCATATTTTAGAGCCTTTTTTGCAATAAAAACAAACAAATATACTATGTTTTTATGTGTCTTGATGAAAGTTCAGTTCAATTTTGGTGAATGTAAGAGTTTATTTAAATGCTAATTTATCTTTTATACACAGGAGGAAGAAGCAGCTAAAGGTAAGCCTTTAGTTTTAATTATTTTAACCCTTCTTTTATTGGAGGTGTTTTTTTCTTGTTTGTCCTTCTCGGCAGATGGCAACAGTGATTTATACTCAATCTGTCAAACTCTAGACTAAATGAAATAAACCTTTAATCTTAAATTTTAAATACATGACTATAGCACTTAAAACAAAGCTAACTTTGCTTGTTGATTCTTGAAGTTCAACCATTTTTACTCTTTACAGACATAAAATGTAGGATAACAGGATCAATCATGTAAAAACTCGTGGTTTTTTATATCTTAAATATTTTTTACAGTTACGATTTGTGATTGTAAAAAAGTTATGTTTAATTGTAAAAAATAGAAAGTTGTGGAGAGTTTCCAAACCGGTTTTATTAGTCTAAAAGCATTTACCAGCAGTCTAGACATTATTGTTCTTTTACTGTAAATTTTACAACTTTAAATATTTTGCTGATTTCAAAACCCAGCAATTTGGTTCTGCTTAAATGTAAGATGAAACATTCTGTTCTGAAGTCTAGTACTTTAGAGTTAAGTAATAACACAAACTGTAAATATAAAGTAAAGTAAAGTTTGAGCAGATGAAAAAGAAGCACAGATGAGGTATAATTTATTTAATTTGTTAGAAACCTTTTTGTAGCTCTAAACCAGAGGTGACCAACTGTCCTTCATGTTTTGGATGTTTCGCTGCCTCAGCACACCTGACTGCATCAAATGAGTGATTGACAGGCTTCTGCTAAACCTGATAACATTCTGGGTTGGTAATTTAATGATTAAAATCAGGGAAACAGCTAAAACATGCAGGACACTGGATCGTGAGGACCAGGGACCTCTGATCTGTACTGTTCTTCCGCAGCCTAAACGTGCAGTTCTGTTTTTGTCCAAAGGATGGCAGCGTAACGCAAGGAGACGACAGAACACCTCGATAGTCTTCTCTCTCTGTTGTTTGGGGCCTCGAGCTTTCATCTGTTGGCTTCAATTTATTTCATCACAGTATACTGCAGCTGATCTAACGGCATGTACATTTTGTTGTCACCTAAAGGGAATTTTCTTGTCATGCTCCCAAATTGATGTACCTGTTTGTAGCCTTGGACAGTATTTGTGCTGCAAAGTCTCGAGGAGAGTGTGAGCAGCATGCAGCTCTGTCTGAACAGATACCGTGAGCTACATTTAAACTGCAGGTTATGGATTTAAAGTTGGAAAGTGAGCTCTGTGTTGAGCTTTGCAAACCTAATTTGATTATCACCAAGGGAATGTTGAACCCTTTGATCCTTCAGCACCCGAGGGTCACGTCCTGCACAATACAGCTTGTTTTTATCCGTTGTACACTCTGGAAATGTGTTTGTTGGAATGCTTTGCGTCTTTAGATCCGAAATATTACCTGATTTCCTTCAGGAAGTCCTTCGTCTCTGTTCTGAGCCGTGACCCGTGATTTCATCTGAAGGGCTTTGAAACACAGGGACTCTTAAGAAAGGGATGTAATCTCTGTAAATGCTTGTGTCCTTCACCCTGTCTGATGCTTCTTGTCCACTTAGAAGCGTAATTCCTGGTCCTAGATGGTATTAAAGCAATTTAAGTTCGCTTGAATAAGACAGGAAACCAATCAGGGTATTAAATTAAGTGATGCTGTTGGGGTTTAATTCAATCAGGACAGAGTCAGAGAAATTTCTTTCAGATATTGATCAGGGACATGCGTCACTATTGATTTTCTCTGACATTTTCTTACTCCGACAGTATGCTGTTTCACTTGGGAGACTTCCTTTATATTAATGAGCAGTGTTTTTTTCCCGTATTCAACCCCATCAGGTCGTGTCAGAATAACCCAAACACAGTTTTCGTTTTCTGGGACGGGTCTAAATCAGAATTTTAGGGTATGCAGCCCCCTGAGAGTGCCCCGCCTGACCCCAATTGTTGCACGATTGACTTCTTCCACCAGCGTTTGTGTGTGGTGATGAGGAACCGTGTCATTTACATTTGCGTTGCTCCAAAATGATCCCCTCCTTGCAAGAGTTGTCGACACAGACTGTAGCTTTAAAACGGGTCACCGGATCAAAAGTGTCTTTATTTTTATTTATTTGTTTATTTATTTTTTGCCCGGAGGAGCCACTGAGTCGATCCTTTCCATTTCTGCACCAAATGGGGTTTTCTCTCTCTCTCCCTCATTTTTTCCCCTATCTCTTTCAAACTTGGTGGAACACATTTAGATCCCGAGTAGAACTCCTGGGTGCCCACTCATCACTCTGCGTGCTGTTTGAAGATTACTACGCTCAGAGACATCCGCACTGGGCATCCAGGCAGCTTAGAGGCCAAAATCCATAATCCCTTACCCTTCATGGGAATTCTCCATGCACTTCAACATGCTGAAATACAGCCCCGCCGCAGCAGGCACTCATGGCCGAGGAAAAACCTGCGCCGGAGGCTGAGATAGATGGATGACACGTCTCAATGAATGTGGAGGAAGTTGGAGCTAAAATAAGTCAAACGCTGATAGCGGTCTCTTCTCAGAAACAAAATTTCCAAGTAGAGGGCGAAGAGATGTTTCTTGCGAGGAGTTTTATTTGTAACGTCTGTATGCACACTATATCACTCAGTCCACATGCTTTATGTGCACCCCGTAACAGCCTGGAAGACATTTTGTTCTGAAAATATCGGTTTACTGTTGGGACCCAGCAGCTACGCAGTCTCCCCACCAGTCGTCTCAATAAAGAATGTCCTCCGAGGCTGTGGAGCCTTAATAAAAAGC
Source organism: Millerichthys robustus (assembly GCA_034783495.1). Lineage (NCBI taxonomy): Eukaryota > Metazoa > Chordata > Actinopteri > Cyprinodontiformes > Rivulidae > Millerichthys > Millerichthys robustus. Next base: position 1,859,782 of record JAVKLF010000042.1, read on the forward strand.
GTAAATAAATGTAGTTCCTTGATTTAGTAATCTGCATGAACAAGTAATATGTAAAGTTCAGCTGTTGTAGCTGAAGGACCAGTGGGGTTTCGTTCTTTCCTCCCCTTTAGGCTGCACTCTAATACTTTGTTAGTCTGCTTGCTAAAGCCCATTTATTAGCTCGGGGAGTTAGTCCTGCAGTGAACACGGATAATAAAAGTAATTTCATATTCACATCTGGTGTGTTCTTATAATGAAAGTGCTTCTTTCCTGAGCCCATCCCATATTTTTTCTCCAAAAGCAGAAGTAAAAATGGGGAGAGAGAGAAAAAAGGTCAGAGATAGGTGGACTTTGGGGTAACATGTTGATAAAATGTTAAACCTTTATTTGTGAACACAAATTTCAGACCGCTCACAGTTTTCTTTCGTTAGTCATTTATTCTGAGGCAGTTTCTAGGGAGAAGGTTTTTCCACATTTAATTATTTAAAGATTTTACATCTTTGTAGAACCTCTTTAACCTTTAGGATCACGCAGACACTTTTAGTTTCGTCTACCTGCTTTAATGCGAGAAACATCTTGAATCACGCAGCAGCTCAAGTGTCTGAGGCGTCATGAATCGTGGGAAATCCCACACGACCGGTTAGCGCTCAAAGTACGTGCTGCGAATGACTCTCAGCTACTACCACATCTTACTTTAGCCTCTCTTCTGGAACTAAAGTAAAGACATTTTTGAGGTGGATTAGTTGTGGCGGCCATCTTTAATCTTTTTCTGGGATTTTCAGGGGGTGTCAACAAGACAAATAATTCAAGTTTATGTTTTGCGTTTATTAACAGCATTAAAAACCAATTAGTTTTATAACTTGGATGATTTATTTTCAAAGTGCGCAGCTTTTCTCTCGGCTGTGTTTTTCATAAATAATCAAATCTGAAAAATAAATTACAATTTTACATTGATTCTGTTAATGTTTGTGTAGTTTGTTTTACGTGTCATGCTGTTTTTATTCAAGTACTTTTTAATGATAAAACCCTGAAAATAGCTCTAATTGTGAATGTTCGTTATTTGAGACGTGACTACAGGGATAAAACTACAGCTTTACATTGAAAGGGTGTTTTTGCTTTGATATAGCTTTGTTATATTCAAAAGGTTAATATTTAAAAACATACAACAGTCCTTTGCACAGTACAGAATAACTTCAAATGGACAGTTTTTATTTGCCAGGCTGATATTTCTTCCTTCAAATGACTTTATTTCAATCAAAGAGATCATAATTAAAGGATTTCAGGTCATGTATTCATTTGATACAGTTTATTGTTAATACGTGATCATTAATAGAATTGGTCTTTTTTCAATGCTACCTTGTTTAAAAAGGAACAAAAGAGGCCAAGATGAAAATCGGCTACAAAATTCTTAATTTGTACTTTTCATTTTATTTCAATTTTCACATAATAAGTAGCCAGTTGTCGTGTAGTCCAAGATTATGAAAAAAATCAGCTTTAATAGTTAAAAACAAACGAACTGAATAAATAAAGGGTAAGAATTCAAAAATGTTGGACATATAAAATATCAGTTTTAATCAAGAATATTCTGCAGGAATCCTCGCTCACCGTGGTCTCTTCTCAACTTAACAAGGAAGAAGACATGAACGTGATTATTACTTCATCAATCAGGGTTGAATTACTTTTGTCGGACTAATTACTCTCTCTTTATTGCATTAAGGCGTGGGATGATATAGCCTTCATTATCGCCTTGCCGCCGAAGGCGAAGTGGCGTGGAGGTTTTAGCCTGTCTGTGTTCACGTGTCTGTATTTCACTGAAATATCTCGTGCTGCAACAGCTAATCAGCGTTGGCGAACACAGAAATGGCTACATCTCAGTCGGTTTGACAAATGCTGAGCTAAACTTTACCGTGGTAGCAGCTGAGAATCCTCAACACGCACGCCGCATGTGAGGCGGCGGGCGATATGCATTCGTTTTAAGGAATTTTAGGCCTTTATGTTTCCGTTGAGGGGTTTTCAAACAAGTTAATCCATCTTTAGCTTGGACAAAGTGTTCCTGTTGGCGGCCTTGGCCAGCGAGGAGCCCGGACCCACGTCCTACCCGAGCGACGCCGAGCACCGAGGGCAGAAAGTGTCCCCGAGCCGGCACCAGCTGAGCTTCCTTCAAGGTTACGCTTTGATTTAACGGTGATGCATTTTTAAAAACCGCATCATTCCTCTCTCTTGCCACCGCACCTAGTCAATCTCTGTCACAAACGCTGGCTGTACGTCTCACCTTTAGCAGTGGAAGCACCAGGAGAGGTTGTTTAAGAGATAAATCAGTGGCAAACGAAGCGTCGGCTCAGACACGGGCCGGCCCTGATTGTTTTACCTGCCGCCCTGTTTGGAAGGCAGGACGGTGAAGGAAAACCGTTCTATATATTTATGCTATGACAAGGAAAGGTGGTCTACTCATCATGTCGACAGCTCTTCGTACGGCCACTTAAAACGAACCCAGGCTGCAGAGCCTTGACGTTTTAGTGAACAGCCAGATGCTGTGGGAAAATGTCACACTTAGGGGGGATTTTTTTTTCTTCTTTCCCCTCAGTGGATGTAAATGAAGGAGAAAATGATCAGTTTGCTCTTTTATCTCCGTCTAGTATAAATAGCATCACCTATCTTCGTACTTCTGCGTTGTTTCTGACAAGACGATAATCAGCAATCATCACTCCTTCCTGCTTTTGTTTCAGTAAAGCCTCACCGACAGCGCCGCGTTACGTAAAAATAGATTTTTCAACCAGTTGCACTTTTCTTCAAAGGTGCAGCTGTGAAGCAGCTTGATTGTTGTTGGGGGGGTGGGTGGGTGGCGTCGAGTCTCAACCCACCGCGCATCATATGCATTCGGATGATCGAGCACACGCTTAACTCTTCCCCTTTTCTTATCTGAACTTTGATCCGAGCCGTTCAGGCACGAGAACGGCAGCCTTTTGTGCGGGGCGGCAGCCTGTTCTGGATGGAGCGATAAATCGGAGGATAGAAACGGGCCACATTCATGAGCCGTGTAATCCTCTTATATCTTGTCATTTTCAAAAGCAAACACTTCTTTGCCATCAATACCTGTGTGTCTGATTTGATAACCCTCACCCTTCCGACAACAACAACCCCACACAAAAAATACCATTTTATGGCACAAAGGCTGATGAGAAAATGGGAATAAAAAAGTAACTTGAAGCTGCTGTCGTTAAAGGAGCACTGGTGGGACAATATGTGCAGCTCTGCATGAATCTGAATAACTTCATTTTGGTATAGCAGTTTGTTAAATTAATGTTTTTTCATAAAAGTTGAATCGTTCTTAGAAATTAAACATTTTTGTTCCATTGACTGTAAGAAAGATGCTTTTTTGTTCCGATAATGAAGTTATCATCTTTTTAAATATACATTTTTTAAATATTTGATCTGTTTAGATCATTTGAATTTGATCTTTTTGAACTTGTATGAATGTATTTTGCTTGAGCAGGCCGTCAGAGTTTACGTTTACAGTAAAAACATAATTCTTGTCTTTTAAAATGAATTTTTTCCCCGGGATTTTGATGATTTAGACATAGAATTCAATGAAACAGAAGATACAGTTAGGCTACGCTCAGGTCTTAATGCACAATTTAGATCTTTTGCTCAGATCAGATCCAAATCGAGTTCACATCTTTAGTCATCCCTCGTTTCTAGTGATGGGCACAGCTAACCAAAAAGTTAGGTTCACTAATCACTAATTTGCTAAACAAGACTTTTAGCTCCCCTAACGCCAAACCGCTTAGCAGAAAGAAAATTTAAAATAAGCTAATGCTAACCGCTAACATGTGAGGTGCCTGACGCGTCCAGCACGGCTCGTACGATTTATTTAATTATTTAATTTGAGAGAAATTACATAAAAATATAAGTTTTACACATGATTTTTTTAGTGGACTTGGAATTTGCAGATATCCAACGTAGAAACTCGCACAAATGAGCGAATTCTGCATTTTATTTTGTGTCCATTCACAGTGCGTACTCCTGCGTGACATCTGATACTGCATGAAGACGATCATTCAGTTATAAATTAGCGTTGTTTTGAGACGTTTGCCCACACGTTCTCGGTGATGTTTTCAGTTGTGATCCAGTCATCGTCTCAGTTTTGATTATCTCTTATGAAGACGTGTGGCAAATTTATTTCAAACTGTTGAACTTCTCACATTTTGTCGCAGCGTCGAGATTCTGTAACGTCAGCAAACTGGAAATGTAGGCTTATTTTACATTTGCCGTCATTTCGAGAGACTTGCTCTGACTCTCCTCGTGCTCGAGTGTGAAAATCCTCGCAGCACATGAAGAAAGGGGCTTTAGCAGCCCGGTAAGATGTGAAAATTGCTTCGTGTATTGTGGTGAAGGGTAGAAACCTGGAGACATTTGGTGTTGGGAGCAGAAAACCGTCTGAAAGACATTTGAAAGCAGCGTAATTTCTGTCTGATTCATGATGGGCCGAGTGGCGTTAAATCATAGATGTGCTAACAGCGAAATGGGAGAATTAGATAGTGGCTGATGTCGGCCATTATCCAGCTTTGGAACACTGGTGCCCTCCATTTCAGTCCGCGAGATGTTCTCTTCAAAATATTGTAAATTTCCACACCCTTTCAGTGGAAAACCTGCACACCAAACGAAATATAAGCAGTGGGACAGAATTAAATAGAGCGTAAACTTAATTTCATATTGCCACAATACAATTCTTATGGGCTTAATAGTATTGTTCATTTTCCTGCGTATTTAGGGGTGAAGTGTTCGCACCTGGTTATGTCTGGGGGGCATTAAGTCTGACTAATGAAACGACTCTATCCTCTGTGGCGTTTTTAATCTATTCACTGGGAAAGTAATTGACAAGCCCACAGTATGTGCGTTAGGATAGCTCCAGCTCCAAAGGACAGCTGTCACTAAAGCAATTAAAATGACAAAGGTTAATTAATTCTCTCCAGTTTTTACCTGATACGAGACAGTCACAATGAGTGAGTTTTCATTTTCACAAGAGTAATAGTGTTTTGAGGAGAGTAATTTGTTTGTGATTTAAAAAAAGAAAAAAAAAAGCAGTCGTTGTCTGATAGAGCTTCTTAATATGTCAATAGCTCAGGCAAAACTGTGCCCCCAGGACGGCTTTCAGTCTGCAGCAGGACATGATCTGAAATGACAATTTGTTGTTTTCTTTAAAAAGTCACTTATTATTTCTTCTGTGGCGGAGAGAAAACAAAATGTGATTTGTTTTTAAATGAGGCTCGAGTGCGCGGGTCTGTCGGCCTCGAACGTTTCACCCCAACAAACGTTTTTTGTTAGTGTAAAAAAAACAAACACTTACGATGTTGTTTTTTTTTTTTTTTTGAGGTCAAGCAGAAGCAAAGCAAGACGCAAGTAATTACCACACCAACCACCTCTGACATCACGAGAGCAGAACCCAAGAACTTTCTAATCCACCTAAATGTCAAAGCAGTGTTCGCAGCCCTCCCTCCGCGTGAATCTCCGAAGGCTGCCAAAAGGCCAGTGGTTAGTCATCTGTTTACTCCTGCAGCTGCTGGGTGTCATTGGAACTCTGAAGGAGAAGTCCCATGATTCTCTCTGCCATTTCTGACAGCTCCCTCCCAGACCACATTAATCAGGGATTGCGGGCAAGCTAGGGGTTAGACGGCAGGCCCGGATGGCTCCGGCCCAGGACAACTGAACCGAAGGGATCTGGGTTCGAAGATAACCGAAAGCTCTGCCCGCGTTACGGTGCGCTCGCTTTCGTTCACGTAAACGAGTTTGTTAAAGAAGCCGGCGAGTTCCTCTTGTTGCCTGGTGGAATGGAGCTTTTAAAAAGAATATATGAGGAGATAAATTATTCCAGTAGCATAAAACAAATTCCAAGGAAGACATTTGCCACTTATGTCAGGTAATGAGACATTTAAGATTGATTTGCCTTCCTTGTTATCAATATATTACTTTTCTTTTTAGTTATTTTAAAGGTACTGAAGTTTTAAAAAGGTTCTTCTAAATTATACTAAATGAAAGAGTTTGTTTATGTAATTCAGTGTGGGTCCACTCTCAGTGTAAACAAAGCGATCGACCTGCATTAAGCTGGACGTTAACTAACGTATCGAACATTGGACTTTATCAACATATGCTGGATAATTTAAATAGTATGTCCAAAATATCATTCTGGAGAGCATTTTTTAAAGCCTTATTTTTAGCCGTACGAACAACTAACGATGATTTTGAGCTGAAAATCCCAGAATTTTTGCGTCTTTACTTTACTAACAAAAATATCCTGATATCTAAATATAGATTGACGTTTCCTTTTTCAAACAATGTCAAGAAAGCATTTTCTATTTAGTAGCATTATTAGCTTAAAATTTGCTCAACACGTAAACAAGCTCATCAACTTGTTGCAACATTACAACAACTT
>JAVKLF010000042.1:1885982-1905045 GCA_034783495.1 Millerichthys robustus
AGGTTTTTAACCCTCAAACATGTTAGCTACAAACTGGCATTGGAAATGTAAACTATATTAAATAAATCATTTTACCATGTTTCAAATTTGTTTACTCGCAAATACCTGAGATTTAAAGAATATTTAAAGCACTTTTTTGCCACAACTTCATATATTTTCTATTGTTTTGACTTATCCTACATTTAAACAGCCGAATGAATTATTAGATATGACGTTGGAGTCCAATCAATGCAACAAATCAGATCGTAATCCACAAGTTTCATTAAAAATAAACTTGTTTTTCTGTTTGACTATTCCTACAGCGTGATGCATTTGGAAGATAACGAACCCCAGAGTTAATGTATGTGATGTCGAGTGAAACTCCATCTGTTCCGCACTCCTGCTTCCTAAATGTTCCTCTTGAGCCATTTTTCAGGAAACGTTTCTTAAACGTTACTGAAGCAGCAACTAAGAGCAGGTAGTCCGTGTCATCCAAGCATCTCACAGGATCTGCGTCATGTTTCAGGTTTTTCTCATGCAGACTTAAAACTTCATGTCACAGAAACAACCCAAAATAATTGGCTGTTTTCAAAACAATGTCTTAATGTAACCACATGAGAAATTAAAACTATAAAACTTTCATATACAGATTTTTTTCCCCCTGCTGCATAAGATTAAAGCACAACTCTCATGAGACAGAGACAAAAGGTTTAGTAATAATTCAGAGTAAGCTGCGTGAGGTGGTCTGACCTGGTCCGTAGGGCTGCAGGTACCAGGTCCGCCCGGTGCGCCCGGGCTGGACGGTGGTGGGGAGCGTGGGGTTAACGGCACGGCTGGTCTTCACGTCGCCTTTCTTGTCCCCTGCTGTGGGGATCTCCAGGACTGGGATGGGGGTGCACTGGTTCAGCTGGCCAGCAGAAGACAGAACTTCCGTGAAGCCCTCCTCGCACATGCAGACACCGGCCTGCAGGGGGCAGCGCAGAATCAGGTTGGACCAGACCAGGAGCTGCAGAACAATCTAAAGGCTTGTGTTCAGGAAGATGCCTTTTAATGCGTCATACTTCATTAGTTTGTTGTAAAATACCAAAAAAATATAAATAAATAAAATCAGAAAAGAAAATGTGTGTTTTCAGACATTTTACTACACATATAAAATGGTTACTTATTCTTTTTCAGACCTGGACATATTAACGTAAATACAACAGAATCATACAGGAAATGAAATGTTCAGAAGAATGCAGAACAAACATTTCGAGTCTGCCTGCATGAGAATCAAAATCTGCTTCATGATCAGAAAATGTGACTTTAGATTAGCTGTAGGTGGCACCAATCCTCCAGCTAAAACTGATAAGAATAAGGATCAATTTGACCAATTTTCCACCCCTTTCAACCATGAAAATGATGATATTCAGAAGATTTTTCTTGAAATTTAAAATAAAACGGGCTTTATGTTCATGTTTGACACTGTTGGAACTAAAAGATGATAAAGATTAGATGAGAAACAATTAAATGAAGAAGAAAATGTTATTGAAAAAGCACAGACGAGATATATAAGATTTTAAATAGCTCGGCACAATCTATGTGATTTAATTCCATCTGTTAAGTTTAATTCATGATAAAAGGTGTTTTATGTATTTACTCTAACTCACTGATACACCTGGGATGGAAAAGAGGAAAACATAACAGTCATCGGTGTCGTAAATAACCATTAGCACCACAGAAATCATGAAACTGACCATAAAATTTGTGCCAACTCTTCTGAGGAGCTGAACATAATGACATTCCTGAAAAACAGCCTGCCTGCAGGACTGGATCAGACCACACTGGCTCTGTTTACTTGCTGAACTGACTGAGTGCAGATTTTCTCTGCGCTCTTAGGATGATTGCAGCCGTGATTGTCTAATTATTTTCATTCTGCAGTTCCTACGATTGGAGGAGTCTGTCGGCTCTACCTGCAGCTGATAATCGGCTGCTTTTAAAGACTAAACAAGCTGATAAAACCAAAACGTTCCAGCAAGTTTCACGTTTTCGGGGCGAAGCTCGGCTTTCTGATTTTGATGCAGCACAGCTGAGTGACGCTCGGCAGAGATGGGTTTCGTATTTTCATGCTAACGTCATTTCATCGTCCGCGCCGTTCATCGAGACCGCCAGCACCTTCGGGTTCGGGTGGTTGACCATTGTCACACGAATGCAGAGTCAGCATTTATTCTATGGTGCTCTTTTTACGTACATTGGGCTATTTTATCCACTGATACATCTAAACATTTGGCTGGGATGTAGCATTAGCATAACACAAACTTAGCGTTTGTAACCGTTATGGTTTTTAGAATTATTTGACCTCTGCGACACGGAAAGCAAGAAGCAGGAAAGATAATAGATGGATAGATGGAATTATTTTACTTCATTTAGAAGAAATATCCCTGTATGAATAAATGGAGATCTCTTTAGTTCCTTCAAACCCCTTTTTCTTCTAAATCTACTTCAATATCCCAAATTTATTTTTGTCTTCTTATGCTTCTTTTAGCTTCGGTGTGGTTAGTTTAAGCACTGAGTTATGGTTTTGCTAACTTTATCCTTTGGGTAGTGTTTGCCAATTCATGCCTTGTAGCCCCCTTTTTGATAATTTTAGTGTTTAGCATCATCATTATCATCATCATCATTGTGGTTGTGCTAATTTTATCTTTTACCTTCAGTTCTGATTATTCAAACTTGAACCAATATCAGCAGTTTTTCAACACATTTTCCCAGAAATGACAAATAGGTCTAATTTCTTATAAGGTTTAGTTTGTTTTAACTGTGAATCATTGGAAAAGTGTTCCTTCTTACAGCGTTGTTTCGATTAGAGAGTATATAAAAGGACGTTACCTCGCTGCAGTAAGACTTGGGCATGAGGCAGGGAGGGTCACAGGAGCTGTCGTCCACCGGAGGATTTATCGCTGGACAACCACCTGCACGTGTGATATTTAAATAAAACAAAACTGATCAACACAAACATCTGTGATGAGCGGATTTTAAATGTTAATGGTTCGTCACAATAAAAGCCCTGTAGGTTCATCTGTAACCTAATAAAAGTAAAGTTCTGCGTCTCGGTTTGTGTCTTCAGAGCTGAGAGACCACCGGTTCATGTTTTATACATAAGATAATAGCTGCCACCTCCTCCACCCTTATTAGAAACAAAGATTCCATTTTTTCCTGTTTTTGTGAGTTGTTTTCTTGACATTTGTGTTAATTTCACCTCCTACATGAAACCGCCACCGGTGGTTTGGACTTGTTGAGCCTTTGAGCTGCTGCAGTTTTTTCCCCACTTTAAAGATAAACTCAGCTGCACTATCTATTATTCAAAACACTGCGTGGAAATGCCTTCTAATCTCCTCTGAGTTGAAGCCTTATTAAGGCAAACTAAAGCTGCTTCTTCGCTTCCCGTTATGGCTCCAGTTTTCTTAATTTCACACAGACAGACCATTTGTGCGCGCAGATAATATATCCATGTTTTATGTTTTTATGAAAACCTCTCAGTTGGTCAGTAGAACCGCTTTATGGTAAATCATCTCTGCATCGCTTAAAAACCATCAGGAAGGCAGCAGCTCGTCTTTAAACGGGTACTAAAAATCACGAACACACAACCCCACTTCCAGCGTCTCTCCTTTGACTTCCTGTTCGTTCTAGATTGTACCGCTCGCTTTTAGAATTTAAAAAGAGTCTGGCCCCCGTCACACTCAGGTGATCCTAACATCTACACTCCAGGAAGTTTCTCTTAAATGTTTCAAGACCAAACTGAAATCCAGACTTTTGCAGAACTCTCTGAAATAGTCGACTTCTTCACAAACTGACTGCGGAGGATTCTAAATCTGTGTTCCAGACTCGTCTTTTTTCTTTGGTGTTTGATTCAGGCAGAGTTTGTTATCCAACCAGAGCCATCTTTTTTAATGATTCATTCAATATTTCTTATTTTTCTTGCCTTTATTGCCGTCTTACTTTTTAGTTTGACTAAACTGTCGAGCACTTTGGCAGCAGCCACGAATGTGTGCGCCTAAACACTACGTTGATAAATGTGACCCATCGACCCAAGGATTAAGTCACAAAGTGGTCTCTGGAGAAATAGTGTTTTGGTTAAAATGTTTGCAACAACTGCTGTTTGTCAAAATAGAATGAATAAATCCCTTATCCATGGGTCATTTCAATTAAATATCTGAAATATAATCTTAAAGAGCCTTTTGAAGCCATTTTTAAAGCAGTAGACACAAGACAAGCCTTAATGTTTAAATATTTTTCCTGTGAGAAAGCAAAGCTGTTTTTCTCCCCAGCTGGTAAATCTTAATATCCAAAATTCTTTGAGGCTTCCTCTTTATAATGGCTTCAAAATTAGAATAACCTGAAAAATAGGATTCAGACCAAATATCTGAGAGTTTATCTTGGTTAAGAAGACAAATCAAACCATATCCCTGGAGCCGCTCGTGATATCAGGATGATCCAGGTATCAAAATTTAGCTAAAAATTAAATAATTGAATTAATCCTCAGTTTGATGTGATGGGTCACACATAATGTTAAAAAATCTGGTCAAAACCTTTTTTATTAACATTTTATAAAGTGTAACTCCAGTAGAATAAATCCTAAACGTGGAGGCGGCTGCCATGGTGGGTATGAAGTGGGCAGAGATGGGCACTGAAACAACGTGTATGGCCTTGAATACCATTTTGCAAAGCTGTGCACACAAACTTAAGCCACGTTTTTCTCTGCTAACCGTGGCTGCACACTTTGCTGTTGGCCAAGATTTTCCCATTTTCTTGCAGTTCCGAGTCGACAACCAGTCCCCAACAGCTGCATCTGAGTGAAATACCGCCTTAAATCTTGTTTTACGGACTAATGTTTTTGTTTTGTACCATTGTAAAAGCTAAAGTTCCTTACCCGTGACATTGAGTCCATCTGAGCGCTGACACCAGATAAACGGGCGGGTGGAGTTTGACCCGCTGCTGCTGAACCACTTGTACTCGTAGCATTCACCCCCTGTGAGCAAAATACAAAAACAATCAACACCTATGAACACTGTACAATCTGAGCCTGCAGAGAAGAACATTAATCATTCAAGTGACAGATTAATAAAGCAGCTGCTAAATTATGGTTGTATAATAGGCCGCTGTCACATAATGTCCAGTTCAAGGTTTTTAATCTTCAGTAAGAGCTTTTGCTTAATGACTTTCTATCAGTGCTATTATGACTTTATCAATATCTCCATCAGGGCAGTAAATGACTGTATTTCCCTATGGAGTCCTGTGTAACCAATCATCGATGCAGCCAATTTCACTGTGTAAATGAACAATTTAACCTTGAACAAAAGAAAGATCTGCTCTCCACGGCCCGGGTACGGCGCCGCCGCTCTCATCTCGCTCTTTCACAGGACGATTTGTCAGAGGAAACTTCGTCCCTGACGTGCTTCACTTTTTACCGTTCGTCCGCGACCCTCCCCACCACCTGCTCGGGGGATGTCTGAAGTTATCACCAAGCCGCTCGTTTCGGTCGACTCTTCCCACCGTCTTTTACGAGCGGATTGGAGTTTTACTTAGATAGGAACATTTCTCAGAGGAAGAGCAGACATTATTTCAGGAGGCAGATGTCATGTGAGTGGATTTGTCTGACGTCATTTTTACCAGAAAATGACTCAATTTAACCAACCTATGATGAAATGAGCAGCACGTATATTTTACTGTAACACCACAATATACTCTCACAAACATTCAAACACCACTGAAAACAGAACTAAGTGACAGTGGCATTTTCTAAAACTACAATTTTAGAGCAACTGAATTGGAAGGAAATAGATTTTGAAGCGGTAAAACACGTTTTACTCAAGTACTACTTTCACGTAAACGTTAGTTAAACGGTGTTAAGGCAGGTGTCTATAAACATTGAACAAATACTCAGTGATACCCAAACAAGAAAGAACACGAATGATAAAAGTCAAAACATCCAAACCCAATTTTTGATCCCATTAGAACATTATTAGAAACACACTAAATGTTTTGTAACAGAAGACCACGTGAATCTCAGCTACAAACTATTTCTCCAAACTTGGTTCATTCTAAAAACTTTCTGCTTCAGAGAAAACAAATTAAATAATTATAGCGTTTACACAGTAACCCATTCCAATGTGGCCAAATGTTTCTTTTTTATGTAAGAGTAGAAGTAGCAGGGGAACTATGTCTGTAAAGTTTGTAAAAATTACTGACGTTTTATAGCAACATTCAGTATGTTTTTTTATTTCTGCCCAATTAATGAATGCATATTTTGATATTTGCCCTCATTTGAGTTTTCTTTTTGTCTAATAATTGTTCATTCCTTCATTTATTTCTCCCAAATCTTTAATATTTAAAGTATTGAGAATTTATTTTATTGAGGATGTCCCTGACTGGAGTCAGCTACAGTTTTTAGATTCCTTCTAGTTGTGAGTACCATCTTTTTTTTTTGAAAAATGAATGTAGATGTAGGGAAATAAAAATATTTCATTTCCATCTGCAATTTTTTCCTCATGGTCGTACTGTAGTGGCAAAACGTTGGAGGAATTAACATTCGGTGAAAGTGTGCAACTGGGACACAGCTTTGGTTTGTTTTTCTCAAGCGAGCGTCTCATCAAACCGCTCCTTCCCTCCATCCCGAACCTCTTTTTGCCCGTCTCCGCCCTCATTCCTCTACCGCCTCCGCCAGTCCCCCCCACCCCCGAGCCTCGAGTGATGCTGTGAAATCAGGTCAGACTAGTGAAGACTGCTTTGGAGCTGTGTACAGTAGCCAAGGAGGAACGTGTGGAGGAGGAGGAGGCCATGGGGGAGGGGGGGGGATATGTGGGGGGAGTGGGCCCATGGCGACTGCACTGTACATGTGGAGCTTTACTGGTGATGATTCACAACTCGGGCTGCAGCTGCAGTAATGGGTGATTAAGACTCCCGGGGATCACAACAGTCAATGAGTGCAGGGTTTCCTCACTACAAAGTTCTGACACAAGAAATCCCTTCTGGAAAACCACCAATTAACCAGATGAACGGCTTTTTCCTTGGTCTTAGTTTGGTCTGGAGCTAAGAACCAAAACGATCTCCTGATTAGTGCCGGTACCTTATAGCAAAGAAATGTGAGTCCATTTTTCTTCCCAACAACTTTCTACCGACGTCCCAGTGAGCTTCAGTGTTGTAATCCTCAGACTGCGAGACTCGGGGTTGCGTTAGGAAGAGTTAGTTCAAAAAACAATTGCCAAATCTATCGTTGGTTTGCTCACCGTGACTCCCACCTTCTACCTGTAACAGCTTACTTCAAAAAACCTCCAATATGCTGAATAAATTTACCCGATTAAAATAAAAAATGGCTGATCTCTCCGTTCCGTTCAGAGGTTACCAGCAGAGCCTGAATCTCATCGGACTTTGACTGCAAACAGAATTAGCAAAGGAGTTTCAAAAACACGTTGCAACATTTAGGAGACATCTCAGTTTTCTTCTGCGGGTCACAGGACTTTGCACAAACCCCAAAACCTCTCAAAGTACCTGACAAAGACGTCTTCTCACACCGAGATCGAAACGCTCACGGATAGTTCTTACCGGTGCACGGCTGAGACTCCCACGCCTGGTCCGGACACTGCTGCAGGTTTTCAGGTTCCTGGGCCAACACGGCTCGTGACCGGACCTGGACGGAACCGAAGTCCACGCCTGCAGCTTTCACACAGATGCTGACGCAGGAGCTCCAGTCCGACCACTCCATCAGGTAACATTCACCTGCAGCCGAGGAGAGGAGAGACAAAAACCGTCACCGAGACCGAAACAAAGCTTCTGGTGTTGAAATGAACGACTCGCACTTTTAAACCGAGAGTTCAGCCGGAACAGGACGGTAAGAAATACCTGCACGGTAGTTTTAATGCAGAAAAACATTCACGTATTGATGAGAACAGTTTAGGCGAGGGTTAAAGCGTAACCTGAGCAGGGTGTGCATTTAGAAATCGCCTCCCAGTCGTCGAAGTGAGCTCGAGGAGACCGATGAAGAGGAAGGTGTGAATTTGAGATGCGGGGCGGTTCAGTTTTGATCACAGCTGACATCTGCAGCTCATCAAACAGTTTGGGGAAATCAAACACGGGTCAAGGATGATGGTGTGCGTTTGTGCTGCGGCATGCTAACCGCCCCGGTCTTACTCTGAAAGAAAGCTGGAGTTTCCTCCCGAATCTCCCTGCTGTAACTCCCTGCACAGAAACCAGAGATTCTGATTGCCGTTTGATACTTCAGTGCTCCTGCGGTTTGCCAGAGAAGGGTTGGACTGACTTGTTATCTGGGGCAGCCTCTCAGTGTTTCACATCTCAGGGACCAGCAGCCATATGATGAGCTTTTAAACAAGCTGTGAGGTCAATAAAGAGTAACGTCTCATGAACAGTCATGAGCCAAAAAAAAAAAAAAAAAAGCAGAAAGATTTCTGGAAATGAACCCTGCGTTTGTACTTTGTGTTTTGGCAGGAGAGAGGAACAATAATCTCCCCTTCAGGGACTGCTGACACTGAAAATAACAGCTTTATATTTAAGCTGCACTGTGTGAAAATACTCCGCCGTTATCTGGCTGCATCATAAAACCAGGGACTAAGCTTTTTATTTGTTTATTTATCATAGAAATGTTGTAGATTTGGCCCGTTTACCCAAAAGACACGCCCAGCTGCTGGATGTGGAGAGAAACGCTGCAGTTTGACCTGATGGACGGGTTCGCCGGTCCGTTGGCGCCGCTCCATCAGGAAGTCTGACAGCATCTCATCAGACTCGGCCTTTTGAAGTGGTAATTTCTCCTGAAAGATTTTTCTTGTCCTGTAGCGAGGGTTCACGTTTCCTGCAGAGCCGTCACCTGCCACTCAAAGCCCGGTCAGCGGGACCCGTTGGCTTTTAAATTAGTAACGAGGAAGGACTGGGTGGAAACACGGGTCGCTGCTGTTTAATCTAAATGTTCAAAGAAAAGATTAGTTCTACAGGATGCTTTGTCTTTGATCTTACAAAGAAAATCAATATTAAGAAGAATAAAAAAAACGGACTAATTGTATTTTTTTTCTTCTTTCAAATCTAAAAATTAAAAGTTAGATTTGAAATTGTGGAATATTTTGTTGCATAGAACTAGAATCGAGTCCGTAAAGCCATCCAAATCTGCACAAATAAAACGAGTTTACTGGCGTTTTTAAATTTATGTATAAAAGGTGTTAAATTCACAATGCCCTTTTAAGGGTTTTGAGTTGGAGCCTATATGTTTATACAAACACTAACTGCTGAAAAAGTGAAGTTTTAAAACTGGTTTTATTTAAAGTAACGTTTCAGATATCGGTCTGTTGCTACGACACCGTCTGTCTTGGAGTTTTGAGTTCTTTCCCCTCACCCTCCTATAGACTTAACCAGGCGCATGTTTTAGAGGCTTTTTTATTTTTACAGTTATTCTTGGTCTGCTTCAATCTAACCTCCAGACTTCCTCCAAAAAATGCAGAAAACTATAGTCAGTTTTATGTGGCTCTTTATCCGTCGCTGCCTAGAGCCGAAAGTAAAATGAGAAAAGACTTTGCCACATTTTTATCAGCTGAAAACCTGCCTGTGTCTCAGACAGCTGTTCAAAAACCTGGCTGTAAATATATTAAAAAAGAAATCAACTCCATTCAAAGCAGCACTTAAACAAAAGTCATTAGAAACAACCCAGAGTGAGACATCTCATGATATGAGAACGTACATAATGGTTGGTACTCAACACAAGATGATTTTAGTGGAAAAGTTAATGTTTAACAGATTATTAACTAATTAAAGGTTGACTTCCTGCATTTAGCTGCAGAGTCTGAGCGGAACATTTAGTCTTAAAGTGTATAATCTAAGACTCCCTTTACTTGGCATCGTCCTTAGGATAAAAAAAATAAATAAAAAATCAGCAGGCGGCAGCAATTTCAACTATCTCATGGAGCTTGTGTTTATCCTGGCATCACCAGAGGAATGTAAAACAGATTTAAAGCTTTAATTCCCCTTTTCCACAGGCAGACAACATTCAGACTAAATATCAGATTTATTATCAATCAGAGCAACAAAGCCTGCGGACTGAAGCAGACGGACAGGATCTGCATTAATAAAGTAAACGGCTCCAAACGGCTCCTCTCTGTTGACTACCTTTCAAATTTTATTTAATTCTAACGCAGCACAGTCACTCCCACCTTCCTTTGTGTACAAAACGTTCCAGTAAGCCGTGTTCTCGTAATCAGCTTACTGCTTTTATTTTATTAACGCAGGCACACGGACTTCTGTGCCTCTTTGCCGTCAAGAGTCAAGTGATTTGCAGGAGCCGAAGATTTAATTTCAGTTCACATCTCGGTCTGTTGCAGCCGAGGATCAGGTGGTGCGAAACTAAAAACAGCTCCTCACAGTCGCGCCTCTGTTTTGGCAGGATGCTTCAACACCCGAACGGTGTTGGCTGCTGGGGGGGGGTGGGAGGAATCATCAGACCGCCGCTCGAGTGAAAACCTCGGTAGCGTTCGCACCTTTTTCGGGCGGATCACCGCGAGGTGCGTTTCAGCTGATTCGCACACACCCCGGGTGAAACAAAGGAATGTGGCCGAATCTGAGGCTAAATGCAGGAGCTAAAAATAAACGAGTGAAGCTGTCGTGATCTGAAACGTTGCAGACGAGAAGAATCTGCACGTATTTCATTGTCTGCGGCGACTCGACCCGTAAATTTTATTCACTTCCTGTACAACAGTTGGAGCTCAAAACTATAATTTATTTTATTCTGCCTTCTGATATTTGAAATCCTGAGCTTCACTCTGGATTAAAGTACTTCCAGGTTCAGCTGATTTTACACGTGAACTACACTTTCGGGCTCAGACGGGCTCTTCACAGCAGGACTGGTTCTGACAGAGATGTGCAACAACATCTGGTAACGTGAGCTGAGTTTGGACCCGACCCAACGGATGGGATGAGTGTTGATCGCCCACTGCCATGAAACGTGGGCGATCGTGTAAACGGCGTCGTGTTCGTCTTTTTGTCTCCTGAACCCGATGACATTTTGTAACCAGACTCTGATCAGATGTGCTTCAACAGCTGATTGGAGTGGATCAAATTCAATACGGCCACCGCTGCTATTAAACGGAAAAACAGCCACAACTCAGATGTGGTAGTAGCTGAGAGTCATGCCACGAGTCCAAAGCCCCCACCTGGACACGGAAGGACGCACGCCTCTTTAAGGACGATCTGTTTGTCTCCGTCCACAGCCAGCTCCAGGCTGCCGCACAGCTCCTCGTCCACCACGCCGCTCTCGCCGGAGCCGGAGCCGTCCGACACGAAGCAGGTCAGGTTCCTGTAACGCGTGCCGTGTCCGCACACCACGCTCTGACCAAAAAAAAAAAAGATGGTGGAGTTACCGCAGAACAAAACACACCTGCTATCTGAAAAAAAGGAGATTTATTTCTAATTCAACAAATCAAACACCAGGTGAAGATGAAGACATTTCAACAGAATGTTTACGGTTACAGTTAATGATGAAGTTATTGTGAGGATGTAAAAAAACTGGTCCTCATGAGCTAAAAAAAACACATTTTAGTTTTCGTCCCCAAAGACTCGGGTGAAAAACAAGTCGGGAGAGAAGTTTATTGACGTAAGACGACGGTAATCAGAACGATTAAATTCTCGGGTTTACTCTGAGATTACAGACTTTTGAGATGAATTATAAATGTTTGTGTTACTCCCTGCAGACTCCGTTAAAGCTTTCAAAGTTTTACTTTGCCATAAAACACAACAGTGGACACTTTTACCGTCCAGTCCTGAAGGAACAGAGTCAGAAACTTAAGTGTTCAGGCGGCCAAAAGTCTTGGCAAAGGTATCCGTTGCCACTAATGTAACGGCATTAAAGATGCATAAGATTGATCTGTGCTGTCTCTGAGTCTGAGCAGGAGTTGGATGGGCTTCATCTGGACCGAAGAGGATTCTTTTAGAAGGAATTCACATTTTGGCCCCAGCTGTTCTGCGTATTGATCTCAGTAATCTGTGAGATTTACATTTGCTCTTTGCTGCCAGAGGTCGATGCGGTCACTAAAATTGGATGTTTCTAGATTGGAGTGCAACAGTTTAGTGTCTCGCGGACCCACCTCCACCCGGCACTCGGACCAGGGGCTGTACTGCCAGCGGTAGCAGGGTCGGACGGGGCAGGGCTTCCACTGCTCCATCTGGGAGGGACACGGCCGGCCGTCGCCCTGGGAGGCCTGGACCACGGAGCGCTGCCTCCGCATTTTACCTGTGGGGAGAAAACTAGTTTTAATATTTGTAAAACAACAAGTAATGCCAGACTGGCAGACTTTATGATAGTTTTCTGTTTCTCTTTGTACCTGTGCAGCTTTTTTCAATGTTTTGTTTAAGTGTTAAGTTTTAATGTTTAAACGGCTTCACTCTGACTTGTGAATCATTAATTAACCAGGGTTGAGTTGACACGCAACAAAAAACATCGAAACGAACCAACTTTAAATTTGATTCTGGCACTTTATTTGCCACTTTTCACAAAGTTACAGTTACTGGAACTAGAATCTGTGTGAATGTTGTCAGTCAGAACTGACCGCTTGTGATCCGATCACAGATA
Source organism: Millerichthys robustus (assembly GCA_034783495.1). NCBI lineage: Eukaryota > Metazoa > Chordata > Actinopteri > Cyprinodontiformes > Rivulidae > Millerichthys > Millerichthys robustus. The sequence continues at coordinate 1,898,557 of JAVKLF010000042.1, forward strand.
TCTGGTTTGAACACGACCTTTGTCTTCATTCTTTTAGTTAAAAACGTTTGCTCGTCAGCTAAACTGGTTCATGTCTAAAGAAATAAAGACAGTTTGACAGGTAGAAGATGTTTTCTTTTACACAAAAAGATGATTTCTATTGAGCTTTTAGCTGCAAATTGTGCATATTTTAAAGCTTTCAATGACTTGGAGAAACTCTGAGGAACTTTTGCCTTAAGACCACTTTAATAGATTCTAATAAAAAGTTAGTTTTGTTAAAAGAAACGAGGACTTCAGCACAGAGAGGCTCATGGTAGTTTTCTGCACCGTGGGTGCGGTTCCCTGTGCGGTTCCCTGTGCGGTTCTCTGCGGTTCCCTGTGCACCATCCATCCCCTCCGCCTCGTTTTACATGCTCGCGTCGTTTTTGTAGTGAATGCATTAAATTAAATTGGACTGCACTCAGAAGCGCTTCACTTAAGAGAGCAGGATTTTATTTAAACGACCTGAAATGCTGCTCTCTTCTTCCGACGTCTCGATTGGTTCTCGTCTCGGTCATCCCGGGGAAAAACTGCGTTTTATTTCACATCAATCAGCCAAAGTCCGTCTGAATAAATTCGAAGCATCGCAGCCCCTCAGAGACGTTTTGATCCGACCGCGGATCTGATGAGATGAATTAGCGACCCTGACGTTTCAAAATGAAGCCTACTACTCTCCCAGAAGCCTCGGGTCGTTGTGTATTCCACTTTTGTTTTCACAGACAATAATTTACTCGCCTCAGAAACAACCTCTGTCGTCCTACAGCAACACAATCCACACGAACCCGTCGAGCCTCGTTTCCTGTTCCAGCAACTGAACCGCCCACGCAAACTCAAAGATCAGACCCCTTCCAGCTCCTTCCACCTTTCAGAGACTTTTATCTTTTTTTTTTTGACTTGACAACTACAGCCTCTTCTTCAAAGCGCTCCCACAGGAACAGGAAGATGTAAAGGAAGCATAATTTACTGTGTGAAGAGTCAGAACAACCCGGGGAACAGGACGACAAATTTCTGCCGGTCATTGTCGCGCAACGGCTTTCTCCTGAAGAAGAACTTCGCTTTTTTGTTGTTTTTCTCGTGAATTTTTCTGGAGAGTTTTTGCCCGAGGGGGCAGGATGTGTTTGATCTGAGCTCATCAGGATGTGTTCGCTGAAGACACTTCAGGATTTATTCAGAACAAATGTCTTTATGTGCAGCCAGAGACACTTCAGTCCAACTCGGCATTATTCGGTTGGATGTTTGTCTGTAAACAAATCTTCCACGGTAATTTAAACATTTTTCCTAAAATTCAGCCTGACAGAATAAATTGTGAGTTTGAGGAAACATTCAGCTCCTCTAAGGGTTTTCTTATATTTAAACATCCGATTAGTTGCAGAAATCTATCTCGTCTTGCCCCTGCTGACTGAAGTTTAATGTGTTTAGACATTTGGCAATAAAACTGTTAAATCAATCTGCCGTCTTTCATCGTCGTGATCTCAGTTCACAATGTTTGAACGACAAACACATTTCGCCTGCCTCGTTTATACATTTTAGTCCTCCTTTTTAAATAAATTTAGTCTCTGAGATGAGTTGGATGATTCATTAAATCAGCAGAACTGCTCACTCCTATGAAACGGTTCTGATTAGTTACTAATTTACCCAAAACTTGGACGTCACTGAGCTGCTTTTGTGCCTTTCAAGAACTTTCATTGTCCAAGATTTAACCCAAAATGTCCGCTTTTCTTCCCACAGATTATTTCTGTGTTCAAAGCTTGCAGAACTGTATCCTAGGCCTCGGCAGCCGCCCCCACATTTATAATTAAATCTGTAGGAGTACACTTTTGAAATGAAGATGAGAGAATTTAGACAAGTTTTTTAAAAAATAATTATTATTTCTGCGGCTTCTTCTGGTTGTCTGTTATGAAATAAAATGGCCACCGCTCCAGCGTACCCAACCTGTGAACCTTACCCTCCAGTCCGCAGGTCTGCGAACACTCGGACCAGGCCGACCACCCCGACAGCTGGCAGTTGACGGGACACTCCGCCGTGCAGGAGACGTTCATCTGCCAGTTCTTCTCCAGGTTTAACTGCAGCACACGTCCAACACAAGCAGCCGGGGTTTTATGACACGTCATCAAACGATTCACATCACAGGTGAGCAGTTAGTTTACGGCAAACTCCGGAGAGCTGTTAGAATAACGGACGTCTTCGTTGGGGTTAAAAGCAGAGCTCAGATATCTTAAAATATGACACATGTCGTAAATAAGGAAGAGGTCCACGGGCTCAGGAGCTGATGGTTCTGTCAGAACCTGGAGGTTTCACTTCCAATAGACTGAGACACGAATGAGTAAAATCCTCAGCCTGAAGCTACGACGTCTGCAGGGCAAACCCTGGTGGATGTTTCACGCTGCTGTGGGCCGACTGTAAACTGTAATGAGCGATGTGATCACATCACTGAGAGAAAGAAAGAAAAATAACCCGGCAAAGAAAGTAAACAAAAGCTGCGTCTCACCTCCTCGCAGAATTTAATATCGACAGATTTGCCGTCGCTGCGAACGCAGTCGAGCATCCGGGTCTTGATGCCGCTGCCGCACACGGCGTTGGGACTCAGCTGACAGGTGCTCCAGTCTGAGGAGAAACCAGAACATATCCTGATCCTTTCGTTTGGGGAAAAAATGACAAATACAGAACTTCTCAGAGAATATATAAACGCCCTTAATCTCCTGAATGAGCTGAACATTTTGATAAAACAGCTAAAATAGCACAAGGTTTGCAGAAGTAGATTGTAAATAAAGTACAGAAAACGAAAAGACAAGAAAACAGCAGAGTGAATTCACAGTTTAGCTGCAGCTAAAGGGCATTAAAACACATTTACTGTTGATGCAGAACTGCAGGTTTATGATTATGGAAATTCATTCCTGCGCACTTATCTCACACAACTTGAACGCTTGTGGTTTCTTTTATGCGCCTCATGATGTTTGTCGCACAAAGAGAAAACATCTATTAGCATTCAGCAGGTCGCTGCTGTTGATTTTACCACCCCGAGAGCCAGCAGCAGGTGGAGAGGGAGTCATGATACACGTAGCTATAATGTTCACAAATCTTTCCCTTTGTACAAAATCACTGCGGAAATAAAATGAAACAAGCGACTGTAAACTCCAAGCTTTGTTTCATGCGGTTCAACAGAAGTTCTGCACCGACCGTCAGGTGGTTTCTTCATTTAGATCACCTCGTCGTGACATCTCGCCAGGCTGTGGGCAGATCTCTGTGATTATCTGCTGTGAAGCGACGCTTCAAGACGTGAAGGCAGAAAGATGCAAAACGAATAACAGAAAGATTTGATTGAGAGAAAGTAAGTATTAAGTACGTTTAGCATGGTTGCTAAATGATGCCAAAACTATAAAACTGTAAAGACGACCTCACGATCTAAAGTTTTATCTTTCCGGACGGAAAGAAGAACGAGCTGTACTTTCCCATCAGATTCAGTCGACCTCGACACAACGGCTCTTCGCAGGATAGAAGCATGAAAACTGAAAATACAAAAAGCTTTCATTTAAAACGAAACTTGCCAGAAGAATGAACGTCTTGTGACTTGTGGAAGAGACGGCCTGGCCGCCTTACGGAGGAAGCTCACTTCAGCCACTCGTGTCCAGGATCATTTTACTTTTACTCATGATCCAAACCTCAAGACCCCAGGTGAGGTCTGGAACGTAGACAGACCGGTAAATCGAGCGCTTTGCTCTTCGACTCGGCTCCTTTTTCACCTCCACGGACTTGAGCGACGCCTTCATTATTGCAGATAACCTGGTTCATGTTCCATTCTGCCATCGCTCACCAATAGAAATCACACATACTTGAATTCTTCTTCAAAACAATCAGGTCTGATTAAATTTGGTGGATTTCCGCTTTTAAAATTTCCTCTTTGGACAAACGACACAGGCACTGAAATAAACTACATAACTAAAGCAAAATAAAAACAACCAGTGCTGCCTGACATTTTCTGTGTTGCAGTAAAAAAAAAAAGGACCAGGTTGAGAAATCCATTAACAACACTTTCTTTAAGGCAAAGAAATGGACCATCAGATGAAACGATCCATTAGTTCTGACAACCCTGAAGTCAGAAACACAAACCAGCTGCAGCTGCAGTTAAACCTGAAGAAATGTTTCAGACATCTGGAGTTTGTCGCCTGAAAGCATTTGGTTATCACCTCTTATTACATGTAGTAATCCTCCTGAGAAAACTTCAAATTTCTAAAAACCTAAAGAAAATCCAAATGATGCGACTTCAGGCCGGAGCCGGGTGGAGATGAACAGAGTTCCTGTTCTCTGCAGGGTGAAGAGAGACGAAGCAGCCAAACGAAACAGGAAGTGACACCGTTCAGACGTGTCCGGATGCAGCAGATGTCACAGATTCTCTACACTTCGGACTGAATTAATCCCCAGGAGTGAGAAACATCTGCAGCAGGTACCAAGACAGGCATCACATCCGGGGGTGTAACTTTTAAAGTTCTTGTGTTCAGGACCGCCTCGGGATGGAATTATCTCAACAGACATTTTTAGAATATATAACCTGCACCTAAAGCTGCCAGAGTGACTCAGCAGCTGTGCATGTTTTGGTTGCATAATGCAATTTTGTCCATCGCTGCAATCACCTTGAGATGATCGGTGTGCTTCCTGTTGTCACTTTAAAGTCAGGCTCTACAAAGTTCTTGGCTGCTGCTCACTGCTGATAACGGAGGAACACTTTGTCTGCACAGAGGTCGTTAAAAACTTCTAAACTCTTGCTTAAATTCAACAAAAATGCCATCGCTATTCGTTTTATGACAGCATTGGGCTGTTTGTGTTCAGTTAGATCTGTTTTTCTGATACACATCTACAGAAACATTAAAAAAAGTAACATTTTATTCCAAAATTGGGATGCCAATGCCTTTAAACCCCCTGAGTGTGCCGTTATGAACATTCTTTTATAACGGAGTGGCTGAGGCATCGCTCAGGAAATATACCATCCGCTAACAAAGATGACTGGCTGTTTTTAGCTGCAGAGAGCTCGTTTGGAACTCGGGGATTTGTGCTCCTGCCGAGCGGCTTTGTGACACTCTGGGGACTGAAAATAAGGAGAGCACAACAAGAAAGATCGACAGTAAGACACACAATAAAAAGGAGGTGAGGAGGAGAGGAACCGTGAAGGATAAAGCAACTCAGATGATTTCTGCAATGACAGCGGAAGAAGATGCTTCACCCAATAACAACCGTGGCTCATTTATTATGTATGTGCACCCGGCGAAACGCAGTTTTTACCGTGAACCCACCAGGAGGGATCGTGCCGTGTATCTCAGTGCAGCTAAACTGGAAGACAGACGGATTGTGATCCGCCTAAATTAGTTAGTTTGAGCCGTAAAAGCATCCTAATAAACTCTGATGAAATAAGGGTGAAATCTCTCCTTAGGTTCATTAAAAAAAAAAAAAAAGTTTCAAGACAGAAATATAAAGAGGCAACCTCTGTGAAGGTGATCTGAAGATTCTGAAAGCTGCCAGCTTAAATTACTTTTGGGTATGTTTTGGATTTTAGTAAATAGTTTTTTTTAATGATTGCCTTACAGCAAACCCTTTAACAATAGATCCAAAAATATTTGTCCCTCTTGGAAATCCAATTCGTCACATAATATCTCAGAATTCAATTGGATCTTTAGTTTGATAACAAATAATTCTACAAATAATGCTGAAAATGTTCGCTTTGACCTTAAAAATAAAATCTTCAGTTGTGTTCCAGCATCAAGTCTCTTCAGGCCCGTCTCCGTGACTCTCTGGGACTTTTTCATTGTTCTCAGGATCTGATTGGACAGTTACAGGACATTTACCCGGTTGTCCTTAAACCACTGAAAAGCTGCTTCAGCTGTTTTAGGGTCACCCTGCTGGAAGGTGGACCTCCGTCCCAGTCTCAAATCTCTAGAAGTCTCCAACAAGTTCTTCCAAAGAATGTCTCCATGTTGCTCCAATTATTAGTGTTAATGTATTTTTACCCACACTGTGAGTTTTGGCAGATTTGCTGTGGTGGCTTCATCTTTTCATCTCTTAATAAATGCATTTATTGGATTTCCATGTGGCGTTTGAGGTTTAGGATGTTTTTTTTAGAAGCCAGACCTGATCTGTGCTTCTCCACAGCTCTGTCTCTGACCTGTGTGGAGAGCTCCTTGGTAGCCCACACTACTTACAATTGTTGAGAAGATTCATGAGAAGACAGACACGGTAAATAAACTTTGGGAAACCTGTTTCTCTGTGCTTCCATCAGCAGGGATGCTGCTGCTTGAGTAAGTGAGATTATGCAATTTACAAAACATCATTTCTGATGAAATTCAGATCACTGCATCTTTCTACTTTTGTTCAATTGTTTAAAAAGTTTGACAGTTTCAGGTCAGAAAAAAAACAAAAAACAATCAGCCATTGTAGAGCTGATGTGAACATCTGGAGCTTGGGAAGAGCTGAGTTTTAAGTAAG
>JAVKLF010000042.1:1955327-1967716 GCA_034783495.1 Millerichthys robustus
CCCAACCGTCAGCAGAAATAAATAAATGAGTGGAAGCTTTGGTTGGAATTAGGATAAGCTCTAAGACATATCTGAACGCCCCTGAAAAGAAACTTCAGGTTTTCTCTCCTGATACGGACTGATCCATATTCCCTTTAAAATACGCTGACCTTTTTGCGAGGACAGTTTTATTTTAAAAGTAGAAATAATCTGCCAGTTGTTTAAAAAGCTCCACAGTCTGTTGTCTGGGAATGTGTTTAGGAAAATCCACCGAACGGCACAGAACTTAAAAAAAGATTTGTCTCAACCGGAGACAAAGCCCAACCCACCTTTTTCTTTTTCTCTGAGGTCGTTGAGGTATTTGAGGAGCTCTGCGTTGGCCTGGACGCAGTAAACTTCTCTGGTCTGCAGACCTCCTCCACAAAGCCCCGTCGCGTTGCTGCGCCGACGGTCCTGCTGGCTCAGCAGCAAGTCGACCCGACAGTCGCTCCACTCGGTGGTCCTCCACGTGTGGCTGCAGCGGGGACACAAAACAAGGTTCAGACACCCCTCTGTGGTCCTCTTCAGACCCAGCTCCATCATGGAAAATCAGAAAAAAAATAAAAAATATATATCAGAAGCTCCTCAGACCTTAATGACGATGTTCAGGTGAACGTTTATCAAAGATACAATCTACAGTTTAACAGCTTATCATTTAACAAAGCTAATTGTAAAACACAAAATCACCAGTTAATACAGAAATCAGTGTTTAAAACTGCATATCTGTTCATGGCAGAATGTTAATTCAGCTGTCGGAGTGCGCACCGACGATGACTCTTAGCTACGACCACATCAATAAAAGTAAAACCACTAAGTTACAAACGTTTGTTCTGATGGCTAAGATTGATTAGCTTCAGCCGCCGTCTTGAATCGGCTTGACTCCAAAAGCTAAATAGTTTCAGATTAATATCTAATGATTACTTTGGAATGTTTAAAGCGTTTTAAGCAAAGAAGTTGTGAAATGCACTTAGGCTACATCCTGTGAAAGAATCTCATCTACTACCAAACCCAAACACCAAGTTTTAACTCAATCTTCAGTTATTTGTGGTGGTCACCTTTGAAAGGGGCTGACTCCAGATCTTAACACGTTGAAGATGTTCATTCAATAAATACCTCTTGGGAGTTTCAATCAAATCGGTTTGTGACTTCATATTTTGCTAACAGATCCACAAACGCACGCACTGTGTCGCCCGTTTGCCTTGTTGGAAGGTGGAAAAAATCTGTTAAAGAATTTGGCTACGAACACATCTTTACATATAAATAAAACCTTAATGTGTCATAGACTTCTCGTGACGAGTCTGACAGAAAATCCAATAATCTTTTCAGATGGGATTAAAAATTAGTAACTCTGTACTCAGATGTGGATTGATGAGCTGGGCTGAAACTGATCCACGTGACAGCCTGAATCTTTCTTTACTCTGTATGAGATCAGAATAGCCTTAAAGTCTCCCTCCGTTTGGACTTTACTTTGTGCCTGGCTCCAGCGCTCATCTTTCTCCATACGCCGTCCCACAAACACACACACCCGCCCCCCACCGTGCACCGCCCAGGAGAGAAAATGAGTCTGGTGATATGTGTAAACGGAGGTCAACAGGAAGTTTGTGCAGCCTGAGAACAATACTGATGTCTCCGTATCGAGCGGACACGTGACTGGAATCCAGATCGAATCCCTGCAGGTTTTAAAAATGCAAAGTCGAAGAAAATGATTCATCGCTACATAAAACACACGTTCATATCTCAGCGAAAGTCACTTCTGGGCACTCCCAGCTGCCCGTTTCCGCCTCCCCTCGTCAGTAATCAGAAACTCACCTGGCGCAGGGCGGCAGGCTTTCACCCTGAGGTTCACAGGACTCCAGCTCCTCCAGAGGCGGGCACTGCACACCTTCGCCTACAGAGAACTGCAGCACCTGCCTTCTCCGTGTTCGGTTTCCTCTCAGAGACTCGGGGTCCGCGCAGGTCTTTGAGCAGGAGCTCCACTTGGTCCACGCCGTCACCTGGCAGTCTTTGGGAAGGATGCAGGACTGGATGGTCGGCGGAAGGTCCCGGGGCATGCACAGGCTGGGAGGAGGGGGGGCAAAGAAGGAGGTCAAGAAACGGAGCAGATTCCTACTTTTACACTTAAAATCCTACTATATCTTTAAACGGTAAAGGAGAAATTTTAGAGGATAATAAACCTTTTATTGAAACTGGGACACAATCAGAAATATGTCTTCATCATTAGGCTCACGCACTAATGGACCCGTTTCCATAACAACAAATAATTAACCCAACAGCTCAACAAGTTCTACAGAATCCTTTCATGCTCCATTCATTTCAAGTGGACAGAAACAAATCTAAAACATTGCATCTCAAGGATTAGGACTGGGAAACAATGTGGACAAGATCCCATTAAGACCTTACAGAACTAATGAAATCCTCGACACAAGCCCGCGTAAACAGAAGCTTACTCTTCTTATGCTGCGATACAAATTAAAGATTAAACACACTAAATGCAAACAAGATAATGGATTATTTTATACTCAGACCAAACCAGGCTTGACATTTTCCTTCTCCCATTTGTCCTGCAGACTGAGCTAATCATCTGTAGGCTTTACTTTCAGATAAGGACCAAAAATAACATGGAAATATTAACACAAAATCATCCAATCTTTTTTTTTAAACTGCATTTCTGTGCAGGACTGCAGAGACCTGGGGATTATCTGGGATACACCCTGTACGATTGTAGCTGTTTGATGCCGAAGCAGCAGCAGAAGATAAACACTCTGGTTGTAAAACCTGAAACTTTTGTTCATCTATATTAAGAAGTGATTTCTCAAAATAGGATACATTTTTAGTTTGAGTCATTTTTTTCCTCTCAGTCTTTGACCGATCCAACAGAGTAACATTTTTTTATTACATATACACACAATTAAATTCACTTTAGGAATAAATTCAGATTCTGTGTATCAATAATTCAAGTGTTGAAACGACCCAAACAGGCTCTGATCCATTGTTCGCCCACATCTTTTGATGATCCAGAAAGAAATCAGTAACTCCTTCTCCTTGGGTCCCTCTCCAATCATTAGAAATTTGTTCTAACCAAAGCCGGCTGTTTTCTGTAGCTCATTTTGGAAGTCTTTCCCCCCGAGGTGCTGCAGCTGATGAGCTATTAGTGCTAATTACAGCTCTGCTTCATTTAGAAACCTCTCATTTAGACGTTGCCACACTTCACCTCCAGCATCTCAGATTTTGGGGATAAATCAGGAAACACGTGAGCTGTGGTTCTGGTTTTCCTTTCCTCCAACTCCTGTGTCTTTGCAGAGTAAAACACCTCTGCAGACTTTGAAGTGACACAGTGAAACATCTCGGGTTTTGTTTTCCTGCCAGGCGCGCACGGTGTGCCGGCTCATTTTGCTTTTTGGAAGACAACAATGAGAAATCTAAAACTGAATGCAACTCGCTGAGGGTGATGGCTCAATTTCTTCTCTCAGACGGGACTTCTTGTGTTTTAAAAACCCCTAATGCCGCCGGTGACCCATTTTTCTCTACAATCTCTGGATCCTTGGAGTCCTCCCCGTTTGTCGTCTGCATGCCGGGGCATTTTGGTATAGATTTCAAAGTTGCATAAGGAAGTTGCTGCTTCATCTCAGTCATTCAGACAGAATGAGGACAATCAGTTTCTGTTTAAATAAATAAGTCGATGCAGAGAAAAGGCTAATTTTAAAGCCTTTAGGTTTCACAGTTACTCCCAAAAATTGGGTCCAACAGCTCTGAGACGAGATCCAGGCTCTTAGGGAGTCTGCCAACACTTGCACATTCATTACTTGGAACTGCATTAATAAAAAAAAACAGTGGAAAAACACAATTTGAAGCAGGATGACTGATGAAAGAAAGGCTAACCTTTAGAACCATCGAGAAGAAATTATTTTGAATCACTTTTGAGTGAAAAGGTACTAAAAATTGATGGCACCATGTTCTGCAATACATACAATAAAGTTATAAAAATATCCGGAGAGCAGCAAGCGGATCCAATCAACATGGAGCAAAACAGGTTTTAAAAAAGCTGCCTGTCTGGGACAAAGTTGGGGACTTTGGAGAAAGAAGCGTCCCAATGACAGATGTTCATCAAACAAAATCAGAAACGAAGCGAGCAAGACGTTCAGGGTTTGGCTTTGGAAACCACCAGCCCTGGGAAGTTTGTTCCACTTTTCCACAAGTCGCAAAAACACAACCATAAATAATTCAGAACACCAAATAAACAAGTCAAGGATTAATATTTATGCTCCTCAGGGCACGAGTTGTTTTCAAGGGTCCTTTAAAAGAGTTGATCTCTGGTGAAAGCCCCACACGAACAAAGCATTAATGAATTGATTTAATGCATAACTGATGAAAACTCCATGTGTGTGTGACAGGAATGAAGAACTGATAGAAGCGTGCACTGTTCATGCTGACACGGATTCTCTTCTGAAGGTTACAAACCTAACGAGAGACTCAAACCAAGTTAACAAGAAGCAACCAAGACATTTATTGGAGCTAAAGAAAAGAAGTCAACAGAATAATTATCTTACACCAGGGATGAACGTTTGTTTTCGTATATTTTGATATACTGTGTGATGCTGGGTTTCTTGACTTTACCGTGATAAAAACAGCAAGTCAAGCCCACAAGACAAACAGCCCCAAATTGTCTTTTCGTGTAAAATATCAACGTCAGAGTTGAGATTGATCTCGTGTCATAAGGAGGAGTATTTTTATTTTTTTGCTTCCTCCTTCCTCTGAACTTGACATCAAATGCAGCGTAATGGCAGTTGTGGCTCATTGCTCTGACAGAGCAGCAGACACAACGACACAGCCGATAAACATCCTCCTCGATATGTCACCTCCTGACAGGGAGACGAAAAGATTCAGGAGGACAATTCTGACACGTGGAGCCGTTAGAAACGCTCTGATGTGAAGCACCGGCACAAAAACGGAAGCAAGTGACCAACTGGCAGGAAATAAATTCAGTAAAAAAGTAAAATAAAACTACAGATTACACATTTGGCAAAATGCACAGAGTATGAAAGCAAAGAGACGAAAACATTCAATCTGCTGTTGTGTAAAATAAAGACGTTTCCACTCACTTGCGTCCGACACTGCTCCCGTTCCTGTGTATGCAGATCACCTCCCGGGTCTGGAATCCCACCTGAATGTCCCAGAATGGACTTTCTTGGCGGTTCAGCCGATTCCTGGTCCGTTTCTTCTGAATAAGTTCCCTGGTCTCAGGATCTTTAACTCCTGCTCGATCCCGGAGTCCTTGGCCTTTACCCTTCCTGCGTTTGGCCTGCCGTGCCGTCCGTGTTTGAGGTAGGGCGCAGGGGCTCCACGCGCCCACCCTGAGACTGTACAGGCCTTCAGGACCTGTGCAGGGTCCCGGTTTGCAAGACTGGAACTCGGTGAGATTGGGACAAAAGGAGCCTCCAAAAAGCGGAGGCACCAGGACACTTCGTACTCTGTTCCTGAGGCCCGTTCCACACGTTTTGGAGCAGGAAGTCCACGGCGAATACTCGGAAACCACACAATCCTGAGGGCAGGGGATCAAACAAGCCTGCTCCAGGCGAGGCTTGGGCTCAAAGTACTCACAGATGGCATCCTCTGCTGGAGACCCATCGGACTTGAGCATGCAGCCCACCTCCCGTGTCTGAATGCCCTCTTCGCCTCCACTGCACGTGAACTGCCGTGGGGTCCCGAAGGTCCTTGCCGACACCGGCACGCACTCGTTCCAGGCACCCAGTTTCCAGTTGTAAAGGTCCTTGTGCCAGTCGCACACACGGAAACAGTTTCTCTGGTTGGAGGGCCGCTGACCCTGGTCACAGTTGGTGTGAAGCGTCGTCCAGCCGTCCACGTGGGCGCACCAGACTGCTCGGCTTTGGCTGCCGCCTGGACCACAGTCGCTGCCCATACATCTCCCCCAGGGCCCTGGGAAACAGAGGGACAAGAATAAATCACACCGAAGCCGTAAGCCTCTCAGTTCAATGTGCTTTAAACAAAAATAATGCTGTGGTCTGTTTGAAACCTTCAGATAAAACTGTTTACAGCGCGGTGAGAGCACTGCTCAGACAGGAAATGAACTTATCCAGTTTATTGTTGGGAATCAGAAACGTGATGCTCCTCAAACTGCAGGATGTTGCAGCTCAGATTGTTGAGATTATTTTACATGCAGATTATTGACTGCAAATGTAAAAAAAAAAAAAAAAAAATCATAAAGGTCATTTCACTTTTAAGTTATTGTCAACTAAAGAAAGCCTAACTTACAAAGAAATACACAAAAAAAGAAATCATTTAAAAAAAATAAAAATAGAAAATGCAAAGAACTGCTTTAAAATGCTGCAACAAACTCTCCACTAGAATTATAATTATCCAGCAGAGGTTCTGTAGGAACAAAATCTACTGCACAAGCAGGAAGTATATACAGAACTACCATTTAAGTCTTCATAAAAATGACTTCCGAGAGAAAACTCTGACACCGCCTCAGGAACGAGGAATTTAACTTGCTGTCGGTTAAAAATAAATAAATAAATAAAGTAGCACGCTGAGCCACAATTAGCCTGTTCTGAGCAGGAACAGTGACAGAGATAATCTTGTGATACATCCTGTCCTCTCATGCGTGTTATTTTCATTCTCACTGTGCAAAATGTCACGAGGCAATTTGGATTTGTCTGATCTTTACACCTGTTGGTACGTCAAGCTGAAATGTTTCCTCCACGTGTGAATAAATCTACTCGATTACAGCAGAGCTTCCAAAATTACAGCTTTAATGAACTTTCCCTTCTTTTTGTCACAGGTTTTATCAACGACTGGCACCCTGCTGAAGATCAAGATCGTAAAGTGTTCCTTTAAGGAATGCATATCACCCGCTGCCTTTCGTGTCCCAGTTTTAAACAAAGATCATCTCATGTTCAGGGATGAATGAGATATTTTGCTAACGGTGCAGGTAAACAAATACGTGTTCTAAAACCTGATGCACATCGCTACACCGGGTGATGGTTTTACTGCTAACATTTAGAGACTTTCAAGTTAAACTTGATGTCAAATATTTGGTTCACTTCACTACGGAGCACAATTCAAAAGTTAACAAAATGTAAAGAATCAGCCTTTAAAACTGCAGAGATGAATACAAACAGAATTTGAAACAACTAATGGTAGAGCTAATTAATGATAAATTCCTGCATTTGAGCGATACATCTCAAAATGATCCAAATGTTAAATGATTCAGTTTTTTCGTCACGAGTTTGTTTTTTAAAATGTGACCAATCAGAAATCCAGAGGAAAACTTACTGGAGACTCAGGGGAAGAAAATAAATAATCCAGGATTCCAGGAAATCAAAGCTCAGGCAAAACTACTCAGAAAGAAACCTAAAAAAGAGAAATAAATCAAACTCAAATCTAAAATAATAATAAATAAAAAAAACAACAACTTAAAAACCCTATTATTAGTTTTGGTTGTTGAGAAGCTAATTTCAGGCAGGAAGAAACAGGTGGAAGAAATCATGACTGATTGGACAAGAAAGAAAAAAACAAGGGAAAACAGGAAATTAACCTTTCACAATAAAACAGGAAGTTACAAAAACAAGAAGAGAGAAATAAACAGTTCAGATTGGCACCTGATCATATAAAAGTGTCGACTCATGAAATGTTTGCTCTTACATTCTTTTATTGTAGGAACCTAAAAGCTGATATGGAAAGTTTGATATTCAAAGTAGTGTGTCGTATTTATGAATAGTTATCAAAAGAATCAGCGAAACAACAGAAAACAAAATTCTGTATTTATTTATTAATTATTCCATCCGACACAAAGCACCAGATTAAGTGACGTTTGTTTGTCCTGACTCTGGTTTGGATTTAAAACAGCCCTGTTCTGAGAAACTTTATTCAAAGTATTTTTTTCTCGCACTTCTCAGATTTTAACGTTCAGTTTAGTGAAAAGTCAGCAGTAAAATAATGGACCCCGTGGAGGCCGGATGCTGTGTTTGCTGCTCATTAACGTGTCAGATTGCAGCCCCGAACGAAACGACAAGATCTCTGGGGACATCACGGGCTCTGAGAGAACAGCAGAACTTTCTGACTCAAAAATAAAAAAAGTTTGATGTTTGAAGACAAATCTGTGACGGAGTGCATGTCGCCCGCTGCTTTAGAGATTTAAACTAAAATTGTTTTTTGATGAGAAGGGACAGAGATTTCTGGTCCAACTTTGCAAATAATAATCCCACGCAAGCTTAAAGCATGTGTTGAAAACGACTCTCAGCTACTACCACGGTAAATTTGAGCACAGCCTCCCCACAGATGACCCATGAACCCAGTCTGAGGATCCTCAGAGTCTGATCCCTGACTGGGCCTCAGGCGTCTCTTTAATGAACAGAATCTTTGTCCCTGCAGGGTCAGCCTCGTGGATGAACGGGTCGCTGTGATTTTTCTCTCGCCTCTCCTGCTTGTTTATTATTATTTCTCGGATCCGTGACGTCTTGGCTCCGGCACTCCTGTCCTCCGGACCTGGGTCAGGGTTCGCCTGAGGATCGTCTCTACTGTCGGGCTGCTTCTTCGCAGCGGACCGTCCAGTCTGCAGACGTGGCCGGACTGCAGATGGCCTGGGTGGTTCGGTCTGGCTGTGATTTAAACTCAGATTTAAAAGGCAGTGTAATAAAAAAGGACTCCGTGTTTAAGTGGAAGCTGAAATCTGTCGAGCCTCCCAGCAGAGCGCTCCGTCAGTGCATCAGAGGAGCGGCACTCTGCAGAATAATGGAGGGTCCATGTAAAGCTCTCGTTTATCGATTCAGTCTCCCTCGTAAATTCAGTTAGTTTGCCGGAATAAATCAAAGCTTGGAAAGATGATCTAACAGAGAATAGATTTTTACGGCGGTGGTTTATGTTTATTTTATGGAGGTTCGCTCACAAACGGAGCATCTGAAGTAAGGTTGGTCCCACAGGCGCCCTGCAGCCATGGGCAGATCCAGGACAAGACCCGAGGAGCCACGGGCCCCTGCTGAAATCTGATTGGCCCCTGAAGAACCCCCCCCAGATCACTGCTTTGTGTGTTTTAGGGTTTCCTCCTCTAATCCACCTAAATTAAATGACTAAATCTTCTCATTATGCCATCGTGGTCAGTAGAGACCTTTTAAAAGTGAATCTTGTGCACGCTCAGTATGATGGGATGTATTGTGCTCTAGATATAAAAACGCCTACTTCTGATTCTGTTCATTAGTGACTGTAAAAAGGTTAACGGCCACTTAACTGAAATTGGGTGTGCAGAAGCAGGAAAACAGTAAAATGAGTTCAAATTATTCCATCTTGTGTTAAAAGATCTTTACTTAAAGGATCATTTAAACCTTTAAAAATCAGATTCTCTGGAATGGTTGTGAACAATTAATGTCCTACCTGTTGCAGATAGTTCTTTAAACAACCTCAGTTTGAAGATGCCAGTTGTTTCTGACTGGATTGGTGAGCTAATACTAATCTGTGTAGGGCAGAAGTTGTTGCCATCTTTAAAAATCTTCAGCTGAGTCACTCTAACTTAAAATGGCCGCCACAGCTGATGGCAAATCCATCCTTTTTTTTTTTCTTTCTTTGCGAAAGCTCGCTCAGTGTTTCAGTATAAAATTCTTTAAATTTAATAATAATCCTGGAGTGCCGTAATCGTCTTGGATGACGTTTTACGACGGTAAACTTTGAGCCACACGGAGTTCAGCAGAGTTTTTGTTCGCCAGCTTGCTTCGTGCGCGAGGCGACGTGACGTCACGCTGCGGAGTCCGGGCAGGAAGTCGTTTGGTGTTAAAGAGAGCGACCACAGAGAGCATCCGAGGTACGCGTGAGAAGAAAAAAAAACAAAATAAATACATTTACAGAAGAAAGGAAGATGACCAGCGGCTAACACTTAACATCTGAAGGAATATTTTGAGCAGCTTAGCATTCATGGAAGGTTGTTAACCTCCACTCTGTCAGCGTGTCGGGCGCCCCGGGCAGCTCGGCGCTGACTAAAGCGCTCCGCTCACACCGGCTCTAAATTTCATTAACTGGAATATCCCCATTATGCTTGCATGGCTAGAATGAGCTGCTCGGATGGCACCTTTTTCATCACATTCCTGCTGCAAAAACAGATATTTATAACAAGAACTTTATTGTGTCTTTTTGGTTTTTATCAGCTTTCTTCCCGGCAGACACAATCTGTATTACAACTTCACGTTCGAGACGAAGTTCTACTGGACATTTCATCTGCTCATTAACTCAGAGAGAACGAAAAAAAACACTCAAACAACAACTAATATATTTAATGGATCATAGATCTTAAAAAAGTGATTTTTAAAAACTAATCAAACACCAACAAAAACCAGATCATCTCGCCAAAAAAACCCTCTTGCATCAGAGCGACGACCAAAGAAAGTTTCTGTACTATTATTGAGTTTACAGGACAAAAAATTGATTTTGTTCAAATTCAGGAAATAGAGAAGAAGCTTCACTGTACCTTAATCAACCCCACCTCACCGTGAAGCTTCAGCTTCAAATCAACATTTTTATACGGTTTAATCTTTTCCAGTTTAATATTCAAAGCCATGTGAGGTAACCTCGAGTAATTGTGTTTCCAGGCATCCAGAGTTTAGTCAAAGCAAAAAGCAGAAAGCCAAAAGTGAGAAGCAGAACTGGAAGACAAGGCTGTGTCGCTGTTGTTTACAGATAAGTTGTGTTTGTTTGTTTGTTAGCTCGTAAACAGCCCCAGAGGAGGGATGAGCGACAAGATAAATGAGAGAAAACACGTTAATAACACCCACACGCGCCGCGGTGACGTTAACAGCTGTTGGCAACATCAAAGGACTTCTGTAACTTCCTGCAGCCGAAGGGTCAGGGCGAAGCGCCGAAGCACCTGCAGCGCTCTACGCCGCACCTCCGCCCGACTCCGCCACAACGACGATGATGTCGAGCCTCGCCGTTTGAACTGTCGGCGTGCAACGCTAACACAATTTAACCGCTCCGAAGGATCAATCTGTCAGGAAAAATGTCAAGGCTGTCGGGAAAATAAACTCTAATTTCTCACAAAACGCCTCAAACCTCGAGGGCCCGATCAGCGACAAACACAAGGGATGGATTCATATCACACACAGGTGCTGAGAGTGAATGTAAAACAAACACATTATCAAACCAAACACGCCGCAAGTGATTACAGCGGAAACATTCGTCTGATGAATGAAAAACAAACTATCTGAGGATTCTTTTGATCTTTGGTCAGACACGTGAGTCCTCCGGTGGTTGGTCACGACTTTGATGCTTTTCTACGTGCAGCCTGAGTTTACAAAAGATTTAAAGGATCCAGAAATGTTTCAAGTCATCAACAAACCAATAAAATGCTTCTCCTGCACACGGATCTGAGAAAGAAACGGCAACAAGAACTTTACTGCAAAGTTATAAATAAACATCCGTTCCTTCGAAGGTTTCATTCAGTTTTGAAGCGTGGTTGATGAGATGTTTTGCTAACAGACAGACATATGGCAGCGGACGATAAAACACAAAGCTACCATTAGGGGCCGTTTAACAGACAGAATTCATTTAATGCGGACAAGGCGTTAAATGTTACAGCAGGAAACACTTTCTGAGAGGATAAATTCAGCCTCCAGTGTGAAATTAGACTAAACGCTCTGTTAGGAGCCTTCATGTGATGTTCTGCTGCAGCTTCGACATTCATTTAGCCGAGGTCAGTCACTTCAGCTTCAACACTTCATTATTATCTGTCCTACAATTTACAGAAAGCAGAAATCTATCACTGCACTTAAAAATGATACAAAATGTAAGCGAGAGGCTTTTAGCTCAGATGAAGGCATCGTTTTACAACTTGTACTCCGTTTAACAGGAAGCCGATTGATTTTTGAGTTGATTTTCTGATATTTATTCAGCTCTGTCCCTGATTGCGTTTCAGACTTCCTTTTCCTTTCATCAGATTTCCCACAGACCCAGGTTCTCAGCGTTACAGCAGAACCTGATCACATATTCTGGGATGCGTTGAATATGATATCAGATACTTGCTGATATCTTCTTTGAAATGCAGAGATCTTAGGCTCAGTGTCCGGTGCAACAGGAACTCAGGAGCTCTGAAGAGCTGAATCTGCAATGAAAGGAATTCTTTTTACATTTTAAGGTTGTAATTAATATTTAAAGGCTTTTGTTCTAGTTTGATTTTGCTGCTTTTTCTCCTGAAAAGAACGCACGTCAAAATCTGCATCGACATCAAGGTTGTTCTTTCTGAGACGGACAGTGTCACGCTTCCTGTGACACACGCCGTGTGTTATGAGCTTTATGAGCTTCCTCTTAACCCTCGGCCCGTCCTGCATCGGTACAAAAACATTCGATGAGAGAACGTCACAGGTACCGACACC
>JAVKLF010000042.1:1971978-1983717 GCA_034783495.1 Millerichthys robustus
CATCCATCCATCCATCCATCCATCCATCCATCCATCCATCCATCCATCATCTGAACCCACTTCCTCCTTTCAGGGTCACTGGTGCCCACAGTGCGAGGGGCGGGGCTAACCTGGGGGGCGGGGCTAACCTGGACTGGTCTCCAGTCCATCACAGGGCCTCATTAACACACATCCAGTGGTTGATGAGATATTTTAGTAACAGTCAGGAACACAAACACACATCAAGTACGGGCAAAAACATTATCCTCTGCCTTCACCTTTCAGAGGCGAGCTATAAAAAAAAATACCCAGCTAGGTGGCGCCTATTTAAGGGTTAAAAACTGTAAATCTTTTTATAAAAATCTTTCAGCTTCAACATGACTTCAAAGACGGCGTTTAGTGGAGGATTACCGAGTCCACAGCAGGTGTGGATGTCAGTGTCAATCCATTGTTTTTTAAGGCTTCTGTGACATATATCTACATTTTCTCATCTGCTTTCACAAATCCTCTGTAAAATGGAGTGAAAAGCATGTAGTAGTTGGATAATCTTTTATGGGTTTTTCTTTTTTAGGTTAAGCTCATGTTGGGCAGATTTTCTCAATGTGTGATGCAAAAGCAGCAACATTCTGTGAATGAATTTACTCCAGGCAGCGCAGTGTGGAAGAAAACATGAGCCGTGATGGTGTCAGAAATTAAAGAGTACAGGTTTGTGCACGGGTGGTCCTGAGTTTTTGCATGCCCGCTTTAGAAAAACTGGCAGCACGTGAGTGTGTGTTTCTTCGTGCGGTGCAGCACGCGACCGTGGATCTGCGTGTGCCGTTTGTTGCAGGAGTGGCTCCGAGGGGTAGCAGCACCGCCACGTTGCTGTCACGTTATTAAGATAAATGGTCCAATCGCTTGGCGAGATCTTGCACCCTCAGGATCCCCGGCAGCGGGGATTAGATTACCACCTCCCACAATGCACCACGCTTTACATCACAATCCAATAGGAAAGGAATACTAGAGTGGGGATGCTCTGGAACCAACTGTTTTAAAATTAGCTCTGTGGATTTGAAGCCAACAATGAGAAGGTTTGTAATAAAGCATCAGTTAGTTCCAAACAGTTGGATGCAGGATCCCGAGGAAGCAGAAGTGTTTGTTAACTTAAACGTTGGTAAACAATCACGTAAGTAGAAAGATTCGACGCTGCTGGTAAATGCTTTGATTTGTCCTGATCTAGACGTTACTGGTCTTAGATCCCTGCCAGCAGCAGATAAAATCTGTTCCAGCAGACTTGTAAAGCACAAGGTGAGGAAATAATGAAACATGGCAAACGCTCACACGGGATACAAAGCGGCACAGAACACCGGTGGTAATTATTACCGTTCACTCCAGGCTGATGGTGTTTGTGAAAAAGCTGCTCTTAAGTCGGCCTGCAGTTTTATTATTTCATCGTTACGCTCAACTACAATGAGGTTCAAGTATTCCCAGGCAAGCAGCTCACACGAGGCTTTTCATCAAGACTGGAACCTTTTCATTTCTCCGCTCCGGTAAACCTTTGAATTACGAAACGACAGAGTTTAACAACCATCACCAAACATCACAACTGACATGTCAATAAAAAAGAATGGTTCTAAACTCCTGAGACATGTTTTGTGTTTTCATAATTTTCTGTCAAACAGATTGAAACTGAAGTGGTTTTGATCAAAATGTTTGCCGACTCTCTGGAAACTCTTGATATTTTCGGTTGGAAGTTGTTGACGTTATTGTTGTGGCAGTCAGAGGCGGTACAAAGCTTTTTTTTTTTGTCAGTTTATTTTAAAAATTGTGCAAGCGTAACAGAGCACAAGTGGTAAAAGCTGAACTATTTACTACATTTATGTAAAACTGAAGTTTGTCCACAAAAGACAAGATTTAAAATTTGATTTGCGGATTAATTGAGCATTGTTAAATAAATTCACAGCTCCTGTAGGTTTCTGTTTAGTGTTCCAGTGGTTAGATTTCAGTCTCTCACCCTTCCGGGACGTTTGCTGAACAAACTCTGAGGTAGGGGACAACCTTCCAGGGCCTTCTGGGACTCGAGTGCAGCAGCAGTAGGGATGTAGGAGGTGTTGGAAGGAGAACAGAGACTCGATCCAGGCTCCATTCAGAACTCGTGCACGTGCTCACGCTCTGACAGACATGCATTCATGCACACGTGCACGCTCCCAGCAGGTCAGATGAGACAGACTGTGACCGTCGGACCGCGGCGACCCTCCGCCTTCTGTTAGCTCTTTTTATTCTTTCATCTCAGCTGATGATGAAAACGGAAAATAAATAAAGCTTAGAGTTTTAGAATTACCTCCGCAAAGTAAAGTCAGAAGTGGTTTTGTTTCATCTCTGCGGTTTTCTGCCTTTTGTTTATCGTGATCGCCCGCTGCTGAAAGCGAAGTCAGAGCTATAATGTTTTTGACTCTGTGTCTGTAATGTTAGCAGAAGGTCTCTAAATCACTAAATGGATTTTATGGAAGCGTCCAAAAACGTAATTATTAGGTATACATCTACAACTTCTTCATATCACAGTCAACTCCACTCAGGACATTCGCCACAGGAAAGCAATGTTAGCAAAATGCCAAACGGTGGTAGCGGACAGTCCTCAGCACAAATTCCCAATGCCAACAAATCATGCAGGACCTCATATTTCTGCACGAGATATTAGGCCCATCAGAAATAAATTAGGTCGAGCGTTGTATAAGAAGAGACAGCTCGGTGGAGCGTTCGCATGTCTACATATTTAAAACCAACAAACTCAGGCGGTGGTCAGGTGGTCTCGCCTGCCGAACGGGTGGGACAGAACTAAACTTTCAGCAACCCTTCTCACCTGAGCTCTTCTCAGAGGCACTCGGTGTAATTTATTCATTTTGTCGACTGAGGTCAGGCAGAGGTAGCGGCTGATCCTCTGGGTGCTTCCTTCATAATGACTTTTTACATTTTTTTTCCTGGGTGGGACATTTTACTCAAAGTAACTCTGCGTAATGAGACGTTGTCTCCGGGACCAGACCGACAGCGTCACAGCCTGGTGGTCCTCTGGGAGGTCTTGTTAGGATGTTGAGCTATAATTGCACAATACGCTGACAGGTGGGAGACATAAAGTAAAAGAGCAGGAGGAATACATGGTGTGAATGGTTGACCGTGCGACTATTTATATCTCGCCACGTACTGGAGATTTATTCTGTGTATTCCTCCGACGCAGGGAACACATCTTTCACCTTTGATTCCGCAGAATAATAGATTAATTTTTATTCTTCTCTGTCCTCACTGATATGAGTTTGTGAAACAGCCACCGGGACAAGTGATGGATTACTATCAGACCTGTCAGATTCCCAGAGCCAGGAATAGATCCAAAGACTGACAGCTGCCTCTCCCGAAGGACAGCAGCCTCTCGCTTGTGCTAATTTGTGCCTGTTCCTCTGCATGTGGAGGTGTGAGCGCAGAAAACCACGGTGGTTGGTGCACGCCTGTCAGAATCCCTCAGTATGCCTTGATTGAGAGAAAACAGGGGGTTTCTCATGCAGCTATAACTCAGTGTTGTGTTTATCCTGCAGTGTCTGGCCAGTTCTTTAAGGCAGATGGATCTTTTTGTAACCTAATATGTTGTGAAATGCTTCTGCACCTGTTTTTGTTCGTAACACTTTTACAGACTTTTGTTGCCCCATCTTATTTTTTTAGATGTACTACTGCAGATAAATACAAACTACCTTTTCCCCCTCTAAATTACACAATTTCTTAGTTTGAATATTTGATAGGTTTACTACTGTAAAATAAACTGTGGGTTTATGAAATTTACAAGTCATTGCATTCTGTTTTTCTTTTTTATTACTTTTTACAGAACATCCCAACTCTCTTGGAATTGGACTTACATTTTAAATACTGGTGTGGTAGAAACAGGGATTAAAACTACCCTCTGCTCCACTAATATTTATGTCCAGGAGCTGCTGGGGTTTTCTACCTGGTTTGATATAAATGTGTTTGATCTGATGCTCACTTTTGCCCGCACAAGTGTAGCATCGGTTCCCGTTGCTCTGCGGTTTTCTTAGTGCATTGTGCTTGGGAGATCCTAAAGAGAAAGAAATGACACACAGCCAGCTCAATGTCAACTCTGCGCTATGAGAATGAAGCGTCTGAATTATTCATAGGTGCTGCTCGGTGCAGTTTGAGCGCCAAGAAATGGGAGCAATATTGCCATCAAGGCATCTCTACGAGATAAAAGCGGAGCAGGGTATAGAGCGCTAACAATACTGTCTGCTTTTCACAGAGCCGGTGAAAAACTGTCAAACTGTGGATGCAGATGAAGGCCGCCTCAGAGATGCTGTGGATTTGATCCAACGCACACCTGAAAGATTCTGCCAGATGAAGGCTCATCCAACGATCTCACCGCCGGCACAAACGATCCGCGGGAGGCCCACGCTCAATCAATCCTCTTTAGTACATTTACAGAAATTTACGCTCGCAACCTCACAGGTGGTTGTTGTTTCCTGTTTCCGTACGCAGCTGCTGCACACCTGGCAGGTGGGCAGATATCAGCGGCTATCTGTTCCACACATCATCAGACTGATAAGGAGGGTTTTCACTTAATCGAATACAGAACCTGAAATCGGGACGTAGAAACCTGCAGACCCCAGGGAGACTGGAACAGGTTGTGTATTGCTTATAGGCTCTGAATTATTATTACTATAATTATTAGTATTTTTAGTAACAGTGAGTGGTCCGAGTGGGCCTGAAATCTGCCATTATTGTTCGTGCTTCATCTGACGTGCTTATTTTACAGATGGGGTTATGACATCTTTGTTTTCTCAAAGTTTTATTTTGGTCATCTATAGAAAAAAAAAAAAAACAGGAACGGCTTTTCAATGATTTTTTTTTTTTAATTCTGGAACCAGTTTCTTTTTATAAAGTACCATTTAGGGCTCCCAAAATGCAATTCCTGTGAAGTCAGGCTGAAACAACAAAACAAATTCAGCATATTCACATAACACCATCTCAGTTTGACAGCCCCTTAATACGCTGAGAATTATCATGTTGTTTAAAAAAGGAGACCTCCTAAAAAAAAAGAGAAAACCTCTTCCCTGAGGACATAATTTACTCGAGGTAACGGACAGATTAGGAGGGCAGATCGATAAAAGCGAGTGACTCTTCGTCCACTTCAACAGAAACATCAATCTCTCTCCTGCAACATGAAGTGCCGACGTTTCGTCACGCCGCAGCAGATCCTGCGAGCCTTCTGAGATACTGGGCTGCACGAGTGATGGGGAAGCTGCCATCTCCTCCATATGGCCACGAGCTCGGACACATATGTTTGCTGTAAGCCGAGGCAGAAAGGCTGTGAATAAGTCTTAATCACTCCGGCTAACTGAGCAGGAAAAACAAGATATTAATAAAAAGCAACACATTTCTTAAAAAAACACAATATTTAGTGTCCACTGCTGAAAGGTGGGCAGAATGTTTTTGTCTGTAGTGTTAGCAAAATATCTGATCCTCTAATTATTGTAATGTTGCACATCAACAACCTTTGGATTTATTGCAACTGAGTCGATAAAAAATGTTTGTAACTCGGTCTGGTTTACAGATTAGTAAAGTTATAAAACTTTGTGTGGTAGTAGCTGAAAGTCATCTCTAACACACTGCGTGCAAAAACGTTGGATTACATTTTTGTTTAAAACTTTGGCAGAGGAGGCAGCAGGAAACATCAATCTTTAAAACCGTCAGTTGAAACAAACGTAAATTTGACTTTACTTTTAAAAAGTCTGAATGATTTTCTTCCAGATAAAGTTTGAAATAAGTTCCCAGTCCACATCTTTTCTTTTTTGCACATCTTAGCTAATGATTAAGTGCAATTTTAAAGTGTTCATTGGAGTAAAGGAACAACGTGCAGTTTTAAAAAGTGGCTTTAAATTTACTCAGATGCAAACAGCTGTTCTCCTTTTGTTTACTTGGCTGATGCTACTTCACAAAATTACTTCTTCATTTTGAAATAGGCAACAAACCGAATCCAAGCCAGAGGGTAGGAAAAGAAAAGGTAAATAAGCTTATAACGCTGATGTTGTAATCAAAACCCTGGAAATGGGTTATAAATTAGAATCTCACAAGTCCAATAATAGCAGTTTGGAAATGTATTTCTTAATTTGTCTTAGCAGCAGAAATAAAAAGTGTAATTGAGCTGACATGGATGGCGCTTTGAGCTGTTCTGGATCTGTTTTAAACCACCTGAATAAATTACAGAGCAGCTCAGAGGACCGCTCTAACTGTACGGAGCATATATTTCATCATGTAGCTCTCATTTGACTCCCCTTACTTGTACCTTGTCTGCTCAGTCTCTGAAATAACAAGAAATGACACCACAAGGAATACCATTATCTGTAAATGAGCCACCCACTGACTCGGTTTCCGACATAAATTAGCGGACAAAAAAGAACAAAGCCTTGAAGGAAGAGCGAGATGATGCTCACGTGTCTTACCACAATGTCGGGCGAACGAATGGATGCCACAGAACGAGCTGCAGAGGGAATATTGTAGCTGGACAGAAGGGCCCAAGGTGAACATACATGCCCCCACTGCACACACACACACACACACACACAAACGTTAAACGCTATGATCACATCAGGGGGTGAGAGCTGCAAAAACTGCCACCTTCCATCTGAAGGCAGGGAGATAAACCAACACACAACTCCCTGTTTTTGTCCTTTGATTTCAGTGCTGCAGCTCTGCAGGTAAACACAAGAGCAGAGTGTGAGGAGATGGACCCACTGAGCACGAGATTACACACAAATACGAGCGCACACACACCCACTAACAGCCGTGGAGTGGAGATGAGAGCTTTGAGCATATGCAGTCCCTTGCAAAATGTTCACATGAATGCACGCACTATGTGTAACTTCCACAGCATCCATCAAAAGATGAATCTGTGTGTCAGCTTCTGATATTTGGCTCCAATTTGCAGGAAGGCAATTTAAGCAGAACACCTGAACCTGCTCTGTGGATGCATTCTGACATGTCAACATCATCAATAAACCCGGAAAACTTCTTTTTTTTGTTGCTGTTTGTCCTCCGAGTTTGATTAAGTGAAGACAACACGTTCATATTTCACACATATTTAGATAATAACCCATCTGTACCTGCGATTAAAACGCTTCCCAGGCAGCCAATCAATTCTTGCAGCTCGAAATAGAAAGCAAAAATAAAATCTGCTCTTTGGCTCACCCAGTGTGGACACCTCCTTCTCTGCCTGAATTCGGTTGTAACATCTGGATTGTAACACAGCGGCGGCTTAATCAGAGCCGAGCATCAGGGCGGGAGGAGAGTGTGCTGAATCCATTAAATATGGATTAAAGTGGTAATCGCTGGAGAATGGGACAGGAGGGCAGACGGGTGAAAGGAGGGCTGCCAGGTGGGTCGGCGGCTGTGATCCCGAACCACAACGCAGGAACCAGAACGGATGAAAGCGCCTGAAGGTGTGGCGGAGGGCGTCCCGAACATGCACACAACCGTGTTAGCAGAGAGTTAGCAACACGCTGCTCGGGAAGAAACAACGGATGGGATGAGAAGGCAAACGTGACGAGTGAGGGCTGTTAGCTGCTCAAACGAAGGGGCGTTTGTGCTCCCCTGCACGAAGCCCACGGAGGACACGCTCAATATGAGAATAAACGTGGTCACTCGTGTGTCTCATCACATGTTGGATTCTGTGAACGGAATCATATTTATACACTAATGTTATTGTTACACAAGGAGTCCTAAATGGTCCGGAGTTTATAGATCAGCCAATGGGTGACATTAAAATCGTGCAGCCATTTGACAGCAAAGATCCAACATTCGATACTGTAACCGACTCAGAGCTCAGAGACAAAGAGTCAGAGGAACACATCTGATTCAGTTTCCTGAGATAAGAAAACCTATGAATAGATTTGCATTAAGTTGCCGAGGAACCCGTTCAACTTTCAGGATTTAAATAGATAAAGAATAACATAAAGGAAATTTCACATAAAAAATTAACGTCAAATAAAAACAGGTCTCTAGTGTGTTTCCAAATTTAAAAAAATCACGAAGTTGCGTGTACACGTGCTAAAAAGAGGGTTGCAAGAAGCCTTTGTTGAAATAAAACCTCCTCAAGCTTATTAATCCTCAAAACACCTAACATGAAACTGTATCTGCTGAGTTTAAAGGTGGGGAAAGGAAAAGAAAGAGGAGAAAATTAAATGAAGATATTAAAGGATCGGACATCAAACAATTTTGTTTTTCTCTTCTTTTCTTTTGCATTTCTTCATCATCACTCACCTTTTAATTCCATATTTTACTCATTTTGTTGCTACTCTTGCCCAGTTTTTGTTCACAGTAAGATGTCTGTGAGACTAGACTAATGTGCCAAAACATATTTATTTAAAAAGGATCAAATTCACAAATAAAATATTAAATCAACCTTTATTTCCCTTTTACTCATCTCCGTGCCTTTGCCCAACTATTGTCTGCACGATGGTGACACCTATAAGCTGAATTATGGGCTTCACCAACTGGTAGGAACCGGCATCGATCTGGCAGCACGGTGGCCCGGCGGTTAGCACTGATGTCTCACAGCAAGATGGTCCTGGGTTCGATCCCTTCGGGTGAAAACACGCACAAAAACCTCCTTATCAGAGGAAGTAAACATTTTATTCCGGTTTCTGTTAGATTTGGCCGTGAGCGTTCAGGTTTGTGTTCGGCTTCGAGCAGCGTCCGCAGTCTGCTTCATTTTAAAGATGAGACCCTTAAAGCGTTCTCCCCACCCCAAAGAGTCACTTTCAAAGGCACCCCAGTAGGTGGAGGATCAAAGCAGCTCAACGGCTGCGATGGACGATCACGTGAAACCGTGTGTATTTTTAGAGAATCAAACACTGTTCTGCAACACGACAGCACGGAGAGCTGAAGGAACGATACGACGGTCTGCTCCGATAAAAGGGAAGAACATGAAATAAAGCTGTTTTCTCATGACAATAAGGAAAAAAAAAAAGATGCTTTGAAGATTTATTTATATTCTCCAGCCGATGTTGCTGTATTTAACACTATATATTTATCACTAACAGCCTTTTGCAAACATGGCACAATGTTCCAGCTGTTGATTTGTTTGCTACGCTGATAAAAATGTTCCATTTAAATTTCTAAATTTCAAACTGGATCAACGGTGAGGCGATCATACTCGACCTGATCTTAACGGTGGGGCCTCGGAGGCCAAACATGGCGTCTTTGAAGGGTGACAGCTTCAGAGTCAGGCTCCTCTTTAGACGATATTTATCAGAGAACATCGGCAATACTGCGGATAAATCCAACCCGACAGATGAAAATAAACTTGAAGCGCGCTCTCCCCTCACATCCCAAACGTCGTGTAGGAAAACCCTGCTGCTGGCAAATAAATGATCAGTGTTAATAAAGCGAGGAGCTCTGACTTGATCAATCATAGAGTTCGGCAGCGGCGTACACAGCAGGAAGGCTTATTACTTTTCTCCTTTGAGGATTTTGCTCCATCCTGCATTCGTTTTCACAGTGGGTCTGTTTCGTCTCTGCTGATCTCGTCCTCCTCCACACCCGTTCCATCATCTGTATTCTCTCAGGCTTTTTATCTCCCAGTTGCTCTCTCTACTTCTCCCTTTATCACCAACACTGTCCCGGTGGGGTGAGCCCCAACGTTCGAGGCATCAAGTCTCTTCTTTTACAAGAGATCATTACAGTGACAAGCGCCACTAAAGGTTAACACCGTCAATTTCTATGCTAGATAGTACACTCTTTGATAAAAGCCAGTTCCATTTTAAAGAGATGATCACAGTTTATTGCACCAGTATTGACTGTTCCCTCCCTTCTTAGCCCTCAGTCCTAAAATCCTCACGACGAGAGAAAATCCCCGTAAAAGATTCCCTTAAGATGAAAAGATCGTATTAAACCTCCCATGCAACAATTGTAATTTGTACAAAGGAGATTTGAGAGATTTAAGATCAAATACACAAAAGTGCACAAATGTGCAAGAAGAAATAAAGTCGTTCAAGTCGTTGCAGGAGTCACAACTCTTTTATTAGCTCGAGAGAGGCGATGGGGCTCGCTGCGGTTATTAGAGGAAACTGCCAGGCTGCAGAATAATGAGATTATTTATTATGGTGTTCAAATAAAAAGTATAAAAGTCTGAGAGGTAATAATGCTCTGCTCTCTGCCCTTTTCATTTTCTTTTTGCCTCTGGGACTTCATATAACACTTTCCTTTGATACTTACTCCTCAGTTCTCATGGTGAGCCTTTCGCCTAATTGCTGCACAAATCAGGACACAAACCTCCCTCTTCATGGACTGAGCACTTTCCGTCGGCTCAAACAGGCTCGGTCAACCATCCTCATCATTTTAATACAGATTCACTAAATGTGGGCGATATGGATCTGTTTAAACGACATTTGAATTGTTGGATTTCTTCAGAAGGTTTTGCAAACAAACACACACGTGTGCAACATTTGAACACATTCAGCAGAACCGCACACTTCCGTAGTGATCAAACCAGTTCTTGTTGAAGCTGCAAGCTCACCAAAATGAAGCAGAACTACAGGTGGGACCGGTGGTCCGCAACCTTTACAATCAGAAGAGCAAACCCTGCTCTTTTCCCACTAATTCAAAAATGTTCAGAGCTTTAAAATGTCTTCAGAGAAATAAAGATAAGAACTCTGTAAGTGTAACATATTTTATGCAGTTTGTAATGTTTTATGGAAGTTATTAGGATTTACATGTTTGAAAACAGAAAAAAAACCAGAGATCATAATTTATTTTAAATATTAGTCAAAGTTTTTAGCTCTCTCTAATTATTGATGTTTTTAGAATGACTCACACATAATTCTGTTGTTTTCCGGTTGTGGTTTTATGTTTGAATATTTTTTATTTCTCTGTTAGTTCAGGTCAGATTTGCAGTGAGGGGCTGCCGAGGGACCAACGAGTCGCACGTGGCCCCAGAACTCCAAACTGAAGACCCCCGACGGAGAGGAAACGTGTTTGTTGGTTTGACAAATCAGAAAAATTTATATCGTGAACTCCTGACCGTGAAGGAAAATAACCGTCCAGGTTGTTCTCAGCAAGAAGTCCAATAGCCCAGCGCCGTGACGGTACGGGGTTTTATCAAGAGTTCTCGGCAAAAACTCATTTCCACTCCAGTGACGGCAGCAATAAAGCAGAAGAAGCACAAAATGCTGCCTTCAAGAGCACATGGATGTAAAATCATTCTGAACCACCTGATCTGCAGACACCTGAGGATATTTAGAGAATTTTAAAAAATAAATTAAAAGAACCGCAACAACCCCTGTTCTGTTGTGTTCAGCTTACGAAGAGTTCCGCTGTGAAAAATGGGACGACATTACAGCTAAAATGCTTCCTTGCAGCAAAACGTCGTTTAGGTGTCGTGAGAAGGAACGGGAACATTACAAAGTGGGAAAAGCTTTTAGGAAGTGTCACAGACCAGAGATGGATGGAGATGGCAAAACATAAAGAAAGCTTGGGTTGATATTGTCTGCAACCCCTCCCTTCACCCCCCCAAACCGTACGATTCCAGCGAATACAGTCAACCATCGCACCGAAAAGACCTGCAGCCCCCCTCTCATGTCTGCCGTCAGGGTAATCCACCGCTGCACTTAGCTGATGAGTTTCCTGAAGGTCGGCTTCACACGGTGAGGCTAACCTTTGCACACACACACACACACACACACACACACACACACACACACACACACACACACACACACACACACACACACA
>JAVKLF010000042.1:1997312-2009911 GCA_034783495.1 Millerichthys robustus
GTCTTTCTGTACTGTTTGATGACTAGAGTTAATTGAAATGTTTGTATGACTTTCTTTTTAATTATTTTTTTCCCTGTAAAGTGCCTCGAGACGGCATCTGTTGTGAATTGGCGCTTTACAAATAAACTGAACTGAAGTTTTCTTCCTTTTTTTTTTACAAAAAAACAACCATATGAGAGACATTTTCATAATACCTGCCAAGTGCTTAGCTCTTCATGCCTCGAGCAAAAAAAATAAATAAAAAAGAAGCGCTGTCTTGCAGTGAACCGTTCTGACCAATCTGAGCAGAGTGGTTCATTGTGACAGTAGGTCTTCCAGAGACAGACGTTAAAACTAAACCTTTCAGTCGTAAAGCGACAAGTCGACCTATAGAAACGCACAAAATAAGAAACAAAAATATATTTGAAATATTTAATCATGAAGAAAAAGAAACAAGATGCAAACTGAGCTCAGAATGCAGACAGAAGGGGTTCACGGAGGTCCTGACTGAACATAAAGTTTGGTGTAGTGTCGTTTTTCTACCATTTTTCTGCTCTTCCTTGCATACTTTAAGTCTTCTGCATCCAAGTAATGCTTGAGCAACATCGATGTTACTGCTGTCACACAGATCCTCTCTGTGGGAGGTACTCAGATACACCAACACACTAGAATGTATTTGCCATGGTCTGTGAGCTCTAAGGATGTAGGGAGCTTGATCAACTTGCTGGGATATTTATATCTGGAGCCATCTGCTGCTCTCTCTCTAATCCAGCGGCATGCCACTGGTCATTATCCGGCCACTCCATTACTCCCCCTCCCTTCTACAATTATATATGTTTTGGCTGTTTCTGTTGATACTGCCATTAAGGCGCGGTGTGGTGTGCTCTCTTTAACTGAACTGCTCCAAATGGATATTTGATGCCTCCAAATCCTCCACACTGTCTCTCTCAGTGTCTGCCCCTCCATCCTCCATCCTTTCATTTTATATTTCAGGTTACAGTGCTGATGTTTGGGCTTAAAGATGCTTAAGCATGCCCTCTCTCTGTCTCTCTCTCTCACACACACACAGTCATTGCAAAGAGTTCTTCTGCGTGCATTTAAACCAGTTTTTATTTACTCTGCTGCACGCAGAGGGTCAGACTTCCTGGGCTGAAGGCTTGAAAGGCAGACCAATTTTAGCAGGAGTTTTAGGAACAAACACACACGCTGTCGATTTAAATCTTTCTGCCTTGAACTATACCTGAGCGAGTAAACAGAACTGGCGGCGGGAAACAAAGTACGGCAACAGAAATGTGAGGGCGACCACATAAAATACTGTATTTAAACAATGACTGTTCGTTTGTGTGTAAACGGACGAATTAGTTTCTATTTATGCTTTGAAGCCAAACCAACATCATGGCTCCGCGGGTGGTACTGCCCATCTGTTGGTCAGACCGGTCAACCACATCGATACAGACTGAAATATCTAACCAGCTATGAAATCAACTGCAGTGAAGTTTAATTTCCTCGAGGACCTATTTAGTCCAGTCGTATGAAATAATAACAAGCAAACAAAAAACAGTTGTTAAGCAAGATATTCTATCATTATTGATCAGCATCCAAATTGTGCAAAGAGTTATTTTCTCTTCTATTTTCACATCAGTTGCACTTGGATAACAATATGCATAAAATTTCACGACAAGGGTAAATATTAATACATAGTAAAGATGGGATTATTATCGTATGCTTAGGTCTACATTTTTCAAAATAAGCAGTAAATCACTTTGGCTGTGACTTGATTTAGACAAAACAAGAAGCAAAGAAAAATGATACCATCACAGTTTCTGTTCCTTTTACGGTGACAAATGAATTTTGCTCTTGTGGGGAAAAAAGTAGTCGTATCTTTGTGAATGACTGAGATGGAAAAACAAAATAGTGATGTGTATCAGAAAACCTTCCCAGGCTCCAAATATTTAAGAATAAAGGATCATATTGACCATTTTAGACAAGAATAGAGAAAACATTTTCCAACCTGGTACATTATAGTCAGATCAGCCAATGAATGCAGTGCTCTCTAGTGTTTTAAATTCTTTTCCACATGCTTTCCATCGTAGGCTTCAGGCATCACAGGTTTCACTTAAAACCTTTATTTTTACCAGTCGTGTTGTTAATTTAAGCAATAAAATTAAAACGTTAAATTCGACTGTCTCTTCTAGGTCAGTTGCATCGGCACCATTGACTGCCTGCTTTCGTCTTCAGATTTCGGCAGTGGGCAATAATGGTTTTGTCTGTGTCTGTTAGCAAAATATCCAGGAAAACACAAGAAAAAACAAAACCGCTGGTACTCAAATATTAAACGATACAGACTGGAACATATCGGCATGTACCTAAACAAAAAGAGAAGTAAGAATTTGGTCCCAAACAGCATGAAGTCAGGGAATAACGAGTCCCGTCGGAGCTAACTCAAACCACAGCTTTCTGAGGAATTACTGTAGAAGCTTTACTCTGCCAAGTAAGAGCACGCGGTCTACAAACAAGTAGAAAATCATTCATAAACAAGGTCAAAACCGAGTCTGATTTCAGACTTTAAAAAGCCGCGGGGTTATATTGCTGTGACCCAAACAGATAAAAGCTTTGATGCGATGTTCTCATGTTCAGATATGATCTGAATCCTTAACCACACTGCAGATCACGGCCCTCTCTAGAGTTCACCGTGCGATCTGATGAGGTATTAATCTTTTTGCCGGACGACAACGAGCTCCTTTTTGAAGCGCCTCAGTCCTCGCAGAAAGCAAAAGGCAGCGTCTAGTCTTCAATAAAACTAAAGATTTTATGTTGAAATAACACAAGACCCCACCATCAGAAAGCGAAACTGTCTGGTGGGAGAGCTGCAGGACTGACGGCCCAGCACCAACAGGAGCAGATTTACTTCTGAGCATCCTCAATCTTCAGCTTTATTAGCGTAGCATGGAAGGAGGCAGCGGGGGCTCTTTTTAGTTAAATGTCACTGCTTTATTCGATGATCCTGCTATTTTTCTCAGCCCACTGAAGCCGCCTCGTTGCCTCTCGGGAAGTCAACGGACTGCTGTGAATGCCACTCCCTGACCGTGGTGGTGCTTGGTTTCCTCAGTGTGAGGTCATGGATTTATCGTGTTTCAACTCGAGTCATTGTAAGGGAACATGGAACCACTTTTAATGCTGAATGTTGAATGTGGGAAAGGGATGACTCTCAGCTACTGCCGTACCAAGTTTCAGATGAATATTTGTAAAATTGACAGCGTTAAAGTCGTTTTGTGTTTCCTAAGGTAGATTAGCTTTAGCAGCCATCTTGAATTAGATTGACTGCAAAGGTTTAATGAGGTTTAGCTGCACATTGACTGGTTACTTTCTGCAAGTCTCATTAACACCTATACAGTGGTTCATGAGATATTTTGCTAACAGACACACATTTCAAACCTTTTCTCCAACCATGTAAAAACCTGGTCAACGAAGCGGAATGTAAACACATCATTTATAATAAAAACAGAATTCCTTCTCAGGAAATCTTACTGAAAGTACTTTAATCTCAACCATAATCCTTTTACAGCAACATGTGTTACCATGACTTCAAGGCTGATAATCAGAAAGAAAGCATCTCTGCATGACATAAATCTACCACTGAGCTGCTTACTCAGGCAATGACCATCTGAAAAAATAAAATAAAAATAAAACACACTGGGGCTGAGTGACAGGGCTCCATCTGAAATTTGCCATGACCTATTTGAATATAGTGAAATAAGGCAGTGAGAATCCTCTTATGTCACTCTAAATAAAGTTTTTTGGATGAAGCGTAATCTCTGATCCTGCCATCCCTCCTATATCAGTAATAACCAGGTCTTATCGTAAGCACTGCCATTTAGATTTAACAAACTCCGTCATCTCTTTGGCATCTTTCTTTTCACTGGATGGATGGGCAATTTCAAAAAGAGGCAACAGTCTGGCATGGACACAAACAGAGTGATATCTCCAAAGCCGCAAAAAAAATAAAAAATAGATCAGCGCGAGTCAAACCTGGTATATTTTTCTCTGAGTGCTCATAAAACCGAGTGCGACGTCACTTTGTTGGCAAGCCGTGTGGCCTCTGCAGCCGTGACACCAAACCACAGACTGAGAACTCATTATTCCTTCGCTGAGACAAAGAGTAACCTTTATAACAAAAACAAAAACAAAAAATATGACACAGATACATGACTAGTGAGAAAACAAATTCCAAGCAGGCTTCCGGATTTAAAACACAACCCATTGGCAGATTCTAATGTAAAATTAAATTCCTGAGGGAATTATCCTAATATAAATGTATGGCCTCAATTTGTTGCCTGTTGCTAAGGACTTTAAAAAGCGTCTGGCCAATAACAGACGGGACTCTTGTTTTTTTGCCTTTAGGTAGAATGTTAATCAGGGTCATGAAGGGTCATGTTGCAATGCACTCGCTAAAATGAGGTGAGAATCTCCGAGGGATCTTCTCGGTTGGGATGATGCCTGTCTCATTTCTGCCGCCATAAAAGCTTCAAGTGCTCAGCCTTTTGTGTGTGTTTGTTTCTGGCTCCATGAGCAAACCGTCTGGCACAAGGAGGCAGGTAAGAAGGGTTTTAGCACACAGCTATTTAAGGAAAGGGATTTTGAAAGCACACATGGAACACAAGGCTCTAATTCACACATGCTGCTGCTCAGGTATACCAAGGACATGAATCAAAGATTCTTCAACGAAACGAGAAAACGTAAATGGAAACCTTTGGCTAAAGTTGCATCAGCTAATTATAGGCACCCAGAGAACAAGGCTGGACAAAAAAACTGGTTGCCTAATTAGTCCAAAGCACCTACAAAAGATCAATACAGGACTCAAGTGTCCATTTATCTCAGAGCTTTTCTTCTGAGCTCAGCGTGTTTCACATGTTTGTTTACAACGACCACTTTGGCCGAAGGCACTTTGCCACATAATGACCTTCCGTTGCTGTATTGAACTTGTGAACCCGTCACACTCGCTCCCCTTCAATTTCCTGGATGGCCTCTTCAGTGAGTTTGCCCTAATAGAAGGTGATTGTGAGAGAGCTACTATCAACCCTCCATGTGGGTGACATCCCTCACTGCTCGTACCGAGGTGAAGGGAGGAATGTATTTCACCAACAATGGCCTGTCAGCCCTTACTTGCCCTGTCGCCACGTCTTAAAAAGTGACATCAGCCAGTTGCGGTGACACGCAGCAGAGAGTTCATGGTGCAGAAAGACACAGGACTGTGTGACAGGGCTAACCAAGGTACCAGCCTCTACGCCATCCCAAAACACATCTGAACAGAGACACTGAAAATTGGATAAGAAAACTCACTTTGTAGGAAACTACGGCATTCCAGAAAGCACTGCAGCGTTTCAAAAACTGTATTGACAATCAGGAAATGCAACAA
This sequence comes from Millerichthys robustus, assembly GCA_034783495.1. Classification (NCBI taxonomy): domain Eukaryota; kingdom Metazoa; phylum Chordata; class Actinopteri; order Cyprinodontiformes; family Rivulidae; genus Millerichthys; species Millerichthys robustus. The sequence continues at coordinate 2,002,708 of JAVKLF010000042.1, forward strand.
CGGGAGAGAAAGCTCAGTGAGAAAGAAAAAAAATGGCAATTATAATAAGCCCAACAGCAAAATAAAAGCTCAGGGTATCGTTTCAGAACACACAATGACAAGTTTGTCCAGGAAATGGGACGGAAAGCACACCTGGTTAGAAAATGAATTCTCAGCCAGTATTTCTATCTTTATCAGGGCCATGTATTGTCCTCCATTTACCACCTGAACTCAGTTCACACCTTAGCCTTAAATCGAACCGGCACAGCTCTCTGGTCACTTGGTCAGACACTCAGTATTCAGTGAAACTGCGACTGGAAATTAACGTTTTTCAATACTGAGTCATGTTTTAGTCACCAACTGGTCTCCAACAGATGCAACCCAACCCAATAAAATACTAAGTCTTGCTTTTATCTGCATTAACTTTGTAATCTTACAGGATCTTAGAATGTATTTTTTCTTTGTTGGAAAACTTATTAGAACTTTCAACTTTTCTTGGGGTTACCTTTAAACTGCACACACGGCAGAAATGTTTTACGTTAAAGGCACTTGAAGAGCCAGCTGGTGTCTCGGCTGACTTGTCAAGCTGAACGTCACGAAGGCACGTGCCGAGAAGTGATCTAATGATGGTAGGTGAAATTGGACTAGCTCCATCAGAGGACGCAGGTGACTCATGCGTCTAGTCTTAAAGATAGATAATCCCGATCCCTGGAAAGATTACACGCTCGTCTTCTGGAGGGTGGGTGTCCATAAAGAGCGGTCAGATTAAGAGTCAAACGGGTAAATGAAACAACACCTGCTCATGCACATGTCAGCAGTTTATGAACTTCCTTTTCCTTTTTCTCACTTAAAAATCTGTCACTGCCATAGTTTTAAACCTTGGTAACGCGTTAGAGGAGCTTGATGACACCTACTCCATCTGTAATGGCTTTGTCCTCAGGCAGATGTGAGGTCTTGACAGCTCAAACCTGGATACCTCACCAGTTAAGTCTAATGAAGCATCCAGATTATACCGGAGAGGGAAAACGCTCTCCTGCTGAGTGTACGTATGTTTGGCATCTAGCAGTTCGTGACTACACAGAGTAGAGCAGTATTTGTTGGCTGCATTGACATCCCAGTGTTACGGTGTGAGCACAGCCAACAGCAAAGGTTTCTTTCAAATTTCATCATACTCTACAGTTTCATTATCTGGAAAAAAAAAATGGCGGTGGGAGAGAAACATGCAATATGCAATTATATGCAGAAGAAGAATTGCAGAGACAGCGCGCAGTTGAGAGGAAGTGACATGAAGAAAAATGATGTGTGAGAATCCAAACTCCCAGCAATCTCTTCAAGGCCCCCGGAAGATCTGTGGCGTGCCATTATCGCCATCATCATCGCCACTTTTATCCTCGTGGCTGCTGTAATCGTTCTCGCTCATTTTTTCCCCCTTCAGCTTTCCAACCACCTCCTACTTCAGAAAAATAAATAAATAAAAATTCCCTGCAGTGTCAAACCAGAACTCGTCTCCATTGGCCTTCTTTGAACAGTATTCTCAGTGTAATAATAATAAAACAAATCACCAGAACCAACCTGTCTCACCTCCCAAAATAGATGCATCATATTTTCACAGAAAGCAATAAAAAGCAGTGCAGGCCCAATTCCCCACAGTTTTGAAGACAGGGGCTGTATTTCAGCTAGACTCATCAATATGCAAAACATCAGAGCGTTGCTTGCCATGAGAATATTTCCTCCAATGCACACTCTCAAAATATGCATAAACATCATCACATTTTGTGCTTTTTTTCCCCTCCCCTCTTAAGCAAGCTTTCAATGGCAGGAGGAAGTATGCAAATACAGCACAAACATAATCACATTTTGATGAAAAGCACCGGGATTCAAAGCAGCAATTTGCCCTATGTGATTTTAATTCTCCGCAGGCGATTGTCAAACCAAAGAGGCACAGAAAGAAAGACTCCAGGGCTGGAATCAGTGCATTACCTTTTATTTGGGAAGAAGCGAACAAACCCCCAACACTGGATTACATTTCAAAGCACAGAGCCTAGAGCTTTCCTAGTTGTGGAAAGCATTCAAAGAGTGGGAGATGGGCGGTGTAGTGTGGGAGAGAGGCATTATCATGACCTCACGGTGGGGTGGATGTAGGTTAAGGCATCTTCTTCTCTCTGCCTGCAGTGCTGCTCACTCTTCCTCCCTCTTCCTCAACTTAGTTCCCTGGGCTGTCATTCCTGGATTGTTAAATCCCTGCTCCTTTAATCTCCTTACTCAGCTACATCCTCTTTAAAGATGCAGAACCACAGAGGAGACGTGGGATACGTCAACCAGGGGACTGTTGCTGAGAAAGGCGGGGCAGGCCTCGGGATTGGGGGTGAATTCGGTTTAGGGCAACAAATAAGTTCTGCAAGGGATACAAAAAAAAAAAGCAGTCCATGGTATAAAGAGTGTTTTTATCTCTATCCGAGAATGGAACAATACGTTAGGACATTTATGAATACTGTTAAAAAGATCTTCACTCTGAAAGGAGCATCATTCATCCATCATTTCTTAAAACGTCAAACAGATTTCAGCTTAATGCATTGATAATGCTGCTGCTTCAGAGTGGGGGAAAAACTGCAACTCCTGAAACACGCACATTTCTAGAACCAGTGTGAATTCTAAAGAGACTTAATATTTATAGGCAAAGTCGCACTGATGTTAAACTACCATCGGTTCTCCCCCCACCGAGCACCATTGTGAGGAAACGCCTATCAATCATCTGCAAGCTGGAACACACAGCAGCAACATTCAATAACGGCGCATCACCTGAGACTCGGAGAGATGAGGGTAATCCATTCAAAAATGGATGACGGCTGCCCGGCACGCCACATGCTGTTCAGTACAAAGACACAGCTCTACTGTAGATTTCTGGGTCATCTTTCAAGAGCTTCTGTCTTTGAAGTTCAGCAGCACAGAGTCGAATAACTCCAGCAACAAATTTATGAGACAACCACACATGTGGAGGCTTTGTCGATCAGTGCAGGTCAGTCAAGCAGAACCATCCGAAAACTCACCGACCAAAACATTTCTTTAAATAAGCACAAGAACATTAACATTTTCTACAAAGATTAAACTAAAACCTATTAAATGACTTCCTCTGAGTGTGGGAGGTCACATCATATCTGCACCAAACGTATACAGCATTACTAACAGTTTATATGTAAATAAAAGGCTGATATTTAGCTGTAATTAGTGGGTTAGAAGTACCTGTTTCCCAGAAGTAGACAGACTTCCCATCATCTGCCTGCGTGTGAGCCTTCCAGAAACCACAGAACAGCAGCAATGTCACCAAAAAGCTCTCCCCTGTCCTTTTACTGAGGGTCCCTCCTGCACCCCTCCACCTCAGCCCCATGGTCCACCGCAGGACAAAAGTAAATCCACTCAGCTCCAAAGGTCGGCAAAGGTGGCGACGACAAAAAAAGAACCAAAACACACGAGTCCGGAAAGCAACAAGAAGTGCGGCAGGCTGAGGATGTGATGAAGAGTGTGGGTGTGTGTGTGAAAGAGGAAAGGCTGTGAATGATGGTCCTGCACGAGTTAGCGGGGTCCAGAACTTATGTTCTTGCGAAGGACAGAGTGTAGTTTTGTTCCCAACTTGGCCGGATGGTCCCAGAGGGAGGCGGTCAGTGATGGGGACTGAGCCTCAGATGGATGGTGCAGTCGTCCTCCTCCATCGTATCTGCTCCCACCGTTGCTGCCTCTGTCCTCTGGCTGCGGAGCAGTGACAGCGGACGAGTGTCTGCAGTGTGCTTCGCCTCCCTCCCTCACTTCCCGCTCACTCTCTCACTTCCTCTCCTATTCGCTCTCTCATTTTCTCCCGAGCCACCCTGCGATTCCTACTCCTACCTTTTTGCTATTTTTCTCTCCTCCTCTCATCTTCTATCAATTGTCCTCTTTATTTTTCTTTGTTGTTTTTTTTAATCACTCTCCAGCATGCTCACTTCATACTTTTTATCCTCCCTTGTTTTAGCTCAATCACACCAGGATGGATGCTCCCACTCCTCCTCCTCCTCCTCCTCCTCTGCTCCCACTGGTTTTCCCCACATGCAGCCTCAGTGGCAGCGACTGGAGACCAGCAGGATTCACACTTGTCCGAGGAGCTCCTGCATTGGATCAGGAGGCAGGGAGACAAGCTGGGCTTAATGCAGAACGATGGGAGTGGGTGGGGGTGGGGGTGGAAGCAAGGAGGAGCAAAGCACTAAAGCTGTGTGTGTGTGTGTGTGTGTGGGGGGGGGGGGTGAGGGAGATGGGGGGGGGGGGGTGAATTCTGCCTTTGTAAAGAGGGTGTGAAAGAGAAATGATGGAACATAAAATGTGATAATGAGGATTTACAGTAACATTTTTTCAATTACCTATTTTATTACGAGCTAACATTTTGAATAATTCATTTCCAGAATTGGATGTTGGTTCATTTGATCACTAAAATACGATGAGGACAAAGTGCCTCTAACTCCCAGACCAGCATCCTTTTATTATTCTTCAGCACACACAAAATTAAAGTTGTCTGTCTGTTAGCAAAATACTTCATTAACTACTGGATGAATGCTACAAGAAGAATTATTGGATGTCCATCAACAACTAATGAACATTTGGATCCAAGCCAATTCAAAATGGTCGCCACTGATTTTAGCATTTACAACAACGGCTTTATACAGATAATGAGCAAGAACTACAGATTGTAGAATTTAGGAGTCATTCACGAAGCATCATTTAAATGTGGAATCTTTTTATAGCACATTTAACATTATTTTCAAAGCGTGACCAAAACGGTTAGAACTTTGGGAGGACAGAAGCCCAAACAGGCGTTGAGGCGTTGCCTCCGTGTGTGTTTACACTGTTTAATGCTGACATCTAGAATCAGATTAACTCTAGAAGTTTATCAGCTAGCGTCAATCATTACTTTCTGCAAGTTTCTTTAAAATCTGCCAGGGCTTCACGAGATATTTTGCTAACAGGCAGATATACATACACCTTAACCTTTCAGCACCGGGCAACAGAGAGTCAATGAAACAGTGCAGGAATGGTTAACGGCTAAGACCACCATCATAATTTTCTAAAGTCCCTGTAGAATTTTACAGAAAATTTCCTTTGCTCTGCAGATTTTAAAGAACATAATCCATCCAGAGGTAACGGATGGGAACAATTAGTAGCCATGGAGTAAGCAACCTTTGGTGCACTAATGAGCAGTTCATCATGAGACATGGTGAAGGGGAAGAACCCAATTAGAACCTACCGGGTCAGAAGAAGCAGGTAAAGAGCAACTTTAATAACCGACTGAGTTCGAGCAAAATTTTAAAATGTTGCTGAAGCATCTAGAGCTGATTTGTAAACCATCAAACACTCAAAAACAAAGAGAGAGGATGATCTGTTAGTGAGCAAAGTGCAGCAAACAAGTGGGGAGTGGAACCAGAACATGGTTCAGGTGTCGAGGGCAGATTTCTAACAAAGCAAAGAAAAAAATGATTCAATGCAAAACAAAAATAAAATCTGAAGCCATGCACAACAAACCTCACTAATGATGTGTTTAGGTTTGCAGAACAAGCTTAGAAAAAAGTGTCACCCATTAAAAAGGTCATGGGAAAATAAAAAAGCAGCTGGCCAGTACTGAACAAAAACCTTTTTCCTGATCCTCCCGATCGTTTGTCAGCTGTGACAAAGAGACGTTTACATTTGCATCCAGTCCTGGCGTACAAGATTCATTTACAGTCTGAACCTGTGGTCAACATTTCCTGCTTTCATGTTAGAATCTCCAAAAGTCTCTGACAACTCCAGAAAAGTTATGAGATTTGTCACTAATTGCTTTGTTGAAAGAGTCACTTAGTGGGTCTGAACTGTTGTTAAATATAGCGACTCTCTGAGAAATTAGATAAAAGTTGTTTCTTTTAAAAATGAAACATATTATCACAACTGAGCTGGAATGTGAAATATTTAAACCAATCAGGTGTCGTGATGCAGCTGGTCTAATATTAACAGAATTACGACGACGTAAACAATAAAAGGTATCAGGATGTAGAAACAGCATCATCATCATCATCACAACGGACCGTTCCTTTTTAAAGAATCCAAACGCGTGCAAACGCTGCACGAACCAAAACGACTTCGCCTCTATTCAAACAGCAGAAAGGTCGTCGGTGTCTGCGTCGCTCAATATGAGCTGGCAGCTTAACAACAACGCTGGAAGTGGCGGCAGATGATGTGCTGTTTGGGTGGCGCCGTCTTTGCTGTGAACGTCAGCTTTGAGCAGCAAACCGGAGTCGGACAGATGGAGAAAAACACATCAGACGGGACAAACGTGCGCGCGAAGCAAGCAGGCTGTAAAACTCGTAATCAGCTGCCGTCAAAACACTGGAGAGCAAAATATCATCAGCTGATGACAAACGAGTCAACTCCACAAATCGATCTAATTACAGCATCCTTCAATTAAAAAGAATAATTAATCACTCAGCAGCTTTTATAGGAACGCATGCACCACCAGGTCAGAGCTTTAAGCTTAAATAAACGTATGCTGTCTGTCTGTTATCATCTTTAAAACGCACAGAAAACAGTAAAATACATCAGCAAAGGCTAACATTAACTCTGATTTCAGGGGATTTGACGGTTGAAAATCAGCTCCATTAGAAGAGTAAATATTCTTTCTAGAGAGGGACCAAATGTCATCTTTTCTCTGTAAAACTTTGAGTCCATTTTATTCAGCCAATTTTCCTGTGCAGTTATAACCGTTCTGTTTTTGATAATGTTGATTAGTTGTGGCGGCCATCTTGGCTCGGGCTAACTCCTGAAGTGAATCAGTTGTTGGTTCAATGACTACTTCGAGTCCCGTTAAAATCCATCCAGCGGTTCTGGACATATTTTGCTAACGCTACGGACAAACGATCAGACACGTGCGCACTATTGACGACAGACATTAAATTCAATTTGAGGACGAATGCAAGGAGCAGCCACGGTTTGTCTTATTTCTGTGTCAGATCGCGGTCAGTCAGCATCAAAGGACTGATCTGTTATCTGTTCCAATCAAAGGTCTTCCTCTATAAAAGAGGGATGCTTCTCATTAATCAACATGGCTGTCTTTGTTTAAGACTTATGCACAGATCCACTCTCACTAGTACTTTCTGATTATAAATTTAAGTTTTTCACGAAGGCTAAAAATTCGAACAGATGGAGCCATTTAGCTGAAACTAAAGAATAATTACAC
>JAVKLF010000042.1:2019282-2034817 GCA_034783495.1 Millerichthys robustus
ACGCTGCTTTGTTTAGTTTGATCTAATAGATTTGAGAGTCTGTTGGTTTTGGAGACCATCATTCATGAACTTTTATTTTGTTCTTCACATTATGTAAGTTTGTGCTTATTACCCAAACAACATAAAGTTATTTGTTTCCCCGCTGGCGTGCACAAAGGTTGGCACATATTACAACAGAGAAGCTGGTTTTCTTCATCTTCATCCTACGTTAGGACTTGAGCTGAAAACTGCTCCGTTTTAGCAGACAGCAGCTAATGAAGCTAACAGAACGGCTCTCAGAACTCATTTGCCACTTCTGCACAGTTTAACGTTTCTGTATGAGCCACTGAATTCTAACACACCGTTAAGGCTTATTATTGTGTCATTTCTAACACGTGTCCAACGTCATCAAACACATTCCATTCTGGATTTAAAAAGTAAATTTCGTTGATCAGAAACGTGTTTGTTATTGTCTCTTGGGCTAAATCAGCTTTTTATCGTTTCATCCCAATCAGTACTTTTACAAAACTAGAAACAGCACCGTGGGAAACCTTCCCAGGTTTTTCTGAAAAGTGTAAATGAATAAAAAAAAAAGTGTAACATTCTGTGGAATTCAAAATGTTTAAGTTAGACCCTTTTTCACAAAACAGACTTGCTGATTTTCCACCAGTTTGTTCATTAAATATTTACTGCTTCTTCTTAAAATCACAAAGTAAATCCAATCAATCCAAACACAGAGTGTAGGATCACAACCTGAAAGCTGTTCAGATTTCTTCTTACATTTCAGGTTTAGCAAATTTGTCTCCAATTTTACTGTATTTATCCAATTACATTTAATTACGAACTGTCACTTCCACACATCGGAGGTGACCGGCGTTCATTTGCACGGAACACAATCCGAGTCATGTTACAAAATGTTTACTTGGTTTTCAAAATAAGATAAACAGATGTTTCATGTTCACACATAAATAAAAGACGTTCCAGACCTGATATAAGCATCTTGTTCTTTCAGGGTTTGACAACCACAGTTTTGGTACTTTTCACTTTATTTAAGAGCGGAATCAAACTTGGCAGGATGATTTTGTCAAAAACAGCATTTAAATGGTGACAGTTTAAATCAAGCCAAAAATAATACAAAATGAGAAGTAATTAGACTGGATGCCGCCCAAACTGTAGATAAGGGATAATTTGAGATTTAACCAGAAAAACAACAACAACAACAAACCTCTGGCACTTTATTTTTTGGCGGATTCTCATTAAAGCCATATATTCTGTCTAAGATTCAGGGTTTATAAACATTTGGCAGTACATTCTTTGGCACGTAACACTAAAAATCCCACTTATTTTTAACTGCACTGAACGATTAATTTAAAATGCATCATAACCTCTGAGCACCGTCCGAGGGAACAGGCAGACACCAGTTTAACAGTTTTACTTTTCAGTTGTCCAAACCGGATGTTAACATCCTTTCTGACCAATCAGATCACAGAAGAACTGGGAATGAATAAATGTCTGAACACTCGAGACGAAGGCCCTGGGTTCCAAAACTTTGTCTCGACGTGTTTTCTTCTCCATCGTAAACCGTCTGATCTTATTTCAGTTTTGTTGCTCCTAAACAGTCGCTGAGGAAAGTTGTGGAAGTGAAATCTGCACGTGACCGCAGCGTTTACGATGTCGGGTCGGATGGTTAATGGGGTCGGCAGTACGATCACGCTGCCGCTCTCATTTCAGGAGGTTGTGACCCCCTTCGGGCTCCGCATACAAGAAGCTATTTTCTGCAGAACCGAATCCATGCAGCTGTTAAAACTGGACCTGATGTAGGTGTGGAAAACGTTTTTTCTGTAGTATGAAGTCGTATACTCGACAGTATGGTTTGAAGATACTTTTGCTGAGAAGTTTCCTGTGTGTCTAACTTGTTCCTGCACATTTCGTAATCCCGACTGGTTCCACCCGTCTTCCTGGAGACGCCTGTAGGAGCGACCCTTGGCCTTCGTGATGCTGCCATGGCAACCAGCCTAAAAAAAGGGATCCTGACCTGACGCTAATATGATTTGACAGGCAGGAACGTGCACGTGTGTGTGTGTTTGTTTGTTTTTAATGAGAGTATGTGCTTTTCCTGCGTATTCGGAGCGACGTCGTTACGTTTCTGCGTACATGCACGCCTGTGTTTGTCTGTAAAGCTCATTAACGTCTCAATGTGTCGACGTTCTGCTTCTTAGCTGAGGAATTCAACAAAATGAGAAAGCGGCGGCAGCTCTTAGGCCCTACGTTCACCTACGGGGTTGTAAGGACAACGTGTCGCCCGTATCCCCGACTGATGCGGTTACTTTTGTGATAATTCATCGTGAAGTTTGCTTTTGAGCTAAACTTTTGGATCATTTCTCAGTATAATGAAATTTAATTTGCTGTATCTTTCCAGCAGGGTTTTCTCCTCCATTCTGACAGATTTCTGCTCTCTGCAGCTCGTGTGATTCATGAAACGCTCCACCCTCAGAAAGCGCTCCCTTCCCCCACAGCCGTTCAGCAAAAGCAGTATACAGAAACTACTCCAGCATGGTGCTGCAAATACGTTCAGTCCATTTTAGGTTTATTTTCTCCTGCTGCCAAAAAAACCCAAAGACGAGTGATAATGCTTTATTTTGCCCACGCTACCAAAATTTCTCAGGAAAAACTGGACAAATTTTATTGAAACTCTAAGAATGTAATCGTTACATCTACAGCTGATTTACTGTTGGAGTCCTTTCAAGAGAACCCAATATTTACACCAACGTTCGAACGAACGAAAGCATAACTTTAACAGGCGGATGAAGCTGCTGATGTCATAAACCCCAACAAAAGCTCCGTCCAGACCCCAAGAAACAAACCAAAACCAAAGATTATGAAACATAAAGAGCACCATGAATAAAATATGAGACAAAATTCTAACTGCTGGCTGAATTTTACTTGCAAAAACAGACTTACTTAGACTGTTTTTCACTTGAAGTTTTTGTACCCATAGCAACAGGTAACGAGCTCTTCCTTTCTAACCGCTTCTGCATTTCTTTCTGAATTCAACGTGACGTCCTCTAAAAGCTGCTGTAAAAATCGGGTTTGGCATTTAAATTCACCAAGAAATCAGGTTTCAACCGAAAATTCTCGCTGTATTATGTAGGTCTCCCTAATCCCTTATTCCTGTGAAGGAAACAGGGGCGCTTCATTGCATAATGCCCCCCCCAAAAAATCAGGTTACAGCAGATGCACAATAACAAGGTTACATAAACGCATGGAAATACAGAGAATCCGTAGTAGCTCCTCGTTAGCCACCAGCTCTGCTTCTGTGCTACAACATGATCTCACCTGTTTCCAATTCAAGCTGTAATTTGGCAAATTAAAAGGTGATCAAGGAGATTAGCACGACTTCTGTTCTAACCTGACGTCTGCAGATTGCAACACAACTCTGTCAGATTCAGGCTCCTGCACATCAGAATTCTTAAAGTCAAATTTATTGTTGATTTGGAATGTTATATAATAATATCAATTTAACTGGTAAAAGTATATTATTTGTTCACCAACAGCTGGGTTCACGTTGGGCCGCCTACATTTGATTCTGAAAAACACAAACGATTGTAAAAAAAAAAGTGAGAATCTATTTCCGGGTTCCAGCTCTGTTGCTTTCAGAAAGTAACGAACATTTTTATAAGTCATGTAATTCAACTAAAAGTTTTATGAGTTGTCTCAAACTTTGGGTGCTCATTATGATTTCCTTTTTTTTTTTTCTCCGACCACCAATTTATGTTATGGTACTAAGTTGCTAACGTGCTGTTGGGGATGGGAAACGGCATCGAAAAGGAGATTTGACACAATCTGCTGGCTTCCTTAGAGATATACCTTTTACTAATGATGTAATTTAATCACATCTGTGTGTGTGTGTGTGTGTGTGTGTGTGTGTGTGTAGGGTGACTTCATGGGGCTAATCAAGACGATTGAAATACATTTGATTTATCAGAGTGTAGCCTCTATTTTTGACTTTTTACAGGACACTAGACCATTTTTCAGCTGTATCACTAGCCTTCTATCTTCTCCCTCCTCTTTGTAAATTCAAACACTTTTGGTTGGTGTTTTTGTGCAGCCGAAGTGTGCTCTACTTTAAAAAAAATGAGCATGGTATTGGATCCCAGCTGGAGTTCATCTGAAATGCTGCACGGTGCTCGGAGGTGGCGTGGTGGAAGCAGGGTGGAAAATAACCATCAGCCTCCAGCTTACGGGAAAAACGCCGGCAAATTTGGCCGAAAACTGGGACGTGATTCGGTCGTCTACTTAGGCAGGCCACCGAGCGTTGCGTGATACCTTTTAAGATTTGAAAAATCTTCAAACTGTGCGAGTCGACGTGCATTTGGAAGTTGTAATCTTCCATTTTGTGGGTGTAAGGAGTATGTTTTCAAGACAAACAGATGTGAAGCTCGTTCGAGGTGATCTGCAGGTCAACAAGTGAAGGACACAGCGAGCTGCCCACACGTTTGGAATGATGTGACGGACCCCCTGCCGGGGCCTTGGCTGGTCCCTAAAGTGTCACAGCTCTGCCAGTGATGACTGTCGCTTGTGTGCCTGAAAGCGTACAGAAGCACCCCCTGGATCCCATCACTCGAATTCTTCTCGCAGCATCGATCGCATTTTGTTTTTTTCACCAAAAAACAAAGATATTTTTGTGTTCTCTTACAGAAAGGTAAACACGTCTGTAGTGCTCGACAGCCGCGACGTCAGATGGAGAATCTGGGCCTGTTGGTGTCAGATTTTAGGCTTAGAAAACTTAAAAACAACACAACTGGTGTGATAGTAGCCATTAGCTAACAGTGTTCGTGTTTATTTACGATGACTTTTTATCCTAGACCTTTTATTTCCCCTCCAGATGGGTGGGATTTCATGTGTTTGTGTTTTGATGCGTTTAACTCATATTATTGCTGGAGTCACAGGCAGAAGAAGTAAAATTCATCACAATAAAAGCCCCAATTAAATTTTTTTTTAAAAATCACCCAACTAAAAACGAAGACTCGTTTCATTCTCTAAATTTGCAGAAACAACCATCATATTCATATTTCTTTCCTTTTTTCGTTTCTTATTCCCAACCGTTTCCTTTGTACAGATCACCAAGAAACAAGTGTGCCGCGTTTGAGCGCCTTTAATGCTGGTAAATAGTGCTGTTTCTGTTCCCCATCACTGCTCAGTTTATGAGCCTTTCAGCTGCTCCTGACTGGGACTCGTACTTCTACACCTCTCGGTGATGCCCTGTAATTTCTCATTAAATCCAACAGACTCTGTGTCATATGGTTGCCAAGTAAACCGTGAAAGCTCTCACTGCAAAGCTGTAAATTGCTCTAATGTTCTATTAGAGGCCCGTCAATCAAATATGTATGATTTCGCTGCACCGAAAGCTTTAAAGAGCAGAAATCCCGTGGGTTACGTTCTCGCCGTGTTTTCATTTTTCCTTTTTCTTATTCGGGTTAAGAAGACGTTGACACCGAACACAAAACTCAGAATATCCTCCACTTCACCTCTGAGGCGGTCGGCCCGGTTTCCGATTTGAAGTGCCGACACCTGAAGTAGGCCGCCACGTGCTCGTCGCTCGCTCCTTCTTATCGAGGACGTGCAGGCAGCTTCCTCACACGGCGGACCGGACCGGCGCCGCCCCTTCTAACCCGCTCCCTTGGACTGGCTCGGAGGTGTTTTCATGTGAGAAATGAAAAACCGCTCTCTGTTTATTACTACGACTCACAGCAGCAGAAGCTTCACAGATTAAACTGATATCTCAGACATTTTGAAGTGAGGGTCTTTGGGGGATGGGGGGGGGGGGGCAATAATTTCTGTAAACGCTGAGTCAACATTCACACTATTGTTGCCCCGTTTTTCATTTTTCCTGTAGGTGCAAAATTTGTGCTATTTTAGCCATTTATGTTTCCAAATGTTCAGCTCATTCAAGCTGTTTAATATAGAGATTTATTCAATTCTTTAAAAACTCTTGTTTCTCTTCTGCTTCAGCAAAGTAGCTCAATTCTATTTCTTATGTTACTTTTAGTTTAAAGCTGTTCTGAAAACTCTGGTTGTCAAACTTTTATGGGAGCAACCAAAATAGCCACATTATGAACCACAGCTGCTGCTAGCTGTAGCATTTCAGTCAGGAAATGTGTGCTTTTGTGTGCCTCAAAAAAGGTGCAATAAAAACTAATCTAGTCCAAATCAGACTCTAACTCTTCAAACTCTTGTTCAATGAGCCTTCTACAACAGGTAAGATAATAACTCGTCCTAAACTTTCTACAGAACCCCATTTCAAAATGTCCAAATATCACCCACCAACCTTACTGAGAAAGGAAAAGTTACTTACTGAAATGACTTAATGACTTGCAGGTAATATCACATCAAATTTCAGCTCCACACATGTAAATTTACCTGAGTTATACCGAGAGGTGTGTTTTCTACAGTCAGTTGGCTGTAGGAGCCATCCTGAATCAGGTCGACTCCAAAGATCAGTCAGCTGCAGATGAATATTCTGTGATTATTTCGTATAAGTTTCCCTAAAATCCATCCAGTGGTTCGTGTTCAATATTTTGCCAACAGGCAGGCACACGAACACACACTGACTCGAGCAAAGACTGTCCGCCTTTGTTTTCTTAGTGGTGGGCAAAAGTAAAAGTTCTGAAATCTGTAGCCTGGATAGATGAAAGAATAACAAACTTAAAAAAAGGCAAATCTTTTCCCACCGTGGCTCAGATGAGAGAAAGCAGCTCGTAGTGATGGCCTCCTTTCAACTCGAGCTCTGAACAATGTCTGGGCTCCTGCCAGAGCGCCTCGTGAGCCGACATCCCCACCAACGCTCGCTGGCACATCAAGAAGCCGCTGCTAATTTCCAACTCGGTTAATAATAGAAAAGGAAGCAATCTGATCCCGAACTCTTGTATCGTCAGCAACAGCAGATCTGCTGCTCCCCATCTTTTCGTCTCAGCCTCCTCCGCCCCCCCTCCAGGTTCAGAGCTGAGTTAATGTTGTTTTCTCGCTCTACACTCATCACATAATCATTGTGAAACTCTGGGGGATTCTCAGTCTACATGGTTCGTGGAACATCTAGAAAACACATCATTAAAATCATATTTTCTCTCCGTATTTAGGGGGATATTCAGGGCCGACGCCGACGCTGATTTCTGTCATTTAGCTCCGGCTCTGCGACGAACACGAGGACGCCAAGTGGGGCGATGTCTAACCTGCGTCACAAAGGGTCTGATTGTTTTTTAGCACGTTTCAGTGCAAGACGATGACAGGTTAGTGTATAGAATATATTACTCTACATTGTTAACTCAAAGCTGTCCGGTTCTGTTGGATGACTTGTTCAGTTTTAGTCTTTAGTCGCAGCTGGAGTGAAGTTTACGTCCATATTTACACATTTCCCTCAGCTCTAAGTGTGATTAAAACAAAACCATTATCAGTACAGTTGGATGTACGTTGTTTTCACCGGTGGCAGCACAGCGCCATCGTCTGGGCGACTGAAAACACAAACAACCAGAACAGAATCAATCGGGATCGGTTCAGGAGCCTCGGCAGCCGGAATACAATCAATATTTTTCATTGTCTGGTGTTTGAGGTCCACTACAGTTTGACTTTAAACTTTTAAACTACAGATAAGGCTTTTCTTACTTTTAATGTCTTTTTTTGTTTTTGAAAAAGTTTAAATTATATTTTTAGCTTTTAACTACATAAAAGGGTCTCATCTCCAATAAAACCCATCAAATATTGTTGTGAAGCTACAAATTGCTGCTTAACTTTGTTTTAAAAAAGTTTTTTTTTTAAGCTAGAAGTGAAGAAAATGCATTTATCTTGTGTGGGAGTAACTTTTTATCATATAATTTTCCCTTTAACTTTTGAATCCTGCAAGTTTTGATGCCATTTCCACAGAGACGCATCATTTGTAAATGTATTTACCCAATAATAAAATACATTCTGTCTTATTAAACGTGACAATGGTAGGGTTTGTGGGTAAAGCGTCTCACAAAGCAGCAGGTTTTACCTCATGTTTGTCAGCTGACTGGCTTTTCCAGGAATTGTAGCCTTCCTCCTGCAGAGAACCGTCTCTGGTTCATCACCAGTAGGATAAAGTTTCCAAACACTCCTGCTATCTTTGGCCTCTGAGTCATTTGTTTTGATAAAACGACACACTTGGAGCACGAGTCGTGTTGAACCTAAAGCGTGAGTTAGAGGCGACGTTCGGCCGCTACCACACCGATATTTTTAAAACTGGCAGAGTTGTGACGTTTTGTGTTCCGTGACAGTCGTCTTGAATGGACTCCAAATATTAATCTGTCGTAGATGTACATCTCATGAAAGTTTTAAGTTTTTTAATCTGTTCAGTGACTCATGATTCACACAAACACACAGAAACATCAATGCTCCATCCTTGCCCTCCACCTTGGTGGCGGCTGATGACAAGTTTAATCTCAGCTAAACTTGACTTATTTCCTTTTAGCCTCGACTGTGCTTCATCTCTCACCGTGAGTCATCATCAGTCAGCTTGCAATGAAGGAACAGTTGAAGTGACCTCAAATAAAACAATAATTTGTGTCTTCCGGTGAGTACGTCTAACAGAAGCTTCCCTTTAAGTGTCTACGGTCAGTTCATATCTGAGTGTGACTCGTCGTTAAATGTCACATTTAATAACAAATGATTGTGAAGTGCCCGTGTGTTCGTCTGGGGAGGACGGGGATCAGGTGGATTCAGCTTCCACTTTGGACCGTTTGATTATACTTTTAATTATCTTCATTTTCTTTGACTTTATGTTTCTAATTCACCACATTTCAGAGTCAAATACTGAGTCTATTACTCCACAACACTTTTATACAGCTTCGATTCACAGGCAAACAGGAGGGGCTGGAACAGAGACCAGGAGCAATAAAAGGGTCTGAGTAATGGAGTCTAAAATATAAAGCAAGCCCACATACTTTATTTATTATATTGTTTTTACACGACACAATGAAATGCTATTATTACTACTAATTTGCATTCTACTACTTCCTATCATTATTATTACTGACAGGATTTACAGCACAAATAACACAATGACGCTCAAAAACTTGATTTATGATCACTTCTAGTAAATTATTTGATTGGTAAGGGTTTTTTTTAACCTTTTTAAAACTTAATTTCAGTGCATGCATTATTATTAACATTTTCACATTTCATTGAATTAATCAGTTTATTTAGTTTACCTGGTTTTCCATGCAGGGTCAGGAGAAGGCCGGTGTCCCTCTCCATCAGTCACTGTGTGACAGGCGGTGTCCACCCCATCATCTGTGCTCAGATCGATCCGATTCATCCAATCCAGAACATGGCAAACCTAAAACGAAGAAGGAGTTCACTTCTGTTCTGTAATTGAAAACATGCATAGTTCCAAGCTTGCATGACGCTGGAATCTATAACATCATTATTTAGATTGATCTACTTCTCCTTCATATAGGTAAAAGTCAGTTAATTTGACATAATCGTTTAGATTGAAGTCGGATTTGGGCCCACTTTTACCTGCAGTGTGAACGCAGCCTTGTTGTTGAGTGCTATTTAGCAGTAACCAATCAGACAGCACCCCCGTCTTGACTCTGACCAATCAGAACTAAGGGGGCGGTTCCACTTGTAATCCTCACTGGCGCGTTCGTCACAACAAACATCGACTTTATAACGAATGGCTGACACGTCCGGATAAAACCCACTCCCAGGTAAGACGTTTGGAAACTTATAGAAATAGTCTTGGCTCTGTGTTCGATTTTTATTTATATTTACGTGTTTATTTTATGAGCTAACGCCGCGCGGAATGAGTGCCATCAAGCGGCCGTTGTTGGTTCGTGTCATGTTTTATATAACGGCTAGTTAGCGGCTGCAGACGCGGTGTTTTACTTCTTAATGCGACAGAAAAAGGAAGACGGACCCACCGGCATCTCGTGCTGGTGCCAAGGAGAGTATGGGTTGCGTTTTCTTGCTTGTTAGGCCGGTCCGGTTCGGTTCGTTGTGTTGTCGATCGGCTTCAGCAGCGTCATGGCGGCGGCCTGGGTGGTTTGTCCAAACAAAACAAACAAAAGAGAGAAAAGAAATGGTTTGTTTCTAACATTCCTCTGCCGGATAATGTTGTATAACCGTCATATTGTTTGCTGTGGCAGTCGGGAGTTTATTAAAGGCAGATTTACTTTTACTGAGTCACAGTATTAGGATGGTTTAAATGTTTTAAGTCAATTCAGTTGAATTACAAACCACCAATTCACAACAAAAGTCGTGTCAGGCCACAAAAACATTAACATACGTGATTAACTACCAACTAGTAAACGTTTTCTGTCTAAGGAAGCCAGCAGATTGTGTTAACTTCATCATAATCTCCCATCCTGAGCAACACTTTGGCAACAGTGGGAAGAAATGACTTCATTTTAACAGAAAAAACCCTCCAGCAGAACCAGAACCAGAACAGGACAGAGACACAAACACAAAATGTTTGGTCTATTTAAAACACGTCTTTGCAAATGACCAACTCCTAAAAACACAACCGCTTTAAACTTTCAATTTTCGTACCGACAGCTTTTTATTAAAAGCTGTCCTCCGGTCTCACTTCGTCCGCCGTTACAAGCAAAAAATAAAAATAAAAAATCCATCCAGGTTGATTTGAACTGTCGGATGATTCTGTGGCGTGTTGTCAGCACTTTTGTGTTGTGTTGTGTTGCAGACACACAGCAGCCATGGGCAAGGCCCAGTCACACCTGGCCAAACATAAGGATGAGAGTCGAGACGCGCTGACGGCTGCTGGAGACGGTCACAGGGAGGAGGACGGAAAGAACGGAGACGTTTCTCAGTTCCCTTATGTGGAGTTTACCGGGCGGGACAGCGTAACCTGTCCCACATGCCAGGGCACCGGCAGGATCCCCCGAGGTAAACGCCGTCTGAATGTTGAGCTTCAGTCTAAAGAGAAGGTGGAGTCCTTAAAGACATACTTAATTTTAGAAGGAGCAAGTTTAGTATTTCAAAGTTACCATTAACAAAAACAACTTTTAACTCAGCCTTTTTTTGTTGTTTTGAAAATCCTTCTTAGGTCAGGAGAACCAGCTTGTGGCTCTGATTCCATACAGCGACCAAAGGCTGAGGCCGAGCAGGACGTAAGTCTGCTCTCTGTTCTCCTTTTATGGATTAGCTCTCTGTGCGATGAACCCAAATGAACTTGGCTGCAGGATTTTTGAAAGCGTCTGCTACTTTCAGCAATCCTCTTCTTTTCCCCTCTCTCCTGCAGGAAGCTGTATGTCACCATATCGGTGGCTCTTTGCCTGCTGCTGTCTTGTTTGGCTGTTTTCTTCCTGTTCCCTCGCTCCATTGATGTCACTTACGTGGGAGTAAAGTCTGCCTACGTCTCCTATGACCAGGAGAAGCGAATTGTCTATCTCACCATTACAGTAAGTTAACAAATTCTTGTTAACTTTATTTTTCTGACTCTAATGTTGGGGCTTTCCTCCACTTCGCACTAGAACACTCTGAACATCACCAACAATAACTACTACGCCATATCAGTGACGAACATCACGGCACAAGTGCAGTTTTCCAAGACGGTGATAGGCAAGGCGAAGTTCAACAACAAGACTGTGATCATACCGCTGGATGAACGACAGGTAGGTACATCCAACGTTTAACACCCTCCACGCCTGCATTTCAGCCTGAAGTTCTGGGAGCTTAACAAAACCTGTTTGATCAGATCTGAGTTTTCTTACCTTTTTTTGTGTGTGGCCTTTTTTAAAAAGATTCAATACGTTTGTACAAAATAATCATTTGGTTTTAGTTTGATTTATACATTTATGTACAGGTCATAGCTCTTTAAAAAGGGAAACAAACTCATTTAAAAGAAGAGAAAAAAAAAGTGAAAACTCCTCTGAGATACTCCAACTCCTCCACTTGAGGCAACACCTCCCTCTAAACATGGAGAAAATAGTCTACCTTTATTAGTTTTATTTCTAAAATATTTTCTAAATCATGATTTTTCTTTAATAGCTCGACTACACAGTTCCAACCACCATCGCTGATGAGATGAGTTACATGTTGTAAGTATCTTCCTAATTACTGAAAAATAGTGTTTTTGAAGCCTGTTTTATTTTAAACTGCACTTATTTTGTCTTACAGTGACTACTGCACTTTGCCAACAATCAAAGTTCACAACATCGTGGTCATGATGCAGTAAGTATAGTTTCTTTATATTGTGCAGATATTTGTCACGTTTGACACATTAACCATTGATATGACAACAATGTTGTGCAGATTTTGTTTTTTACTTTATTGATTTAATCTTTGGACTGGTCTTCAATGACTTTCTAATCAATAACTTTTAATTTCTAAATGTTTAGTTTTCCTGAACGCCACCAGGGGGCGCTCCTGGATCTCTAAACATACACAGTTTAAAACCTTAGCCAGAAACCGTTCAGTCATTATAAAGCCATAAGAGTATTTTTAGTTTATTCCACTCAGTTTACTAAATTGGTAAATATAATGCTTGACTTGTTTGTGTCTTAACCAAAAAAGCAAGCGCCTCCAAGAAATAGTATTATATTTAATCTATTAAAGAATGTGATCTCCACCATCATCAGGGTTCAGGAACAACAAACCCTCTCTCTCACCTCATGCTGTGATAAATCCGACTCTGTCTGCGTTTCAGGGTGACGGTGACGACGTCATACTTCGGTCACACGGAGCAGGTCTCACAAGAAATGTACCAGTACGTGGACTGTGGGGGGAACACCACCTTCCTGCACGGTCACGTGCAGGTCTACCAATAAGGAACGGAGACGCAGGGGAAATGGAAGATTGTGTCCGTTCTTTAAGTCTCAACCGCTTTCATTCATTGGATAGTTTAAGACAGATGTTTAGGAAATAAAGTTTTGTTCCTTTTTGCGTGTCTAACCTTTCACAGCGAGTGTTTCAGAATTTGCCTTAAGGTTTGGAGGTTTCCAACCGGACTGCAGACAGAATAAATAGATATTTATTAAAGTTGGTGGAGAGGTGTCCTAACATATCACTCCAGAGACTTAAAAGAAAAAAAAAGGTTTTGTTGCACTTTGTCTGATTTAGATCCAACACACAGAAATATGAACGTTTCCTTCTTAACCTTCCGCAACAATTTAACGGCTCCAAATGTGGGACAATATTTGACAGAAATAAAATAAGTTCTCATTAAAACTTTTTATTTTAATGTCATCTCTGATCTTTAATGTGATTTAGTGCAATAATGTCTCATGTTTTTGTTTTTCTCTACTTCATATTTCAGCCATATTCATTAAAATGTGAGTGGGCTTTTAGAAAGATAATTGAAAAACATTAATGAAAAAAGCTGTGGCAAAGGGGAAAAATAATTCCATCACATTTGGCAAAAAAATAAATGTAAAAACTGAAATGTAAAACTTTGTTTCTTGCTCGCTTTAAAATCTGTGATCTGAATAATTATCTCATAAAAGGTGTTGTTGGATGTGTTGTTTGAAACAATGTTTGATATTTTAAATCCACTAACTTTAAAACAAAATCGTTATTTGACTCCTGGTAAATCTTGATCTTATTTCCTTTATTACGGTACTTTATTCAATCTGAAATCTTTTTTTTGTGTGTTTAGATGTAAAATTAGTTTTAACACCACATTCAGTTTGTTGTGCGGTAGATGTAACGTCACAGAACTTCATAAATCACACAAACTCATGACTTTTCTAACATTTTTACACCTTAAATCCAACTGAGATTCGAACATCAGTTTGGTTTTGTGATGTTTTTTTATGCATGAACATGAAAATAAAATTATTTCTTCATTCCAAAAGTTTAGTTTCTTTTTGTGATTCTAATGGCTGTGTGTGTGTGTGTGTGTGTGTGTGTGGGGGGGGGGGGGTGTTGTTTTATTTAAGACGGAGTCCTGATTCTGCTGTAAATACCCAAACATACTAATTTCAAATGTCTTTTTTTTTTTGCTAAATTTACATTTTCTATGATGGGTTCTCCTGCTTTGGTGTAGGTTATTGAGGAAACATCAATTTTTATATTCAGATTTTGTTTTTCCAAAGAAAAAAAACAGAAGCGTGAACGTATTTTTCTTCAGATCATTGAGTTTTTTTCAATAACTAGTCAGTAAAGTGTATACATTAGCTGATGAGCTAAATATACTTGAGGTTGAAGCAAGGAGACGGTGCAATTTAATTTAGTAATTTAACCTTCTAAACAACTGCTGCTGCTTTTATTTTGCTACATTTAGCTTTTAGCTGTAAAACACGAATTTAATTAAGTAATTTAGCTGAAACCAGGACAGGTGTGTTCCAGAAAACCCTTTTTGTTCTCAGTCTGGAGCTTTGGACTGGACGTGTTCAGTCAGCACTTTGGAAGGTCTCCAGTGTGTCTCGGTATGTTCACATCTGTTGGAGTCGTTAAGAAGGCATTTTACTGGAGTCCGGCTATGTAATCAGAACCAGAACTCCACAGGGTTAGAACCGAACGTTCATCAGAAGCATTCGATGGAACTTGTTAAAGATTCTGATTATGGAGGCAAAAGTTTAAAAAAAGATGGAAGCACAACTTGTGTTTACGAGCGAACAAAAATAATTCCTTTCCTGTGAGCTCTCCGGCAGCAGGTCGAAGGTCCGGTTGAGCAGACCCCCACTTCCTCTTCAGACTCGGTTCTGTTCATGTCATTACCCCAGAACCCTACTTCGTATTACCAAAGGTTCTTTAAATCAGAGAAGAGGAAACGACTTTTCCACATGTGCTCCCCATGAACCACAGCAGAGCCGTTCGAAGTCGGACGGTTGGAGTTTTTCTTTAAGGGTTGCTGTTTTGAAACATGAGAAACTTGAATTTGGCAGCTCAGATTAATATCAGTTCGCTCTAAGACCCAGTTTATCTTTTACTCAGTTTACAAGGTTTATCGCAAACAATTGTCAGGAGAAGCTAGTTTTGTTTTCTTTATGTTTTAACAGTTTTTTCCTTACAAATCAGCAGCATATTAAGTTGTTGAGCGTTCAAAAAGAATAACACCACTACAGGAAGTACGGTGAGAACAGTTCTAGGATTTATTTTATCTTTTGGACACTACTTGCAGGACATAATGTCTTGGGGGTATAATCTAGGTCATAGTACAGTATATCTGGGGTTTAATCCAGACTAGTCTCCTTTAACCCCAGGTAAAGACCGGACTGGGGATGTGGCCCGTCACTGGCACAAGAGCAACATTGGTGCTGGTGCAGATGAGGGGGAGGCGGGTGGGTCTGAAGGAGGTGATGATAAAGTTGGGTGGGGGTCGATCCTTGCTGCAACTTCCTTAATTGTAAACTTGTCTCGTATTTTTTTAAGGCCTGTTGATCGGCAACAAAATGAACGACTGTGTGCAGAGGTCCTCAGTCAGAAAAGGGTGGGCTGCTCTCTCTGGGTCGGGGATGAGGTTCCGCCTCAACTGGAGGAGTTTAGGGATCACGAGTGAGGGAAGAGATTGACAGACGGATCGGTGCAGTGTTGTGGACTTGGTACCGGTGTCAGAGTACAGCCACTGCTCCTCCACATC
>JAVKLF010000042.1:2059993-2072505 GCA_034783495.1 Millerichthys robustus
TATCTATCTATCTATCTATCTATCTATCTATCTATCTATCTATCCATCCATCCATCCATCCATCCATCCATCCATCCTTTAACTAACCATTAACAAACAGAACAAAAACTACAGGGTTATGCATATTGTAATACTTAGTTTTAAACACAAGGTGGCGATGAAGACAAATTATTAATCTAAATTTTCTTCAGCTTTAAGGCCTGGCTCTTTTAACTGCATCTGAAAAAGATCAGGGCAATCTGAATTCTAAATATTCTAACTAAAGCACATGTAAGTATGGAATTGAGCGGACACCAAATACAGGCAAATATAACCTTATAAACAAAAACGCCTGCATTAATGACGTCATGAAAAAATGTACCTGAACTAGAAGCGACCACAAAGTGAAAAGGGTGCAAGTGAAAACTGGCAGGTTCTGACAGCGTCCAGCTGATGGGCAGATGACGGTACCGGTCCAGTGGCAGCTGCTCATTCTCTACACAAAGAATTATAAACACGTGAAGCCAGCACATGTCTGAAGCGTTTCTGAAATAGCTGCACAAATGGGTTTAATGGGTCAGCTGTGACTCCGTGTAAATCTGGGGGAGCTAAATATAAAATGAAAGGAATATCAGTTTCTACATAAAGACCTGAGGGAAAAGATGCAATGTGATGTTGTTATTATTGGCTATCGCTTTAATTCCAGAAGAAATTTGAGTAAGGTTTAGAATTTGTTGATGGAATGCATATCGCCCGATGCCTTTCATGCCAGAGTTTAACACAATATGTGTTGTGAATGACTGTGAACTACTAATACACCAAATTTTACTGCAATATTTTATCAATTAACTGAATTATAGCCTTTTTTGTGTCTTTTAAGGTGAGTTGGCGGCTATTTTGAATTGGATTGGCTTCAAAAGTTGATTATCTCCGTAAAGTTTTATTAAAATTCGTCAAGTATTTTATGAGATATTTTGCTAAAAGACTGATACTTGACTGCAAATAGTTAATAACGTAAATGTAACAAAAACAGTCTCAACTACAACCTCATTAACTATTATTTCAATGTAAAGTTGATTTGATTGTAGCCATTTGTGCGTTTTTTTTTTTATTTCGTCTGTGGCAAACACGTTGGATGGTCATTTTGCTGAGAGACACAGTTAACCTGATTTAGCCATTAGATTAAAATTCATCCTTTCCAAAGAACCCGCTCTCTGACCAACCATTTCGAACAAAAACATGGGGATGAATGAGGCGGGGCAGAACGCACGCACGCACGCACACACACACACACACACGTGAGTTTGCACTCTCGCTATCTGTGTCCTCAAAGACGCGCACGAACACGGCAGGTCTGGATACAACCGCCGGTTTCTCGAGCTGAATCAACGGTAAATCCTAATTTTTTAAATTAAATTTAACGTCCGTCTCGTGCGGCTACTAGCTTAACTTACCCGTTAGCATTCAGCCTCGCTGCACTACGTTTCGAATATGGCTTGCTTACTCGAAATGTAAACAGTAAAGTAGTTTCACTGCTAGTCAACGCAAAGACGGGTCTATTAAACGTCACGGTACTTCGGTGCTGCATTTTTAAAAACCAAAAACTGAAGAATTTTAGGCGCTAACACTATATGTTGCAACAGGTGATCTTGACTTCCGAGCAGACGCGTGAGTGGCAGGCTGTCTTAGCCAATCAGCTGACAGAAAATAGCCGCGTTGACCAATCAAATCCGGGCTAGGTTGATCGTGTGGGCGGGGAGGGGGTCCTGAAGGCTTTTTCCGCCCTCGTTGCTGTGAAAATACGAGGAAGTACACGGTGAGCTGGTTTTCAGATCTCGCTGAAGCCAGAACAGACGAGGACTGGGTTTACTGTCTTCTCTGCGGAAGATTCAGACTGGTAGGTAAGGGATTTTAGGGAAAATAAATATATTTTTTTCCCAGAAATTTATTGTAAAGAGGTCATTTTTGCAACACAGTTACTAATATATTGTATTAACCTAAAATTCCATTAATATGTCATAGTCGAGCTATAGCCATATTTATTACATTTATTTGAACATGTATATACATTTACCAAATTAAGGCCGTTATAAAATCCCTAGGCAATTAGGAAAACAGAAACAATATTATGTAACTGCACAGTGAATAGGGCTTAGATTAATGTTCAGATGAAGCATTTTCTGTTGACATTAAAAACTACATCATAATAATTAAGCAGTGTGGCTTATTTATTTTGTAGATGACATTTCTTAGAAAAGTATCTGAAGTGAACTATCTTTACCACCTGGTAATCATAAACCTAAAGTACTGCTTTGGTTTTAGTTACAAAATAGATACATAAATAGTTTTTATTGCTGATTTGACATTTCAGATTGTGTGGACTTTTGGCTTTTGCTTTGCCTAGTTTCTGAAGCTGTTTTTATGTCTTTAAAAAGTGAATATTTCTGTTCTTATTAAGTACCTGTGACCTGCATTTCTTTCTTAAAGTGTTTGCTGGTCCTGTAGAGTCTTGTTTCTGTTTCAGTACTGCTCTGTTATTGGTTAACTAAGCTGCACGCACCCTTTGAGATGGCAGTGATTTTAAAGAAAACACTAATGGTAATTGTACTTGCATCAAGAATTTCCACAACTATTATGCTCTGGTGGACGAATAGTTTTTGTGAGGAAGTCACCAGAATGTCCTGCTACACTCGCAGGTCCTCGGTTTCCTCACACGAGTCGCAGAGGCGTGCGAGTCCTGTTGCTCGGGTTTTGAGCGTGCTTAGAAGGTTTGCAAAAATATTCAGTCTTTGCAGTTTCCTCTAACACACCTGAATTATGTTGTTGAACCCGTTTCTAACAACAACAAAAAACATTTGAGGCAAATATGCAGGTCTAAATACCACACCCAGGATCAATGATAATTATACTTTCATTATAACAAAAGTGTACTCCAGTAGAATAAATCAAACATGGAGGCAGCTGCCAAGGTGTGTATATATATATAAAAGCTGTATATAAAGGAGTGATTTTCATAAACTGATCATTCAATACGCGGCCTCGTGGTTTGCTTAGTCACAAGCACCCAGAACGTAGTTACACTGAAACTGATGAGTTGAGTTGGAGTTCTCCGGTATTAACGTCCCAGTGAGACGCTGCCGTAATGCTACATCTATATTGTTTTGATTTTCAAAGGCAAAGAATAATGTGAAAAAAGATCTGTGTACATTTGTCTTGTTTACGTTTTTACCGAGGCTTAATGGAATTGCTGTGTCTTCCGTTGCTTCTCATCAGAATAACGCGTATTCTGTTTTCAGGTTCTGTTTCGGAGTACAAGGACCTCTAAGTGATTTCTCCGGACACCTGCCTTAAACCTTCTTTAATCACCTGCTCTTTCCCATGAGGGAAGATGGGGAATGGATATTCTGAACAACAAGGTTTCCGCTCAAGAATGTCATTCTTCCAGTCCTTCCACATTGCCATTCTCGGACTAGATGCTTCTGGGAAGACGACGGTGTTGTACCGGCTGCAGTTCAATGAGTTTGTGAACACCGTGCCCACCAGAGGCTTCAATTCAGAGAAGGTCAAAGTGTCTCTGGATCGCAACGGGACTGTTACGTTCCACTTCTGGGATGTTGGTGGTCAGGAGAAGCTTCGTCCCTTGTGGAAACCGTACACTCGCGGTGCAGATGGAATCATTTTCGTGGTGGACTCTGTCGACGCAGAGCGCATGGAGGAGGCCAAGACGGAGCTGCATAAAATCACCAGGACCTCCGAGAACCAGGGCGTGCCGGTGCTGGTGGTGGCCAACAAGCAGGACTTGAGGCACTCTCTGGGCCTAGATGAAATTGAGAAACTGCTGGCACTAAAAGAACTGGGTCCTGCAACTCCCTGGCACCTACAACCATCCTGCGCCATCATAGGAGACGGACTCAGTGAGGGCCTGGACAAACTTTATGACATGGTCCAGAAAAGGAGGAAAATGCTTCGACTACAGAAAAAGAGGAGATAAGCCTGTGATGAGACCAGGCTGCTTGTTGTTTATTTTATGTGAAGTATAATATGTTGCCTGGGTGGATTTAAGTTTCCACTGAAGGTTTCTATTGGCGGTGCTGAGTTTTATCAGTCCAAAACTGAGCTTTAAGGTTTCGTGATCGTACGTCAACGCTGTTGATCACGAAGTGAAGGTAGAGGATCACAGTAAGAAGAGTTGAAGGTTTCAGACATGTGCAAATATGATGTAAGGCGGGAAGAAAGGTACTCATTGCAAAGTCAAAAAAAATAAATCGTAAAGAAACAAAATCTGCAGAATTTTATTCTCTAAATTCTGTGTTAAGCCGAAGTGACTGAAAGTGGGTCAACATTGACCACGTACATGGAAGATGATGTTTTGGTCTGTATTTACACCAGCTAGCAGGATTAGCAGCAGGAAATGTCTCTTTTTTGTGTGTTTGAGGGCTTTTCTGCTCTCTAATGTCCTCGATATTTATTTATTCTTGACCGCTGTCTTACTCGATTTACTTTAGTGTTACCATCTAAACGTCTTCAGGATTCTTTGCTTGTTCGATTCTGCCATATTTGTTTACCTACAGAACCACTTAACTCAAGCTTCCACATGAGTTTCCAGCAGATTCCGCTTTGTTTACATCGAGTGCGTTCCAACATTTCAGAATTGCACAGAAATGTGTCGTGGATCTTCTGGAATTAACTCTTTCAGACTGACGACCGATTTAACATTTGATTTTATAATTTGCAGTGAGTACCTTTTAAACAGCACTGAGGGTTTGGAGAGGTGTCAGAAGTCGTTTTAAAGGATGGTAAATGATTTCAAACAGCTGTTTTAATAAATATTACAAAAAGATAATGTAAGGCTTTGAGTGGTTGAAGGGTTTTATGGGGAAATCTGAAATAAATAACATTGCACCCGAGAGGCAATAGTATTTAATTATTTTAAATGTTGTAACTTCTACGTTTTTCACACTGTTTTTTGTGAAAAAAGGACATAATTTTGCTTTTATCACAGTATCAGTTTGCCTGCTGTCTTGTGTTTTATTTTGTCTAAAGCACTTTAGATCACTTTTTATTGAGTTTACGGATGTAAAACTGATCAAATTGTGTTTGATTTTATAGTTAGGTTTGAACAAAATACAACAAATACTAATGTACAGTAGTTTTTCACACTGGCCTTGTTCATATTAGACAATAAATGATTATGTTTTGCTAAATAAAGTGTGTTTACAACAAGTCGGACACAGAAGTGTTTATGCTTGAATTTAAATTTCATACCAAGCTGGAGCTTGGCGACCTTGACACGTGTTGTCTGGGAGAGATAAAGTATTAAACCGAGCTGTGGGTGAGAACCTTTAGCAAGCAGCTAGCAGTTTCCAAGGAGGAGCTGCTTACATTTCAGGAACTGTTCTGCAAAATGCACGCTCAGTCAGCTCAACCTTTAATTTTTACTTTACAAATTGCCTTTTGGTTTCATTTTATGCCACTTGCACAGTAATTATGTCAACAGATGAGCACACCCAAAAACTTGAGCATCTATTTTACCAACCGCAGGAAAACTCCAACACGCCTTGTTGGAGTTTTCCAACACGTACGCATCATGTGCTGCTGGTGAGCAGAAATCACACAGACTGCCGTCCGTTTGTATGTGGACTATCAGAAAGATCAAATGTGCAACAAAGCACTGATCAGACTTGTATTGTTGGCTTTAAAGCCGAGGGGGGTGAAAATGTCGTCCGTGCAGTCTGGAGGCCAAAGCCGGAGCAACAAGCTGGGGCAGGGCTCTGATGGCAACATGTCGGCTCTTTATTTCCAGAGTAATTTAGTTGAACGTGCAGCCTGGTGCTTTGACACTTGTTCTCGTTCCTTTTAAACAAATGAACCCAGCTGTCTGATGCAGCGTCTGGCTTCCTGAAATAACTATGATGGAAAGAGAATTTGCAAATGACCTCGATGTAAAACTATTTGATTCAATGAAGGATCCGTATTTAGACCTTTGTCTTCCAGAGCTGCATCTTAAACATGTTTATATTTAAAAATAAAATAATTAGATGTTTATTTCACTACCTGTTTCTACATTTGTGTGTGTGTGCCTATGTGATTTTAGGACTACATCACCGATAAGTCGGATTAAATGCCTTAAAAAAAAGCCCATCATTCTTGGAATGAATACACGTCGCCTGTCATCCTTCAGACGAAGATCGTCTAACTGTATGTTTAGAAATCCTAAGTCTCGTATTCTTAAATCTAATCTACTTTAATGTGGAATGCTGAAGTGTGTATTGGAGATGAGTCTCAGCTACTACCACACCAAGTTTTAGCTCAATATCTGTAAAACTCAGAGTTAAAACCGTTTTTTGTGTTTGCTAAAGTTGCTTCGCTGTGGTGGACATCTTGAATAAGATTGACTTCAAAATGTAATCAGGTACAAAAATCCATTCGTTGCTTACATTCATTAATATTTATCTACTTATTCATGAAATAACTAATACTTAGAAAAACATTATTGCCCTTTTTCTTGATGTTAAACAGGAATTGCAAACAGGCTTAAGTTGGAGGCAATGGTTGCCTCCAACTTAAGCCTGTTTACTGTTGCGATGACCCGGATAACTGAGAATTAGCATTAAACAGGAATTAACGGTACAGTGTTTATTCTCCCTGAAAGCCTTATTTTGCTCCAATGTTTAGGAATCATGCTGTTGCTTTTAGGAGCCCAGGTGCCTCTTCCTGACTTGACTGCCAAGGAAGGAAGCTTCTGGCACTTTTCCCTAATTCTGCTTTCCTCTCAGTTCGCCACATCAGCTCTTTATGTGTCCTGTCCTGCTTTGCACATGAATGACTTTAGGGTCACTTCTTTTTCTGCAACAGCACTCAGCAGGGCATTGGTGTAAGAAAGTGCCTCATTCTCTTCAGTTTTGTTTCTTGTTGTCCTTCTGAAGTCCTCAGGGAGATGTTTATTGGAGTAAATAAATACCATGCAGCATTAATCTGTTAATCTGTTAACCTCAGCTACTTTGGAAGATAAAATCTTAACCAAAAGGATATAAAAAACCCTGCTACTTCTTTGTGGTCAGGTCTGGAGTTGTTTATCTGAGATTTCACAGTCATCCCTGTTTGTATTCATCAGTGGAGTGAAAACCCCAGAGGCTGGATTGAGTGGCAGCTTTTTGTTTTTTCCCCCCAAACAGGATTGCATCTGGCTGAACTTTGTACAACATGTTCCACTCTGAAAACTCATTTCTACAGAGCACGGCAGAGTTACGAGACGGGAGGGGCGGCTGATTCAGGAGGGTTTCTCAGAAGTGTTTTTTACTATCGTGGGTGTTACTCAACACGGTCGCACCCTCAAACCACTTAGGAAGAACTTATCGAGCTGTCAGAACAACTCAGTTTTCCTGCGGTTTCATGCATCGACAGGCTTCTCATGCTATTTATTTTCTTCACGAGAAATCAATTCAGATTGCATAATTTTAAAAAACTGCAGTCATTTATAATCACTTCGTGGGGTTACTGTTGTGCCAAAAATTTCAAAAAATAAATGAAAGATCAACAACAAACATTCTGTGAAGCATAGTTTGTATTAGGTCCTTTAATTTTTAATTAAATCTTGTTTTTTTTGTCTGTGATTCTTGGGAAGTCCAACCAGTTGCTCATCATCGCCTGCTGTCAAAAGTGAAGGGTGAACTTTAAAAACTGATTAAGTTTTGGGGTCAACCCGGTTCAAGATGTCCACCACAGCGACGAGATCCTAGAAACTCAATCAGTTTTACAGAGAATGAGCTAAAGCTCGGTGTGGTAGTAGCTGAAAATAGTAACCATCTTGTTCTTTGAGTGCTTAATGAAAAATCTGTATTTAAAACTTGTTCAAGAATTATTTTGTCTGTTAGCAAAATATCTCCTGAACCACAGCATAAAATTTTAAGAAAATAATAATTGGGTTTATTTTAACAAATAATTAACATTTGGGGTTAACGTAATTTAAGATGGCCTCTACAGCTAAATGGTCCAAATAAGTAAAGGTTATAGGGGGTCTAAAGAGAACAAACACAGTATAAAGCCGTGTGTGTGTGTGTTTGTGTGGGCATGTTTTGCTATCCTTGTGTGGTTATTTTTGGACAATTTACTATACTTGTGAAGACATTTTGGCTAGTCCACACAAGGGAAAAACGCCATTTTGGGGTCAGGGGTTAAGTTTAGGTCTAAGGTATGAACTAAGTTAGGGTGAGGGTCAGGTATGCACCTGTGAAGTTAGGGTTAGGGTCAGGGGTCAGGGTTAGGCTGTAGAAATGAATGGAAGTCAATGCAAGTCTTCAAAAAGATTGTGATACACAACTGTGTGTGTGTTTTGTCTCTAAACCCAGTGGTACACCGTGACTCTCAGCTTTCACACACATTCTCCTTTCTAAAGACAGACAAAAAGATCTGAAACTGGATATTCCTCTTGTGTAGATGAAGATAAAAACACGTGGCACGACGGAAAAAAAGGTGCCCTTAAAAGAAGAAACAAACCGTTTAAAATCCACACCATAAGGTTTTCGTTCTGCCTGGCTGTTACACGGTTATGTCTGTCTCTCACTGCATTCTCCCCCAAACCTGTCTCCACGGGGAGGGTGGGAGTTGGGGGGTCCATCCCACTAATCTGCTGGGTTTTGCGAACCATCCCATCTTGTACATGAAAAGGAACCACTGCAATATAAATGCCCACTTAAAGCTCGATTCTTATGCAAGGTTACGGTGACGATGGGATTGGGTCTTTTGAGAACCAGTGGCCTATTTCCATGTGAATTCCACCCGCAGCCCTGCTCAGAGAGAACGGGGCCACCTGCAAGGGGAGAGAGGCGAGTGAGAGGGGGGAGGATGAGAGAGGAGCTAAAGAAGTCTACTCCTGTTCCTTTAGTGCAGAAAGAAGAAGCTGTTTTTTTAATCCTTCGCCTACAGGGAGGACTCTGTCAAAGTCTAAGGAAGAAACACAGGTACTCCTGTCAGGAGAGTCCTACTTTTTATTCACCTGTCAGGTTTAAAGCTTCAATTTATATAAAAACTAAATATCTTCGTCCTTTTAATTGCTACGACAAAATGTTGGCAGATGATTTTTTAAATCAGATTTTTGATTAGATTTGTTGTAACCTTGTTAGGTAAGAAAAGAAAGCATTCAACAATTGTTCTAAACTTTACAAATCCGGCGCTTCTGATGGTTGTAACAAAATGTGTTAACAAAGTGTGCCATTTTGTTGGTGAATGATGTTAAAATACAGATTTCCTCTGAGTTATGGTGTGTGTGAGTTATGTGCAGGTGACGACTGCTCCTTCACCTGAGCTGGACCAGCTGTTGACAGCGGGAATGCCAGCAGAAGAAATCAGTATGCTGGAGTGGGAATGGTTGAATTACTCTTTCATTTGCTCCTCCTCGTTGACCTTGAACCCAGAGGACCGTGGTTGCACAACATTCACGAGGCCCTGGTGTCCAGACACAAACGTGCTTCACAAAGAGTTGTGTCCCCTCCAGCCCTGGTATTGTGAGGCACAAGCCTGTGAAATCTGTCTTTGGTTTTGTTTGGGCAGAGAGGATTATGGCTGCAATACCGAGTGCTTTATGTGTGCACCCTGAGTGGGTGTGGGGCTGGGAGTGGGAGTGGGGGGAGTCTGTGATGAGCAGTGAGTTTGGAGTTGGTTGGCACAGTTTTACAGGGGCGCCACCAAGGGGAGGCCAGGGATTTATGATGGTCACCACAGCTAATGAGCTCAGCAAACACTAAATTAGCCACAACTCCATCATTTTTAAAGATACTGAGCTACAATTTGGTATCGAAGCATCTGCGAGTCATCCCCAATGCAGACTGTGAGCGGACGTAGGGAGATAAAAACTTTGGCACCCATCAGATATGCTGACAGTAGTAGTTCTCATTAGATGGCGATTCCGTAACTCCTTTCCTGTAACATTTTTCAAGTAGCCAATATATGACAACAGGAGAATAAAACTCCTGAAATTTTGTCATAGATTTTGATTTTAGCGTGCCAAAACCTGACGCTTTAAGCCCTGGACGTCTGAAGCAGTGGCTGCAATAATTGTATTATTTCTGAGGCCAAAGCAAAGACCTGGAATCAGTTTTGTTTTTCATGATATTCAAGTTCAATCAAACCAAATCAAAAGCTGTTTCTGTGTACAGAAGCCAGTTTTGTTGTCTAGACATTCTGCCCTTGTTGTGCTAATTGAAATTTAAATCAGATTCTGTCTGTGATTCACCTAAAAGCCTCCGTTCTGTGTCGACCTCAAAATGAAATCCCAAACCATTGGGAAAAAAGCACTTGTATTGGTTCACGCAGAGGTCATAGCTTCTCTCTTCACATAGTTAATTGCATGTCGGCGTTATGCGACAGGGTGCAGTGAAAAGGAGGAAAGGGATAGGCTGATGAGGTCACATGTGGGATAAAAATGGATATTTAACAGGAACAAATATTTACCTACTGAGTTACTTTTGCGTTGAACGGTTTATTAAAAACCGTTTCAGATTTACAAATGCACTGGCTCGTCTGCATCTACAAAATGCAAACACCAGAATAAAAAGAGATAAGATGTTTTATACCACCTGAACATCAAACTGTTCTTCTTGGAATCACACGGGACAGTAAAACCGTTCCATTCCACCTCAGAATGAGAAGCAGTGACGTCTGAACTGGGTTGTTGTTCTTCTGTGTTCTCTCTGTGAAGCGAGCCGCTGCTGACCTCCTTGTTATAAACAGCAGGACTCCCCTGGCATTGGCATTAATACTGACAGAGGTATTTAAAGAGCTCCAACATGACTTTTTCCTGGGAGTTCATTAACCACAAGAATGATGAAGCTGCATATTGAACTGGGTGGGGAGTGGTAATATTGATGTTCCTCCATGATTAACACTCCCCATTCTGTCTCCTCAATCCTCATTGATTTCCATGGCAATCAGAGGTGGCCCTTCACTGCAGGAGCTTCTGTCTTTATTAAGATGGAGTTTCCTGGCTGGTTACATTGCGTGGAGATGTTTAGTAAAAGAGAGACGAGGGTTTATTCTTACATTCTTCTTGGTTTGTTGGCACACTGTATTCTAGGTCATGCACATTATTTCACTGCCCCTCTCCTCCCACCTGCCTTGGCCCAGTTTGTTTGTACCCACACTGGCACATTCACAGCCCCCCGCCAACACAAGATTTGTGATTTAAACTACTGTGCTACGCATGCATGCAAGGTAAACCCTGGATAGGTGAATTGTAGTGCTCCTGAAACTAAACTGAGACGAGCTTGAGACAGCTGTGACGACTCTGTGTACTATTTCAAGAGAACATTTGTTGCATAATGTTTAACGTGTTTAAAATTCAACCAAAAAGACTGCAAGCCTCTGTGATGCAAGCAACGAAACTGAGAACCCCAGCAAATGTTTCAGAACATTTTAGAGTCCCTAGGGTATCAACTGAGCAAGATACTAACCCTCATTTGAGTCCCAGGGGTGCCTGCAGAACACCCAACTCGCTTCTGTGGGTGGAGGGGCTGCAATTTGTCCTGTCGGTTGAAGAGTTTCAGAACTAAAGAGCCAGATAAGGTCATTATCTTAAAGAAAAGTCAAAGTTTGGCTTCAGTGGAAATCTTATCAAAAGTGCCCTGCTGTCATGTCAAAGTGGAACCATCAAGTTCCACGTTTGTCTGTGAGAACCAGACCACTATAGATCGCAGTGGGTGAAGGGGTGGGTTACGTTCTCTTGCTCCCAGAGCCATAAATCACAATAAATGAAAGTCAGGCCTCCGAACACATATGGCACATGAAAACCAAGACTGTGTGTCAAGTATTTTTAAACTCCTTACCAAGTCAGAAATGAGTTATTAACTTAATGCGGCTGCTAATAGATGTTAGTAGAATAATTCCTAAAACAAACTTGACTAAATGTCAAGCTATGATCCAATAAGATCCTGAACTCAGATTTTTAAACACAGATTTACAGGTCCTGTGAATAAAATCAACCTTTTTCAGGACAGTAGGCTCAAGATCCCAGAAATCTGGTAAATAAGCTCACATGGATCGATAAGTACTTGTCTTGGTTTTAAAAGGAATGTGCTGAAATATCAGAACACAAAATATGTTTTCATTGAACAAGTAGCCTTCAATTAACAAAACAACCTCCATTAGTTGTACGCTGACTGGCCGCTCTGGGACAATTTCCTGTTGTTTTTATCAGCTGAAGCTTATCAGTACAGAGAATAATAAGAACTCCCTGCTCCAGCACGATCCTCGCCTCCCTCCTCCTTTCTTCTCTCTCCAGTTGCACGAGTCGTGTACGGTCTGTAAGCCGGTGTTAAGCCTCTTATCACCTCCACTCCCACGGCACTCTGTGATCTCGTAACTCTGAGTTGAGTTTTTCATGAGTAATGTCTCCACTGCATGAAGGCCGAGTTACCATGTGACAACCTTTGTTTTATTTTGAAGCATAAATAAGGACGATTCATCTTATTTGAGTATTTTAGTAGCAGAAAACAATGTTTGTTTCTGCTTTTAAATGGACTCTTTCTACAACATCCACA
>JAVKLF010000042.1:2331308-2342064 GCA_034783495.1 Millerichthys robustus
TCTCGGCAGCAGCAGGAGATAACCAGATGATCGGTGACGGCTCACCACACTCCGAGCACTCAGGGATATGACGACCAAACCGTCCGGACAATTATTCAGGGGATAAATGGTCACGGCGTGAAAAGGTCAGCGACAAACGACAGCCGATTCCCCCCGCAGAGTGGAATCTGGGGGAAAATAATCGCCCTGTGATTGAATTGCATCCTGGGACATTTGAGCCACAGTAATGAAATGGCTGTTGTTCCGACCTGAACCTTTCACCTCTGTGACAGTCATTTTTATTTTATTTTTACCAGATTACAAAGCAGGCAGCAGGAATATGTTTATCATATGAGCATCCTTTTGTTTTGTGCATGTAAATCCCCATTATGACAGCTGCCTCTGCATATTACACCACAGAGTTCACCTGCAGGGCCGACGGGGCACCGGAGGGCTGGTTTCTGAGGAACCTGTTGCTTCAGCTGAGGGATCCTTACCCTCAGCAAAACGAAATATACTTCAAGTTCATGTTTTCAAGTGTACTCAAGTATACAAAAGTATATAATCCCAAATGGATCAAGTTTATTGATACATGAATACTACAAGTTTACTAAAAACATACTTCTTGGGACTAAATTGGCCCACTTTAAGTGTACTTTAAAGTATACTTAAAGTACTCTTCCAGGTATGCTTTTAGTTTACTCGTTATAAACTTTCAAGTCTCCTTTTCGTTTACGGAAAGTACTTTGTGAAGTTCACTAAAAATAACCTGTTTGTGTACTGAATAATATATACTTGAAGTTCACTGTTTAGTGCTCAAACATACATTTTTAAAGTGCAGTACAAATACCCTTCCAGTTAGAAAATATACTATTAATGTAAATAATATCAGTTGTACTTGTAAATATGAAGTATATATACTTAGACTTTTAGTATACTTTTAGTATAAGTTATATAGGTAACATAAAGCATATAACTGATGAGTTATACTACAAGTACACTGAAAGTATACTCCTTTAGTTTTAGTTCACATATAGTATACCTTAAGTACACTTGCAGATACTACTTTTTGGTGAGGGTCTTTAGAACAATACTAAACTTGAACTAAACAGTCGGCGTAGATAAAGACACTTGGAGGACTGAATATCTACTTTTTTTTGCATCATTGTGCAGCTTTTACACTTAATCTTGATTTAAAAA
The DNA here is from genome assembly GCA_034783495.1 of Millerichthys robustus. NCBI lineage: Eukaryota > Metazoa > Chordata > Actinopteri > Cyprinodontiformes > Rivulidae > Millerichthys > Millerichthys robustus. Next base: position 2,332,488 of record JAVKLF010000042.1, read on the forward strand.
TCTGTTTTTCTACCTTTCAACTTCCTTTAAAACAGCTTACCTTCTTTATGCAACAAAAACTACAATGCACCTGTAGTACAACTATTTGTGTAAACGGTAATCACTTTCTATTTTCAAACTTTATGAGTAAAAACATTGCAGGAAATACAATCATCTACCAGCTTGTTTAAACATATAAGAAAAAAAGTTGCCTTTTTCCTTTTCGGTTGTTATTAAAAACAAGATTGAGTTGCTGAAAATAGACCCTTTGGGGGGTAAAGATTTGTAATGTTGACTTGGTGAAAGGATAAAACAGAGACTTTTGGAAACAATGAGGCAGTCATCCACGTTAACTTCCTGATTGGCTCTTATCAGTCCCTCTGTATCAGTCCCTGATTCATCACGCTCCTATCACGTGTCCACAGCCAATCTTTTACTTCCTGACTGAGATAACTTTTAAAAAAGACACAGAAAAGTCCTATTTATAATCCTAGTTTTGAAAATAACAATGTGAATCTAGAAAGGTAATAAAAAAAATAATCTCTACAGCTCAGTGAGAAATATTCTTTTTCAAACTAGTTTGGTTTATTTCTGACTTTTCAACTGGAATAAAATAAATACCCAAAAGTTGAATTCAGGAGAAAACAACGAGGCTTTATTTAATTTACATTACACCAGTAAATATTCTTAAAACATCTCCAAGCCCTAAAATATGCCCGAACAACTTTCAAAAACAGAAAAATTAGGATTTAGAATCAAATCAGTACCTTTTAAAAAACTTGTTCACATTTATTAATAACATCAGCTTGAGCTGTTACCACTCCCAATTTTGTTCCAAATTTATTGGTTTCAGACTTTTAAAGATTTTAAACTTGATTTTTACGATTTTTATTAGTATTGTAATTGATGTAAAGGAATATAATCTAAAACGAATTTTAAGAGTCTTGTTTTCTGTAATTTTTTCAGGAGAAAGGAAGTTGAAAAAAGTTACAGGTGTTCGGGGAGAAGAAACGGTTGTGATGGAGAGTGGGCAGGCAAGTGAGACTTTTTATTCCACTGGTCCAATCAGCAACCAGAGTCACAACTACAGAGATAACAGCAGCTAAAGAATTAAAATTCCAAAAGTCCAATCAGACATTTGATGGTGGATTGAGCTGATGTTTTTGAATCGGTGGATTGATGAGATCATTGGCCACAGGTGAGACGGCTGGAGGAGGATGTGGGTAAAACCACCAATGTTCAGCTGGTCCACAGTTCAACCTGGAGGAAAAGAAGAACGACAGGTGGAGAAGAGGAAGACCTGGAACAGGCTAACATCTCCAAAAACAACAACAATCAGTAATTGATGGTCTGAATTATTTACCTAAACACATAAAAATGTTACTGAAGTAAAAGTACCGTAAGGATTCCCGTTCAGCGTTAGATTTGTTAAGATGAGTGTTTTATAGAAAAGAGAGTTTGCAGAGAACTAATCAGGATGTTTTCACTTTGTTTCTGAGGCAGATTATTTCAGGTCACATGTCAGCTGACATAACAAAGCTTTGATCTGAAGTATGCCTTCACCAACATGGACTCTGATTCACCTGCTGTTGACTGAAGTCAGTCAGCCTCACACACACACACACACACACACACACACACACACACACACAACCTGAGGCATGCAGCGGTGGGTTTGTTGCCTCCGTTCATATGACTAATTAGACCAGCTTCACACTGCGCCGTTCCTTTTGATGCTGATCCCTGGTGCTAATTGCTGCATCAGTCCCAGGACACGGTCAGGTGAAGTTCAAATGCAGGATCAACGTTTCCACCACGAGCCTTCCACTGCTTTACTTCAGCCGCAAATTTCTGTCGGGGTTTTCATTTCATCTTCACGCTTATGCGGCACTTTTTGATTGTTTTGTCTTGCGTAAAATAATTCAAATCACGAAGTCTCCCAGTGAACTGAAACGAAATCAGTCTAACAGGAAAAACACGATCCAAGCAAACGAGAATGTGGAAGGATTTGGCAGCTACAAAGAATGTTGGGAATTCTCTTTTGTTTCTGTGGTAAAACATATTAAGACTGGCTCGGAAGATTTCCCAGTCGCTTAGAACGAAACTGCAGAGCGCTTCATCTAAATATAACGTTCACCTTACAGTGTTGTCTGGATTAGAATGTTTAAGCCTGAGGAACACGGCGCTTTAGCTGCAGGATTACATCTTTGACTTCTGAATAACACAACAAGTTTTCCCTTGACCTCGCTCCCACCTTCACCCCTCTCCCCACCTCCCCAAACTCCTCCTCCTCCAGTTCTGTTTTGCCCAAACTTAGTGGGATTAGGCTGGGCCTTGGTGAAGGATAGGTCAAATGAAAAGAGCTGGGGGTGGGGTGGGGTGAGGGGGAGGGGGAGGATGTGATGGATCATCACTGGGCCGATGAGCCAAAAGCAAATAAGTTCATTTTGAAGAATTTCAAACGGACACGTTTCTCTCTTTAAAAAACAAACTTCTGCCGTAGAATATTTATCCAGGATTTTGCCGACTACAGATGCACCTGTCTGATGATTGCTTTAGTTTGCCACTAAAATACAAACAAATATGATGACTAAAGGGTATAAACTTAAATCGAAGTGTGTGGAAGCCTGGAAGCGTCTCCTTCGACCGTCTCCTCTCCACTATATTGGACATGGAGCTGGTCAAACAAGTGTTAGATGTTGAAAAGAGAATGTTGGACTTCACATTGCTTCTGAATAATTGAAGAGCACCGTGGTTAAAAAAGGGGGATTAATGCACATCTACAGGCTCGCTGCAGAGTTTGTCGGAGAGAGAGCGTCAGACGTTGACATCGAGAGGTTAAAAACACGCTTGCTGTGACACCTGAATCCTTTTTGCAGCATAGCACGGACAAGCGTGAGGTTTTAGCAGCAGGGGCGTAGTGCTAAAAGCTAACAGAGGGATTTTTATAAAACACAGCCCTCCAGCCGGTGCTTCAGCCCCTTTTGTACATCTCTTTAAGGAGAGCTGTAATCATGTTGTGATTCTGCAGACCGCATCGACCCCCCTAAACCCCCGGGAGTCTGTTCCTGAGACGTGCCAAGAGTCACATCTCTAAATAAGGCCAAAGCGAGGGGGAGTCGTCTCTGCATGTTAGCCCGTGGACTTCACCTCAGTGTCCTTCTATTAGTTTGACCCCAGCTTCAGAACTCCTCACTTCAGCTCCACAGATTTTCACTTTGACGAAGAGAGAGAAGAAAATCTGCTCACAGCAGAGTTTGATTCAGTCAAGGTTACCTTTACGACAACAGAAACTTTTTCTTTTATTAAAGAATGCCAGTACTTTTTCAGGTGTGGTTTAGTTTCCAAGTCCTTGGAGCCCAACATTTGAGTGTTATTGTATAAAATGTCTAAAGACGAAAACATCCTTTGCATATATAACAAAATGTCTGTTTTTTTTTTTTTTAATTCCTATCTTTAAAACATATTTCAAGAAAAACTGCACCAGACATTGCAAACTTTAGGCTTGCTCAAAGGCCTTATAGTTGGACATAATGGACTCTCAGTCAAGCGTTGGAACGTACGTCATATTAAACATCTTTAAGTTATATCATCTGAACCAGAAATAAATAAATAAACACATTTTTTTGGGAATAAATAAATACATTTGGTACCTAAATATAAAAGGGAAACAAAGGGTTAACCTAAAAATTTAAAAGTGTGTGTGTAGTTTTGGTTGAGTTGAGGGTATAACTTTGGATCTAAGGGAGCAGATGGATGTAAGGTGCTAACAGCAGCCTCACAGAGGGAGGTGAAGGTGCTGCGTGATGTGCAAAAAGCTTGTGTTAGCAGCACCAACTTTAACCTTTATTTACCTAAAAGTCCCCCAGCAACTCAAAGCATCTTTTTTTTTTTAAACCCAATCTCTCCTGTCCTTTACAGTTGCTTTGTACATTCACAAAATTTATTTTATAATATCCACACAGACTCATTTAAAGGATCTTTGTCTCTGCATTGTTTTAATTTCATTTTCCTGAGGTCATTCTTGCACAACCCTTAGCAAAAATAAATAAATGAAATTTGGATTAAAACTGGGTCAAGTATTAAGGTTTTCTTTTCTTTAAAAATCTGAACAACAACAAAGTCCTGCTCACAAAACAAACACAATCATAATAAGCATATAATCTTATATTCAAACTGCCTGTTTGTTCCACCTTCTGAACTGACTAAACTTTACTCCAAGCAGGATTAGCAAAAAAACTGTGAGGAAACTGGTGCTGGACAGCCTCAAGAAAAGACCTTTTGTTGACCAAGTTTTGTTATTGCCTGGAATTAATTCTGCTTAGTCACACCGTAAGGCACACGCAGCCACACATACGGGTCGGGCACGTACAGACTTCCGTCGCAGGTATGTTTTTTCTTTTATTTTCAGTTTTCACACAGTTTTTATAGATTAGTTAATGACTCACGCATGCATTATTTGTCTCTGGAGGGGTTCTCATACGGTGTCATACAGAGCGATCACCTCTTCTTTTGTGTCCCAGTCGATATTATTGATCCACCAGCTTTTAATCCTCATGTTTATCCATTCCAGGCAAGTACATTATTGTTGAATTCCCCAAGTGTTAAACGTGTGGCGAGACCCCCCGGTTCCCCCACCTCCTGCAGCTGATTCATCAGTCAGGATGTGATCCGCTTCCAGTGTTTGACCTTATTAAAATGGCCACAGTGAATAAAAGTTCAAGAAGGGGATTATGGCTTTTTGCCAGTGACTCATTTGAACCTTAAAGGGTTCCACGGCAGTGATTTTGGACATACTATGAAGATGATGTGGTCTAGACATAAAAGGAAAAAAGAGAAAGAAGAGAAGTTTAGTGAGTCAGTTCATGTGTTAATTTTAGCCCCTAGCATATTTTATTATTTACAACGAATCACCTTTGTGGCTATAACTCCAGTTTTACTGGTATACATCCATATCTCAACAAAACTCAGAATGTTTGGTCTCATTGTCTTCTGTGACCAATTTGTTCTCTGTTGTTGTTGTTGATCTGTGACTTTAGATAAATATAATAAACCACCTGCATATCAATTAATATTTTGGTGCAAGATTATGACTCATCGTTTACACAATATCTAGTCACTTTTAAACTTCAAAACTTCTTTAAATTGATGCGATGGATCTCATATAAATATTCAGAACAATCAAACCCGACCTAATGAACTAAAACTTGTTCATTTGGCAGTTTAAAATTCTTTTTATCAACACTTTTTGACACAGATAAAACTTATTTCCTGTCATTATTTAGACCTTTTTGTGGAGATTGAGCGGTGCATTAGAGGAGCTGAGGTTCAATGCCTGTGTAAGGGGGGGCTGATGGTCAGATGGGGGGTGGGGGGGGATGGAGGGGTCTCTTCCTCGTGCCTCCAGCCAAGCAGAAAATCTCAGCAAATTAGTTACTGCGACGACGGCTTGTCGGGGAGCTTTCATCCAACGCAGCGGGAGAGCCGCCATGAGATGGGGATAGGAAACACACTGCCCTCCATCCCACCTCTTCTCCCCCCGTTCAGTCACCGTCCAGCCATCCATTACTGGCTCCTGCCAGAGACAAGCAGAGGACTCATCGGTCCGTTCGGCTGCTAAACGCCCCTCCAGCATTAGCACTCCTGAAAGGGTGTCACATAAACACCGAGCAGCCGCTAAGAACCTCAACCGTCCCGGGAGAGTCCTCTTGAATCTTTCTGCACGTGCACTCACTTTCAGTCCCATCACAGGGACACGGAGACAAACAACCAATCACACCCTCATTCACACCTAGAGACAATGTAGAAACCCAACATGCATGTTTGTGTTCTGCGAGAGAAAACTGGAGAACGTGCAAACACCACCCAGGTTCCAGGCCAGGAGGCGAAACCTGTGACCTTTTTACTGGGAGGTGACGGCTCGAAGCTAACCTAATGCTAACCAACACTTTTTATTGTCCTTTTTTGTGTCCTTGTGCATACAAGAGAACTAATCTGTCCTCTGACCCTATTTATTCCATCTAAGGTGTCTTTGCAACATCTGCAGCATCTTATGGGTGGACAGGATACCCAGCTCTTTAGTTTGGAAACACTGCAGAATCGATGGCGTCAAATGATCAGTTCTGTCGGATTGGTCACTTGATCAAAATGGACGACCCCCAATTCCAAGGCCTCTATTTTACAGACGAGGTGGACGGTAGAGGAAAAACAAAAATATGCTTAAATCCCCACCCAAAAACTGTTACTCCAACAGGGATCTGTGAACTCAGTGCTATCTGACACCTCTAATCTGAATCATGAAATGAAACCAATATTAGCTGATATTTATCGTTTCTGTTATTTTCAAGTTGTGTAAAAAGAAAGGTAATTTTGCAAAGATAGTTAAAATTGGTTGGTTCTCTATTTACTCTATTGTTGCCAAAAGAGCATTACTTTCAATAAAATATTTTGCTGCAAACTGATCTGTTTTTCTCAGTTTGTGGTCAGAAAAGACTTAAGAAGATACATTTCCAGAAATTAAGTGTTGATGCGACTGTCATTACTTTGTTTTGCTCTGATTAGAAGAAGGAGGTGAAGAAGGATGGAGTGATGAAAGTTACATGTGACCGTAGACTTCTGTTTCTCGGTGACCTTTAACCCCTGGCCTGCCTTCCAGTCTGTGGACTGGCAGTCTTACACACCCAGTTACGCACACACAGTGTAACAAATGTTTTTGCTCTCAGACGTTACAGATGCGAGTCCAGGACAGATTTATGCAAACATCAACATGCAGATATAAACAGACTTTTGCCTTCCAGTGTTTGGGAGTCTTAGAATTAGAGGGGTTAGATGTGTGTGTGTGTGTGTGTGTGTGTGTGTGCGCGCATGCTCAGGGATTAGTCCCCAGACTGCTCCTGAACCGGCTCAGGTCTCCCTCTGTGACCTGCTGACCTTCTGACTCTGGACTCTGATAAAACCACAGCAGAAAAACAAAGATTTAAAAGTTCAATGTTCAGAAAAAAATACCAATTTTTAAAAAAAAAAATCCAGTCAGACATTCTTTTTTGTATTTGGTAAAGAAAAGATCTGATCTTTTACTGTTTAGAAAAAGGAATTTTAGAGTTTCATTACAGAAGACAGAAGAAACACGGTTTGTTTTGCTAAGCTGTAGTAGTTATAATTAATCTTTTTATTTTAACAAAGGTCTGTGAAAGTTGTCTGAGGGCGTTCAGCAAAAAAAAAAAAACATCTTTAAGTTTTAAAACATCTTTCGTTTGATTGAAATATTTCCTTTACTTTCATGAAACCGGCTAAATTCAAGGCAGAAAACTGGTTTTACTAAAAAATGGAAAAGTCCTGTTTGATTGGTTGGACAGCAGTGAAACAGCTCTGCTGACTGTTAGCAGACAGTGTTTTCTGTCAGCTCAAAGATAAACTATCTCACAGATCATAATAGCAGCCATTAGTGAGCCCCGATTAGAAAACGTTCTAAATTAGCAAACAAGTGAGCATGACACTTCATCTTTTCATTATCAGCACCACTCTGGTCTTTTAAACTGACCCCCACCTTTACATTATCTCATTTCTCTGCAGCCGGAAAAAAAACAAAACACAAGTATAAGTTATTTTTTGCAACGTATTATGATATACTTTGATTTTAATTGTTGACCATTTGTTTTATTGTGTTTCCTAATGATTGTTTAAATTACTTTTTAATGTTAAAATTGTCTTGACTATTCCTTTAAGTTTGATTCAGGTTGTTTTAAAATTGTATGTTCAGTCATTATGTAATTATTACGTGACGAGCAAGTGGCTGTATCTGCTGTGAGACACCCTGGTTAAAAAAAAACAATACCAAATAAATACACAGGAAAGTCTTTAGCTGAATATTTGAATATTTGTTCATTTTGCACCTAAGTAGCAACATTTGTGTGGACTCTTGAATATAAACAGTCCATTTTTTCCTCCTTTTTTAAATGTTGGAACAGCCTTGTCATCATCCTCAGCAGCTCGGTCTGGATCCAGTGGTTCTACTGAAGGTCTCGGCTCCTCTCGTATCTTCGCTGAGTGGTATGCAACGCTAACAGTGACGGCCTGCTGTCGTCTCACACTTTCCCAGGGAGGAGGGGGGAGCGAGCGGGTTTGGATCTGTGTGTATTTTTGATGATAAGAGAGAGAGAGTGTAATTATTTGTTGTAATGAGACGTTGTGTTTTTAAGTCATGTGTTTTTTTTTTAAAAATGCTCGATCATCAAACAATTCTACATCTGCGTGTGTTTGTGGGTCTGGACCTATGACTGTGTGAGTGCGTTAAGTGAGATCTGCTGCATATTGGGATTACTGGGGTGGTGTTGACAGGGCTTTGCTCTTTCCATATTTGTACATGGTTAGTGTGTCAAGATGCAGCCAAGGAGTAAAGAGATAAGGAGAATGTCTGGATGATGTGTGTGTGTGTGTGTGTGTGTGTGTGAGAGAGAGAGAGAGAGTTTACCAGGCTGTGCACCTGTGTGTATGTGTAAAGAAATGCGTGTGTATAACTACCACAATGTGGAGTACTTTAATGAAAATCTGAGCAGTAAACTCTGAAGCAGGTACCATAATACCTGAATAACTTCCTGTTTTCAGCCACAAAAAGTGACACAACTGTAGGTTTTCGTTGTTGCGGTGACATGTTCGTCTTTGTGTCACCAGCAGGTTAGCTAAAAAGTCAACCTGAAAAAAAGAACAGGACCGTGTAATGTTCATCACCAACCTTTATTTTGTCCTTCTTCTTAATTCTCTTAATTAAAAAGAATATTAAAATGTCTCACAGCTTCTTTTAAACAAATTCTTAGTCTCAAGCTCTTATTGTCCTCCAACTGTTAGTAGAAAAGTCATTCCAACCATCAAAGAAGTCCTTCATCATTTGAATTGTGTCAGAAATGAGAAATTTGACAGAAGTGTTTCATGAGGTACCCATAATTTACAAACATAAAGAAATCTCACCCTATTCCTATTGTATTTATAATACAACAGGACTTATCTTGAATGCTGTACCGTAATGAAACAAAGGCTAAAATGACAAAATCTTAAAAAAAGCTAAACTTTCAGTTTGCTTTTTGATTGGTCTAATTGGTGGTGATAATGTAAAACATTGAATCCAAAAGAACCGGACTACTTTATAAATGCACCGGCTATCCACCATCAGCAGCACTCAGTTTCAGCCTAATGTGAAAATCAGTTATAATTTAAAAAGGAGCTTGATTCTGTTCATCATTTACTCTTTAAGAAATACTCATCGGCCACAGCAGACGACCAAGAGAGCAGAGGACTTAGACTTTCTGTTTGGTCGGTAATATTTTGTGACATCAGGTCTGGCGCAGATCTGTGACATCTGCTGAATGTCAGGCACTTCCAGACTTTCAGTAAAAAGCCAAACATTGTGTCATTAAGTGCCAGAAAGAAATAAAGAATCAAATAGAAAGGAGAGGGAGATAACAATCGCACTCTGCTTCCCCAAAATTCAACTCTGTTTTTAAAAAGCTGCTCTGAGTTATAAATCTTAACTTCTTATACGGGATAAATGATCTTGTTGTCATGGCAACTTCAAGACAACCCACCATCTCCTTCTCCGCTTTTG
>JAVKLF010000042.1:2402838-2421557 GCA_034783495.1 Millerichthys robustus
CGGGATAAACTGTAGACTGCGAGGCTTTTCCATAAACTGCCACATTCTCTCCTGAACAACAATTTGAAAATATCAGGGCTCTGATTTTTTGTATGTTAGAACACTGAAATGATCCACTATTTTTATATTTTTGTCCATTCCAAATTGTACATATGTATTTTGATATCTTGTGTGATTTTTTTGCACAATCAACAGTTTAAGTTTTATTTTGATTTTTGGATATTTTACAACAGAATATTCAACGGTAACTTTTAAACAGTGAAGGTTTTCCAAAATGTGTGCAAAGAAACTCCATTTGCTTTTCCCACCCACTCTGTCTCACTTCTCTAAGACTTCTGATTTCTTTAGAAATCCTCCCAGAGTGCAGAGTGTAAAAACTCTCTGACCTACATTGTATCTGAGCTCAGAATTCTCTTGAAACTGTGAGTAAAGAGTATTTCTAATTGAAGTTTTTTAGTTCATGTTTGTTGAAATTTCATGCCATAGCTGCATTCACATCCTTTAAAATTTCTTCCAGAATTATTATACAATCAAAGTTAACCAACTGCTTGGTTGGTGAGTCTAAATCTAGGGCAGACCCATTTATCTGTAAACACATTTTGCATGAGGTCAGATTCGATAGTAACGTAATTTTAATTGATAATGTTGCTTTAATGTCTGCTGTGAGTGTAGCCGTTTACAGAATAAACTGGAATTGATCAAATTAGGTCTCACCGGTTGGGGCAGGGTAACCATAGACCTCCACTTCACAGAGTGATAGAGCTCTGCTTGAACCAGGTGTTAAAACAACCACAAAACGTCCCTCCAAACGATGAGGAAATTGGATAGTCTGAGAGCCGCCGGCTGGGATTGAAGGAATTGTTGCAACCCTAAAAAACAATTATTTTATTAACTATTTTTGAAGTTGCAAACAACATCAAAAACAGGTATACTGTGACTAAACCTTGACAATGTGATTATTAAAACCAGTTGTCACATCGGTGGTACGATTTGAATAATTTATCTGTTGTTCAAAATGTGTTATTTCCAGGAGGAAATGTCAAGAAAAGATATCTCATAAATAGACTCCTACTTATCAAAGCACAGTTTCAGACTGAGATTATCTTATGTTATAATAATAATGATAAATTTAGTAGTAAATTAGTTTGGATCGCGGTAGTTGGAGGAGATTACAGGTGGATGATATGTTTTGATGTACAAGCTCTCAATACAATCCTGACTGCACTGTTTTGAATATACTGAAGTTGGGTTTTTTAAAGATTTTTCCAGGGATTCCAATAAACAGGAAGTTACAGCAGTCAAGCTTGGAGGAGACAAAGGCATGGACAAGTTTCTCTGCATCAGCAGACGTGAGAGAGGGGCGAAGTTTAGAAATATTACAAAGATGAAAAAACAGGTTCTAAGCAGATGTCTACTGTGATTTTTCAAAAGTCAGTTGAGAATCCAGTCTCACCGCAAGATTAGTAACGGAGGTGGAAAGGGGAATGTCTTTTCCAGAGAAGGAAATATTTTTTATGATTGATGTCTGGACTTGAAGAAGTGTGCCAATCGGGAAGGCTTTGGTTTTACAGCAGTTTAATTGAAGAACGTTCTGACTCATTTGTGCTTTTATCTCGTCCAGGCAGATAGACAGGACAGTGAATGAAGACGGAGATGATAGTGGTGCTGATGATGCTGGCACTCCAGAGTATTTGAGCCAGTCCTGACGTAAAGCTGGGTATTGTCAGCATAACAGTGAAAGGAAATGCCCTGCCGACTAAAGACTGGGCCCAAAGGCAGCATGTGAAGGGGAAAATAGCGGGGGCACAAGAACTGATCCTTGAGGGACACCGCATGTGAGGAATATGAAACTCACAGTGGGTTTGCAGTGCCATTGTCTTCTAAAGAGTTGCCGATGTGAATCTCTGCCCCGTTGATCTGCTCTGCACAACAGTCTCCTCTGTTGGTGATGATGATGTGGTCGATTACGTAACAGTCAAGTAGATCCACTCTCCACCAGGGGTTGAGCTGTGATTCAGTGTGGGTGCAGGATCCGTGGTTAAAGGCAGGATCTCTGTTTCCATCAATAGCATTGGAGGCAGCTGCAAAAACACTCCAGTCTCCGCTGTAGTGCTGTGACTGCGTTGCTTTGCCCCGCAGAGCCACATTTTCTGGAAGGAGAAAGTAATCTATTGTTTTTTTTGTTTTGTTATTTTAAGAGTTATTTTGTCATTGAAATTTATTAGTGGAAATCATACGACTTAATTTGATATTTAAATGTTTTTGCCATTATTCTGTCTCAGCTACTTTTGTGTGTTTTTTTGTTTGTTTTTTAATGATTGCTTGCACACAAAGAAGAAACAAGTTGGAGAATTTATTTTATACATTCTAAACCTCATTTACTGTAATCATAAAGAAAATAAGTATTAAAAATGTTCCGCATATACCGTTGTGTAAGATGATTTAAAAAAAATAAGGGCAATGTGTGTGAGGACAAAATGCAGTAAATTGGTGTAAAACATTTACAAAGATGTTTTTTTGGGGGGTGGGGGCGGGGGTGATTGTACAATGTGTAATGATTTTTAAAGAAATCAGGCTTTATTTCTGAAACTGTACCTAAACAAACATTAAAAACTGTAAAATAAAAACCAGAACTTTAAGGTCTCACTTATACCAATATGAAAATGTAGAGGCATGGTTCTCCAACTTTCAACCTGCAGTGGATATATTAAAAAAACAGCTGTGGTAAGTGGTGTCCCTCTAGTGGTCTGCCTAAAAGCCACATTTTAAGTGAAAGGTTTGTCATGGCACGTGCAATCTGAAGAGTCACAAAGTTCCAATTTCTGTACACTCATCCATTTCCTGCACCCAGAAGGGTCACAGACCAACATAAGACTATTCAGGCAAATTTGGAAACATACTTTTTGCTTTTATTTCAAACAGTTACTTCTAATTTAAAAAAATTGTTTCAAATATATTAATTTCTGTTTGTTTTATTCACAATGAAAATATTAAATTTGAACTTTTTTAAATAATCAGCTGTGGTAATCATTATTTACTATCACATGTTTCTAGTTTTCTACAGAAGTACAAATACTTTTGCAGCATACTTACGGTAATTGGATGCCGAGGCAAAAATTGGCAACAAGAGCAGCATTTGAAGTACTATTGATTGTTTCATATTTCTGGTTAAAACTGACAAAACAAACATGTATTAACAAACTGTAAGTATTACAAGTATTTCAGAATTACAGGGAATATGTTCAACTACTCACATTTTCACTAATAACAGTCTTTTATGGGGGTGAAAATATATTCCGACTAAGACCAATGACATAATGAAGAGTTAAGAGAAAAAAAACTGTGCTTACCCTGAATCCTTTGTAAACAGATCTTCTGTTATAAGGATTTTCTCTAAAGTATGGTACGTACCATTTTAATGCCATAATTATCCAATCATATTGTGCTGTGCTGTCTACTCCTCCTAGTTCCAAAGAGTTTAAATTGTCATCAGAAGACTTGTTGGGAAATGTTTACCAAAGTTCAATGCACTGTCAAAGTACACATAACGTTTTGTCAAATATTACTGAAAATAAGCATGGTACTCACTATAACACCTAAAACAACAAGTTTGGCTTTCACGTGCAACTAGTGAGCACAGCAGTTCAGAATGACACACAAAATGTCAAGCATCGTCAGTTGCCGTTCTAGTTTTTCTAGTTTATTATTATGGTTGTTGTTGTTTTTGATGTTGTTGCACAAAAAAGAATTAAAACTGTGATGCCTACATTTCCCACAAGTCTTATAGGAACCATGGCAACACCTTTTGCGCATGCGCAGTATCATTTGAAAACTTGCACGGTGAGGGACGCGGTGGAGGAGAAAGACAACGCAGTGAACTAAACACACAATGGCGACGGCGGCGACAACAGCAGGCGGAACAAGCTCAAGCGGACCAGCCACGGGTCCGGCAGGCACTGGAACCGCTGTAGGACGAAAGAAAGACGGCGGCCCTTCTTCGAAATTTTGGGAAAGTTCGGAGACCATATCCCAGCTGGAGACGGTGCGGCTTTGGATCGGAAAGCACTACAAGAAGGTGGGTTAGCTTAGCTGCTGCTCATCCATTGATTTCTGTAAAGGCCCGCGTCTCGTTTGCACAATGGAGCTTTGATATACCTTAGTTTTATCCCCACAAAGCTAACTTGATCTAGACTTTTTCTGCTTTATTCCTATTTATAAACTTATTTGTGACTGTGCTTGGAGTGCGCATTTGTAATAGACTCCAAAAGATACTTTGTTTTTGCTTGAGCTTTTCAACTAGCTTAAAAGTTAGCTCGCTAACTGCTCAGTCAGTGTTGCTATTCGTAACTAATTCTAATTTTATAGTACATGAACGGTCTGTTCATTGTAATACATAAATGTATGTAAAATACATTTGCTCATTCTTCTTCAAAATATGCTGCATTCATGTTGTATATTAATAAATTGTCATAGAAGCTAACAGAAAAGTCACGAGACATCATCCATTGAATGAAATAAACACAACCTGCCTTCTGTGTTATACATAACTTAATTAAGTTAAAAAAAACTATTCATAAGACCACTATGTAAAGGCTCGGTGGCATATTGTGTAAAAGATGAGCCTCTGTAGCGTTTTGTGTCAACATATCAGACAGTGGAGGCTCCAGCTTCCGTCGCCCTCATTAGCCAAACAAAGAGTGTTCATCTCATGCTCCGATTTGAACCCACTATCACGTCTAGATTGTTTAATTTATAAACAAGATAAAGTTTAAATCAAATACCAAATATGAGGGATCGTGGATGCTGGTTTGAGGCTCATTTGTTACAATAAAAAATTGTTCAAATCAAGTTGTAAGTTTGTATAGTCACTCTGTAAGAAGTGTGAATTTCTTATCAGATCAGTCTTGAAATAGATAATAACTCCAAGTGATCATTTTTAATCATTGCATAAAAAAATATATCAAGCAAAAGTGTGGAAAAACCTAACAGTGATGTTTCATGTGGCATTTACAAGACAAAACAACAAATCACATAGCTTACAAATCATTTGGCAACTGGCTTGACAATGTTTTATTTTAACTTTTCTTGTTTACTTTGCTGTTATTTACAAATTGGCTTTTCAGTAGTTGCAAATACTGAGTTCATATGAACTGCAAATGTGTTGACGAAAGTCATTATTATGATTATTAGCCAATAATATGTCATGCTTTACAACCTTTTCTGTTGCAATTGTTTTATTTTTAATAACATTATTGTTGTCATAGGTTATTGTTAAATTTTTGTATTTTCCTCATAGTTAATTGTAGATTTTTTAAAATATGCTGTAGAGTTTACAGTTGTTAATTGCAGAAATGTATTTTTGTCTCATTTTAGTATGTCCAGAATGACTCCCCCTCCAGTAAATCTTTGGCTGGCCTGGTGGTCCAACTGTTGCAGTTTCAAGAGGATGCGTTTGGAAGGAGGGTCAACAATCCTCCTCTTACCAAGCTACCTGTAACTATACACTCATTACTTTTAGTAGAACCGCAAGCCAGCACTATAGCTGCATCTTGAAGGCTAAAAATGTACTTTCTATATGTTTATCATCTCTCTTCAGGCCAAGTGTTTTTTGGATTTCAAGGCGGGTGGTGCTCTCTGCCACATTTTGGGATCAGTTTACAAATTTAAAAGCGAGCAGGGCTGGTGAGTGGATTGTTTTTGGTAACTTCAGGTTGTTTGCTGATTGTTATTTTGTCCTTTGTGTAATTGAGACATGACCTGGGTGGCGTTTTGTGAAAGAGTTGCTAAAAAGTCTCACAGAAGGTTGCTATGCAGTTTCTTTTGCAATTTTTAAGTGATGGTTATTGGGAGTAAATTGAATACATACTTTTTGAATAAATAAACTGGCTTTAGATTAACTTAGTCTCTCTCTGAATCTAAAAAGTTACTTTTTAAATTTTAAGAGTATTGGTTACACATTGAAACAGTATGTCATGGTATATTGTTTTGCACTCTGAACTCCACTCTTAGGCGAAGATTCGACCTACAGAATCCCTCACGGATGGACAGGAATGTAGAAATGTTCCTAAATGTTGAGAAGAACCTGGTTCAGGTACGGGAGTCTTCAAACGGGGTTCAAGCTATAGATGACCCTAATGCATTGTTTGAATATGTTTAATTGTACTCATTTTTATTTTTAATTTTTTTAATTAATTTATTTTTTCCATGTAGGAAATCAGATTCTAACTTTAATTTATACTTTTAGAATAACTGCTTGACCCGGCCGCTCGTCTACCTGTCGCCGGATATTGAGCAGAAACAAGCCAGTAAGCTCAAAGATATCATCAAAAGACACCAGGTGAGCTCATGTCAAATCAGAAAACCAAAGAGTTGGTTAAAAAAAGTTTTGACTGGTAGTGATGTATTTGCCTCTTTAATTATTTACTTTTTTTTCTTGCTTTCTCTTCAGGGCTCCATCACTGAGGATAAGTCTAAGGCCACCCACCACATTTACCCATCTCTGTCTCAGCAGGAAGAAGGTTTGTCAGGCATCTCTGTGACTGATTTAATACATATTATGTACTGTGGATGTTAGTCCTCCAGGGTCACTGTCCTGCATGTTTTAGAGGTTTCTCTGCTCCAACACACCTGATTAGAATGAATGGGCTTCTGCAGAACTTGAAGAAGTAATTCAGACACCAAATCAGGTTTTTTGAAGCAGGGAAACAAGTAAAACATGCAGGATAACTTTCCTCAAGTACCAGGATTGGACACCCCTGGCTTATACCAAGTCTTAATGCTGTTTTTTTTGTTGCCAGCATTGATTTTTGTGTTTTTCAGAGGAGTGGTTACGTCCTGTCATGAGGAGAGACAAGCAGGTTCTCGTTCACTGGGGCTTCTACCCAGACAGGTAAAAAACAAAAGCAGGGACGTTGGGTTGTTCATAGATGTATATAAGTTGAATTCATTCTATAAATGTTTTAGAATGGATGTCAAACTGTTTTTAATAATTATATGAGCAATTAAAATTGTATACATCTTCAGATTTTTATTGATAAAAAGTATCACTTTTAAGGCATAATTTGCTAACTGTTTTGGTTCAGTAGCAAATTTGTTTAATACGCTGTATCGTGACTGTAGTTTTTTTTTTTTTTAAGTTATGACACCTGGGTGTCCACTAGTGAGGTGGACGGTGAAGTTGAAGATCCACTCAGCACCGACCGACCCTGGAAGGTGAGGCATCTTCTATCAAACAGTTATTTTTGGTATCGAAACCTTCAAGTTCTGGCACAGCTAGTGTTGGGCTGTATTGCTCTTTTTCATGCAGAGATATACAACATTACCAAACATATGCCAAAATACAGTCATACCGCCCAAACCTAGTGACAGCAAATTTTCTTGAATTTCTAGAAAATGTTCATCACAGGCACTTAAACTTTAACTTCTTTTCTGTGGCAAATTATTTTCCACATAAAAAATTTGAGATCGTAATAAAACTCTGTGATAATGAAAGCTCTTCTGTCTTTATATTATCTATTCATTATAAAACATACCAGTTTAAATGCAGAAAAAATTAGTTAATTTGATTGGTTTATTCAGTATAAGGTATCAGTATACGGTGTTTCCCCTACATTACTGGCCTTGGAATGGCAGGACGCCCTCCTTATTGTATGGTAGGGGACACACTGGTATAAATCAATAGGAATGATCTAGTTTGTTATGCCAGTAATAAACAACAGAACTTCTCATCTTCATTTATTTTCCAATCAGGTTCATGCAAAGTGGGTTCAAGACACAGATGCCTTCAATGAATGGATGAACGAGGAAGACTACGAGGTGGATGAGAACAAGAAGCCAGTCAGCTTCCGACAGAGGATCTTCCCTAAAGAGGAAGAGGTAGATGTTTGTGTTGCGTGACATTTCACTTCTAGGTTTAATGAGGAGATTTTATTTGCACCTCAAAAGTACAGTGAGTATCACCTGTTTATCAAAGTTTAAATACTATTATGACTTTCTGCACTGCACTGCTCAGAGACTTTTTTTTAGTGTAAGAGCTTGTGTGAATCCTTTTAAATTAGGCTGTTTTGTTGCAAGCCCGTATTTTGTTGCGTGTAGCTTTGCTGCGTGGATTGTTCTTTGTTGTCTTCCTTTGTTCACATCTGGCTTCAGTCTGTTGGTCACCCTTTTCATACTTTTCCTCGCACTTTATCTTCTTTCTTAATAAATTTCAGAGTTCCTGTCCATGTTTGACAAAATGATATATATTAATTTTCTGAGGTTTGAGTTTAACCCAGTTAAATTATATTTTTTTAAAATTAAAATTCCCACACAATTTTAACTTGAAAGAAAGAAATTTTTTTTAAAACAAAACAAAAAATGACAACTGGACCCAGCAATTTATGGCAGCTCTCAGATGAACTTTTTTTCAGTTTCAAAGGCGTTTATCCTGAACCAAAAGACGAACTGGCATGTTACACCTCTGAAAACAATCGTTTAGGATCTGCTTTGTGTGATGTCAGTGGTCAGGAACTCTGTTTGTGTCTTCCACCACCCAACATCCTCCCCCCTACCTGCTGTTGTTCTCCCAGTGCTTCCCCTCCTTGTGTGTGCAGCCAATCCATCCTCTCATTCTGCGGCTCTTTCTCTCATCCTCCATCCCTCGCTTCCTGCGCTGCTCGGGGTTTGTCTGATCAGTCTTCCCGTACACCTGATCGCAAGGAGCGCAAGGCACACCCTGCCGGCAAGAAGAGGAGACGCTCGCCCTCGCCACCCAGCACTCCTGCGGAGTCCCGTAAGAAGGGAGGAAAGAAGGGGTAAGAAGGATAGTTGAATCGGATTATAAAGGTTCTTAACAGTTTATCTGTTTTAACACAGCTCAAAATATATTAATGCACCAAGTTTCACAGAAAAAACAAATAGACTTTTATTAGTCATCTGTTTTTTTTTTCTTTTTTTATATATCTTACAGAGTTTATAATTGTCTAACCTCTTCCTAGCTCAATAAAAATATTCTTGCTGAAAAATTGTTTTGCCAATGAAAGTTTAGCTCTGAGTTTAGTTTTGTTTTTTGGAAACATTTTCAAAGTTTACAGCTTTACTGACCCTAAACCCACCTGTCTTCAGGAACTCTGGGCCACACTGGAAGCGACGGGGCCACAGAGAAGAGGAGGACACAGAGGAGGACATGACGAAGGACTTGGACGACTCCTCTGCTGGTGCCAGCATGGAGGACGGCTGCGTGTCCAAAAATAGTACGTACTGAAGGACAGCCTAAAGCAGGACGCTCCCTTTGAGCTTCAAACCATTCAAACAATTTTACATCAGCTTGTACAATTGTTTTTAAAGTTTGTTTGTAGAAGACCAAAAGAATTTAAAACAAAAGTACTATTTAACAGTACTGTTTGTTATTTTGAGGAGTGTAAATTTATGTTTTATTAACTGGCAGGCTTTTGTGGATTGTGTGCGGGTACAGGCGTGTCTTCAAAATTTAGTTATAGCATGAGAACTTTGTGATTTTTAAAAAAAAATGTTTGTTCTTTGTGAGTTGTTATTGAACTAAGTAACACCTAATACACCGTACCACAAGTATACATTGTTTTTTTAGGTGCATCTATTTAGTTTAAATATACATAATTAAAATAATACATGAATCTATGTTGTGTAGTTTTGTCTTTTAGTGTTTTGCTGGTCGAGTGTTTCACTTCTTTCTTTGTTCCATTTATAGCAAACTCGAAAAAAGACAGTGAGAACACTCCAATCAAAGGAGGGAACGTGGCAGACTTAGGTTTGTATATTTTAAGAAGATTTGTATGCTTAGTTATGTATTTATTCATCATAAAGAAATAATAAATCTTGGGATGAATGTTTTAACTGTTGGTTTTTATCTAAAGCTTGTTTTTATTTTTATTTTTTCAGATGACATGGAAGATGATTCCGTGCTGTCTGGTGGAAAGGTAAGAAAACTGAACAGTCTAATTTAAAAGTATGAAGAAATATTTGTTGAAGCTTAATTGTTCAGATTACAGCTGTTGAAATCAACTTATAAAACAACATATTTATGGATAGTAATGATTTAGACCAGTGGGCCTAATTTTGAGTATTTTCCTGGTCCTCGAGAGCTGCTATATATATTTTGAGTATTTTCTTTGTATTACAAAATGTTCTGAATGTCTTCAGGATGACGACGAACAAGGCAAAGGAGAGGTCAACCGGCTGGATGCCAGCGAGGACAACGTGACTGAACAAACACACCACATCATCATCCCAAGTTATGCCGCCTGGTTTGATTACAACAGGTAAATTGTGCAGAAATAAAAACCTTGTTTTGTGTTTTGATCAAAATAAATACATTTCTGTAAAATTATTTCTTATTAGCATTCATCAGATTGAGAAAAGAGCTCTGCCTGAATTCTTCAATGGGAAAAACAAATCCAAAACTCCTGAAATGTGAGTTTATGTTCACACATCATACCGTAGCTGCTCACACTCCTAAATGTCAGCAAACATCACTATTTTCTGTCAAAATAATTCGGTTGCTATCTCCTGAACAGATATTTGGCCTACCGTAATTTCATGATTGACACATACCGACTGAACCCCCAGGAATACCTCACCTCCACTTCCTGCCGCAGAAACCTGACCGGGGACGTCTGCGCCATTATGAGGTTTGATGTAGAGCTATACAGCACTTTGAAAATAAAATACTATGTTATGAACACATAATAAGGACAGAAATCGTCAGAATAATAGACATTAACGCATCGTTTTACATTTTCATATCCAGGGTCCATGCGTTCCTGGAGCAGTGGGGTTTAGTGAATTACCAGGTGGATGCTGAGAGTCGCCCACTGCCCATGGGCCCCCCACCCACACCCCACTTCACTGTATTGGCTGATACACCATCTGGCCTCATGCCCCTCAATCACCGACCCCCACAGGTAAGGACACCCCACTTAAAGAAGAAGAAAAGTTAGGAGGACAAAGGAAAAAACAAGAGATACGAAAGTAGCAGCTTAAATCGAATATTTTAATTATTATTTTATAACATAATTTCTAATAATATATATAAATGTTATTTAGGGGAGGTTTGTTATCTTTTGTTCTGTTTTTCTTGTTAACAGTTAGTTGAAAAGTTTTTTTCAGTGGTAATATAATAGTGTTATATAATAATAATATAATAATGTTAGTTAATAAAATTCTTATGCTAAACAAATAATTATTGAGTAGTGAATAAAAGTGAGGAAAAGCATTCTAAAGGTTTATGCTTCTTTACATTTTTTGTAGCATTGTTTGTGAGTTTGCAACGAGGTCCCTGGCCAAAAGCTAACGCTGGTTTAAGGTTTAGAAACCCCTCGCTTAAATGACTGAAATTCTAATGTTTTTGCAATAAAATAATGACCAGCAGGTTATCCTTTTTAAGGAATTCCCTTTTGTTGTCACTTCCTTTTTCACTTTGGCCGTGTCAAGTTGAATAAAAAAATGTAGCAGTTATGTGACAAATATGTTAAATTTCCTAAATATTAAGGTGTTTTCTTTCACTTTTTGTATTTGTAGGAAATGTATGTCATAAGCACATCAAAATAGTTCACTGTGAGGAATTTGTTATTTGTCTTTGCAGATTCCTCCTCCACAGCCGATGCCCAACTTTGCAGATAAAATCAAAGACAAACCAATTGATTTGCAAAACTTTGGCCTCCGGCCTGACCTTTACAAAAAGAACACTAAGGTAAGAGAACGAACTGTTTAATGTGAACATAATTTTTGTATCCAAGTTTGTATAATAATGTTTGCCAGTGGTATAAATCTAGCAGCTACACATGTGTATAATAATTTCATTATAGATGTTTTAATCCCACTTGTACGTTGTGCAACGTAATGGTTATTTGGTTTTGGTTCACAGCCGGGGAAAGGAGCCACCACCACCAGAGAATGGACGGAGCAGGAAACTCTGCTGCTGCTGGAGGCGAGTTTCAGTAGGCAGAGGAAATTTGACACGTGCTGTGATTTTAAAATATCTCTTCTAACCTCATGCTCTTCTTTTTACATCATTTTTAAGTTTTGTGCTTTTCCACCTTTTTATTTACTTGAGAAGCGCACAAACTCTGTTTGACTAGACTTGAATCTGCACTCTGCTCACAGGCTCTGGAGATGTTCAAAGACGACTGGAACAAAGTGTCGGAGCATGTTGGGTCACGCACCCAAGATGAATGCATCTTGCACTTCCTTCGGCTGCCCATAGAAGATCCTTATCTTGAGAGCACGGAAACATCGATGGGTCCATTGGCCTATCAACCCATTCCTTTCAGCCAGTCTGGAAACCCTGTCATGAGCACAGTAGCCTTCCTGGCCTCTGTAGTGGACCCCAGAGTGGCTTCTGCTGCTGCCAAGGCAGCCTTAGGTGAGAACTGCTGGGAGGAAGCAAAAAAAAAATTAAGAATGGATTTGTAGAAGCTAATGAAGAAGGCATATATAGAAAGCATGCATAATAACCAACATTTGTTGTTGAATTACCCAGAATTAAGTAACACTAACAATTCAAACCAGACTTCAGCACATCAGAAAAGGGTTTGATTAGTTCGGTTATTCTTGTTAAGATACAGAAAATGAAGAAAGGCCCTTTGTGTTTCTGCAGAGGAGTTCTCTCGTGTGCGTGAGGAGGTTCCTGCAGAGTTGGTGGAAGCCCATGTGAAGAAGGTGCAGGAGGCGGCGAGGAGCACGGGCAAAGTTGATCCAACTTTCGGCCTGGAGAGCAGTGGCATTGCTGGAACTGCCCCAGAAGAACCAGAAAAGACTGGTGAGTCGCATCAGAAGAGATGCTGAAAGTGTGACATCTAAACTCGGTCAGATTGTGGAAAGAAAAACCTGGTAGTTTGATGATTCGCACATCCACCAGGGGGCAGCAGATACACACACTACCAAGAGGACGATGTTGGTATTTAGGCAATCTTTATGAAAATGGATAATCCGAGGATGTTAAAGCTGAATGAACTACAAACATTCTTTTTCATACTGCCAGGCACTCTCTGTATGTTGTACGAAGGTGATAGGCATCTGTTTTTGTTAGCTAGCGTTCAGCAGTTCAGATTTTGGTGTGTGTTTTATTCTGTTGTGGTAACCAACAGATTAAAACAACAGCAGCAGATGGGACAGAAGGATGGGAGGAGGGAAAACGGAAAACTGGGTCATCACTCTGTTCGTTTATGATTTTGCTTTCTGCTGTCTTGGAAACTGGTGTTTACGTTAACCCCTGCTCACATGATCCTTGACCAAAAAAAAGCACTTATGTTGGAGTTACTGCTCTCATGACCAACAGTTAGGATCAATAAGCTTTAAAGTGTTCCATGTCTGACTTTGCCTGAAGCACTCGCATGCCATAGAATCAATTTTCAGACTCTTAACGTACGCTTAACTGCACACATAGAATGGTTTAACTCTCAGCCTCAAGCAAGTATTCATCCTGGCACACGTGTGTAGATGCTTTTACAATTTTTCTTGTTGAGCCTCTTCAGGAAAGGTGCTTTTTGACCCATCCCTCCTGTGTTGAAATGATGCTTATATTTATTTTCTTTTACCCTGTCACCAATAGAAGCCACAGAACCAGAAAAGATGGATACAGATACAGACTCCCAGCAGGCTGATAAGGTGAGACGACCACTTATTGTTTAAAAATGTATTTATTTATAAAGGATTTGATCTTGATGAGTAAATAATGGCCTTTTCGGGCACAGAGATTTGTACCTCACACTGGTCAGAAAGTTGTCAGGGCAGACTTGTAGCAATGCATCATCTTATATGTTACTGTTCCAGCCTTTTAGCATTTGTTTGTGTTTATTATTCAGGCTGAGTTGAAAGATGAGGCAGAGAAGCCCAGCGAGTCTGCAGAGAAGAGTGACAAGACAGAAACAACAGAAAAGGTGAAGAAGGAGGGAGGGGAGACATCAGAGCGTGAAGAGGAGAATGAAGAGGAGGAGGAGGCTAAAATAGCTTCTGCAGGTAACAAGACAATAAAAATGTTTTTCAGCGTGGACATATAATTTTTTTGCCTCAAATGTTCAGTTATCTGTGGCAGTCTGTTTTGCAGACAGCAAAAGCGTACGTATTAGTCTTTAGTTCAGATTAAAATTAAATACATTTTCTTGTTCAAGTGATTACTTTTAAGTTTTTACAATGTTCTAGTTTGGTTGTTGTAATTTGACTTATTAGTGCACATTTAAAATCTTTACAGTGACTCTGTAAATCTTTAAACTTAACTTTTTCAGACAAGGATAAGGAGGAATCTATGCAAATGTCCTCTTTGGAGCCGGAGAAGGAGAAGGAAGAAAAGGCAGCTACAGAAGAAGGAGAGGACAAGAAGAAGAAGCTGGAACATGATATTGGAGAGGGGAATATTGCCACTGCAGCTGCTGCCGCTCTGGCATCTGCTGCCACCAAGGCCAAGGTGAGGCCAGTGCATTCAATGTCGAAACGCGTTTGCGCAGACGTCTCTGATGTTCTGTTTCTTGAGTACACCGAAGCTGAGGGCATTTAAAATACCAAGACTGCAAAGTGCACACAGTGCAGAAAATATTAGTTAGACTTAGGCTGAGAATAGCTCTGAACCTCATGGATAATGCTCTAACTGCGTTTATCAAATACTGAGATCCTTATAAACTGACTTGATTTTCCTCAGCACTTGGCTGCAGTTGAGGAAAGGAAGATCAAGTCTTTGGTTGCTCTGCTGGTGGAAACTCAGATGAAGAAGCTGGAGATCAAGCTGAGGCACTTTGAGGAACTCGAGACCATCATGGACCGTGAAAAAGAAGCCGTAAGTCAAGTTTATTTCAGTGGCATCGGTTCACCAAAATGCATCAAAAAGTAAGAACAGTAAAACGAACTGGAAATCAGAGAATACCTGTCACATTCATTTAGCTGTTTGTGTACATCCTAATTACTCATAGGCCTATGCAGGCTGAATTAAACTTTTTATTAGATTGCTAAAACTAAAATATTTACTAGAATCTAATTAATTTCTAATTGATTTTTTTCTTCTTCTGCTACCTTTCATTTAATTTGTGATTGTATATCTTTTTTTTGTATATTGAAATTGTTGTTTTGTTTTAAATGAATTAATAAATAAATAAATAAATCTAATTAATAATTTAATGTCAGTCAGGTACACTCTGTAGAATTGCTGAAAAGTAACACACTGTCTTACTGCCCCATTTCTCTGATTGCTGTATTGATCAAGTAGCCAATAAATATTTATTCAATTAGCCTATGAGCCCACTGGAAGATTTCCTCAAAGACAAATAATTAATTCTTTATAAGGAAGCCAAGTTGGTGCTAAAATATCCTCAGAGCAGAAAAGTTGTTTATTGATGCTGTTTCAATAGTTGCATGTCTTGACGGGACAAATTAATGATTTAGCTCGTGTGGTTATGTCTATGTCCTGCCTGGAACAATCCCTGGAGACGCCAGTGAGAGTATAAAACTGTTTTCTTGGTCGCAACATTTGGAGCAAAGCCCAGTTTCACAGCTGCGAGTGCTGCACGAAAAGAGCTGCTTCAAAAAGAAGAGAACTGGATTAAAACTAGTCCTGTGCTGCTGCTAATTAAACACAGAGGCTGTAAAGATCCAGACAGTACAGAAAAAACACAAGTTGTCAGATGGTGTTTGGAGACTTCAGGTGCTGCAACGATTTGTAACTGCAATGCAATACATGAATTGTTTCTGTTGTCTGTGGTTGCAGAAAAAATGCCCAAGATTTAAGCTTTCAACAGTTGGTTATATTTTAGTGAAATTAAATCAAAGAAAGTAAAACACAGACTTCAGTGGAGTAGAGAGGTCATTCCATGGCAGCACAGTGGCAGTGAAAACAGGAACACCTGAAACGCAAACAAGATTATGTCCCAAAAACATAAGCTTAGACTTTTTATGTCTTCTAAAAATATCTGCAAACATGTTAAAAGCAAATTATTTGTTTAAAAAGACAGTTTCTTGTATTTGCTGCGTGTCTCTGTGCAGTTGGAACTCCAGCGGCAGCAGCTCCTCACCGAGCGACAAGCTTTTCACATGGAGCAGCTGAAATACGCCGAGATGAAGGCGAGACAGCAGATGGAGCAGCAAGCTGCAGCCGCTGCAGCTGCAGCCGCTGCAGCCCAGGCTCAAGGACAGGGGCAGGCTCCTGGATCCGCGCCCCACCCCGGCCCCCATCCCCCCGGCATGCACCACGGAGGTCCCCTGCCTCACCACGGAGGACCTCCTCCTCACCATGGAGGACCCCCACCACACCACGGAGGACCTCCTCATCACGGCGTGCCCCCACCTGGTGCTGCAATCCACCATGGTTACCCCCCAATGGGCCACCACCCCATGGCTCCTCACCACCCAGGACAGACTGGTGAGATGTTGGTTCTCTTTGTACAAAAACCATTTTTGCTTATGTAACGTGTCAAAATCCTACTGGGTCACTGCTGCTCATCATCTCTGTATCGTCCAAACTGCAGGACCAATGGAACCAGGTCAACCGATGCCGGGACGAATGATGTCTGGTCCCCCCTCTGCTGGCCCCCCTCCTGGCGGTATTCCTCCCATGATGCCCCCGCGCCACCCTGGTGCCCCCAATGGCATGTGTGAGTACAAAAACCATCCTGTCGTTTTGTTCCTGAGTCGGTGTTAACCTGCAAAAGCACATTTTGTCTTTTTATTTTTTTTTTACTTTTAGTATTTTATTTTTTATTGGCTAAATATTGAGTTAACCAAGCCAGTATTAAAATGTTATTTTCATTTTCTTAACGTAAAGAAAACTATTCTTTTGATAGGTAATCAAAGCAGACAGCTGGGGTTAAGTGCAGCTTAACATTTGGATCATTGCTGCTCATCACCGTCACATCACACACCAAAACTGCAGCATGTATTGATTTTACTCACCCTGTTAGTTCTAAAGCACATTAGCAATTAAAAAATAACATCACATTGGTCTATAGCTGCTAAGCTTTGTTTTTTTAACTTTAACAGCTGTATTTAGTTTGTATGGGTTTACAAATGAAAGTATTTACCACTTGTAAAGATTTTTTCCCTCGTTCTAAAACCCACATCCTGGTCTCTCCAGATCCTGGGCCCCCGCCTGCACAGCCTGAAGCAATGCCTCCAGCTCCGGTGGGTCCTCCAGCTCCTCAGAGCGGACGAGTGGCCGATAACTAAAACCTGCACACACACAAAAGCACACGTGCATAAAGCTTACTCTGTCTCTGAACGTGAACCCCTTTTTAAACGTTTTGGTTATGTGTTCAATATTTCCCCCTTTGACGTTAAAGCAGCCATAAACTTCATCCTGTTACACACAGACTCACACTCAGGGTTCAACAGCAAAAGCAACCCAGCTTCACCAATACACGTACAGACTTCCTCTCAGGGTACAGCGGCGAGGTTCTTCTAGTAATAAACACTGTTTTCTGCTCTGCTGGGCAAAAGGGAGGCTGTAGACAGTGACCCAGTGTACATAAAACCAAGTAAGGAGACAGAAATAATAATAAAATAAAATTAAAAAAAAAAAAAGGTTCTCCCCTTCTTCACTGTAAAAATGCATTTTTTAGGCGACACTGTAATTTTTCCCCTTGTATCCAAAAGTTAAAAAAACATTTATGGTTTTTGTCTGGTTCCCCTCTCTCCAAGACAAACACCAGGGGGGGCTTGTGAGACCAGAGGGTGAGTGAGAGTTTTAGGGGTCTGTGCGCTGAGCTGGACCACACCAGGTCGACCCATTCAGACAGTGCCGTGAATAAAAGACACACAGCGGACCCAGCATGCCCTTATTCTTGAGTATCTACCTCTCGCTCCACTTAAAACGATACACTGTAGTTCTGTGTGTGTGTGTCTGTGATTGTGTGTAAGACGGGGGGATGGTTGACAGTGTGTGCCTGTTTCTGAACTTATTTCCACCTTTGGACTAGTTGATGAACACAAGAGGAGACTTCAGGACAGAAGGTTAGCCTTGACGACTGCTGTTATGTAGCTAGAAAAACAAATTAGGTGTGAATGTCTGAGTCGATGGGTTCTGACCTCCAGATGTAAATTTCAGCTACAGATTGATCTTATCTGTTTTCTAAGTTTGTAAGTAGAATTGGGTCAACATAAACTATCAATTTAGGGCTCACGGATGTGCTTCACTGGAGCACAAATTAACTGTCAAATCACATTTTTTCCCCCCAATCCCAAACATTAAAATAAATTCTGCAGCCTTCGGAGGAACATTCGTCCTCTTGTCACACCACCCACAGCACTGGAACACAGAAATGTTCAAGGTAAAGCTCAGGCGAACACTGGAGGCTGCATGTCCTCACAAACAAACACAAGTCCCCCGCTGACCTTCACACGGCCTGTAGAAAGTGAAAGCTGCTGTGATGCGGGTCGACCGGAACATCAGAACGTGACAAACGCTCTTCCTCGGCGCCGTGGGTTTCTAGATGTTTTTTAGGTGCTGATCCTGTAGCGATTCAAGCCCTTTCTTCTGCTCCTGACATCTGTTTCTGCCCACCTCGCTAACTTATCCTCTTCTTCACGCTTTTTAGCTTTTCGGCCAGTAAAACTCAGCAATGTTCTTCTGAGAGCTGCCTTTTTTTTTTTGTTAAAACAAATAATACTGAGCTGTGTGACCGTTAACCCTCAGATCTTTAGTCCACTGATACTGTGACTGAAAGATACACAAAGGAGCAACCACTGTAATATTTAATAATCAATGGTTCACGAGGGGTTTCAGTAAA
>JAVKLF010000042.1:2518583-2529231 GCA_034783495.1 Millerichthys robustus
TTGTGTCCGATGATCTTTGGTGGGATGGCTGGGCTCATCTAAGGTGAGATCTACATTATTCTGGGGGAGCTTGAAGTTGAGGCACCGCTCCTATCAAAAGGAGTCAACTGAGGTTGTTCGGACATCTGATTAGGACACCTCCTGTGTGCCTCCCTCTAGATGTTTTCTGGGCACGTCCCACTGGGATCAGACCCAGAACTCACTGGAAGGATTATGTCTCCACTTTGGCCTTAAAATGCTCCAGGAGGAGCTGGAGAGTGTCTCTGAGGAGAGGGATTTATGGGTTTCCCTCTTAATCTTGTTTCTGTCATCTGACCAATAATAAGTGGCAGAAAATGGATAGACGATGGAGGATAAACGTAAAGTGTTGAACAGTAAAGGGTAATTCCAGAACAGCTAAAGGCTCAGCTTTCTCTGTAATTTAAAAAAAAAACCATGCAGCAAACTGCCTCCTCCTCAAAATGAATTGTACCAAAGTAAATAAATGTTTAATATTTATTAAGAACTTAGTTTTACCAGTGATTATGATCCCTGGATGACTTTCCCATTTAAAAACACAAACAGTGAGCAGACTCCCAGAAAGATGGAGCTCTTCTCTTACATAATAATTTGAAAAGCACAGACTGCACATTTGTCTTCTGTAAAATCAACTCTTAGTTAAGATTCTGATCCATATTCGCTCCTCTGCCCTCCCTTCCAAATAAATAAATAAAAAACAGTGGGAGCACGATATCAGCAGAATTATTAAGTAACCCAACATATTCAGACATTCACACACAAAGAATGCAGTAGTTTAGTTGGATGCATCCATATTTTGCCTCAAAATGATTAGAATTTTGATGGAGTTCTGCAGTGAATGATTTCACAGCATCACGTGTTTGGGTGAGAGAGAAATATATTATTCTACCTGGTATTTTAAGGGTTTGGGCCCAAAGGGAAGTCCTGTATGTGTAGCCAGACAGTGTCTGGGTTCATAGAAAACCAATCGCAGCACCTGCCAGCTACCGCTGCCAGTCACTGATAAAATAGAAAAGAATGTGTGGGCCTCCAGCACGTAGTGCTGCCTTGTAAAGGTCAGGAGGAATAATAAAAAAATAAAACGGTTTCCTCACCTTTTTTTACTTGTTTGTCTTAAACACATGCTGCTTTTACTGCCTGGTGGATAAACCTCATAAAATAAAACACAATAAAAAGGCAGTTGTGGGCTGCGATCTTTTTTATTACAAAAGAACAATGGCTCAAGGCAAAATATAGATTTTAAAAAAAGGCTTCAAAGTAGACAAGGAAATGCTGCTTGAGCAACCGAGTCACAGCTACAAAAGAAATAAAGCACTTTACTATTTATCATGCACGAACAGGACACTCTGCTGAAGATACATGCAAGGAAAATAATAATAATTAAAAAGAACACACCTCAGCACAACGTTGCAACATCTGCATAACGCAGTAAAAGGCCACAGCAGATGACAAGAAAACATCACATATCATCAAAAGTGTCACAGTTCACTTTGTGTCCCTGCAGGGACTAACGCAAGGAACAGAATTTTCTTTTTTTTTCTAATTGTTAACATCTTGTATGACATCTGTGAAGAGCAAAGACACTGTTGCAACAGAGTCCCCAGTGTGTTTACTACCTACGATACTGTAAACAATCTACACGATAAGGCGCACAGTTGAAAAGTTGCCCAACGGAAGAGCCACAACATCAGTCTGTAAAGGGTTTGATGTGAAAATTATTTTCCATCGTCCACATCAACACTCTGCAGATCCGGCATACCAACTGTCAATATACCAACTGCAGGCAGTAAAATGCTGTTTGGGTTTTTTTTTTTTTCTTTTAATGACCGCCACGCAAAAACGCACTCACTCAAATACACATACACACATATACAGAATAAAAAAATATGTAAAAACCCCATTATTTCTCTTCTTCCTAAAACATTTATCGCAACATTTTCTTTCAAGTTAAACACAAAGTAGTTTTTTTTTCTCTAAATTTAACATTTCTTTTGATTGTTAACATCTAAAGACCTGGACATTGAGGGGCAATCCGTGACGGGACAAATACCCTTTTTATTATCTTTTTATTTTTTATCACACACACAAAAGGAACAGTTAGTGAACTGAATGGCAGAAAAATGCTTCTGTCTCTTTGAACTATTCCTAAACATTAAAGGGAATATTTTCAATCAATTTTTTTCTGTTTTGTTAGAGAAGTGATACTGACACCAGTATCACATATTGGTCCAATACAGTATACTCACTGCCCGTACTAACTGTAAAAAGTGCAAGAGCATTCCTTATTACTCTTGTCTGTCTGTTATATCAATAAGTATTCAAATGTAAGTGCTTGTACTTTTACTCGGTTTAAGAAAATGGGGTATTGGTGCATCCCCTCTTCTTGGTGGTTGTGAAATCTGCTTTGTGATCCTAAACGTGCCATTTTTGTGGCCATTTTCCCTGTTTTGAAAGTTCGGACCATATCATGCACACCTCCTACAAAGACATAAGGCAATCACTTCCTCTTTGTCTGAATCACATCACACAAAGTCATCTGAATCTTGCTACAAATTAAAATCAACCACTGTAAAAACAAATGATCCTCTACTCCCGCCGCAAATTTTAAAAACTATTTTAAACGCTGATTGTCTACATTAACAATAAAAATCCTAGAACATGAGTAATCGTGGTACGATGTAAACAGTGAGATAATTCATCTGGCTTGTACCTTGAAAGGTACTGGACCCTGTGTGAGAGCTGAGTAAACACTTCCATACATGAGATGGAGGCGGAGTTAGGCAGTCCACATGAGAACTCAACATCAATCTTTACTAGCGCCGCTTCATCCTGCTAGACAGTAGTTTGATCGATAAGCCTCATATTACAGTTCTTGTTGTTTTGTTAAAGTTGAGAATTTTCCGATTTGGCGGGAAGAAGCTGCTGAATTAGATTTGACGAGAAGTTGCTGCTGAATTTCTGTCAAATTCACTTTTAGTTTCATAAAGTTTTTGAAATTTCTCACTTTCCAGGTGAATTTGCATTCATTTTTTTGAGGGCCAAAGTACTTTGTCAGCAT
This sequence comes from Millerichthys robustus, assembly GCA_034783495.1. NCBI lineage: Eukaryota > Metazoa > Chordata > Actinopteri > Cyprinodontiformes > Rivulidae > Millerichthys > Millerichthys robustus. The sequence goes on from JAVKLF010000042.1 coordinate 2,521,660, forward strand.
CAAACCAGTCTATTTAATTAATTTATTTACTTTTTCAAATCTGTGCGCCCCCCCCCCCCCGAGCTCCTCAGACGATGCGATAATCAAACGTGTCTTTCTCAGTGTGGTCTGTCCAGTTGGATGAGGGCATACTGCGGTAAGGGTCCAGCAGAATGCGGAAACAACGCACTATGAGCAGGGCCAGGAAGATGAAGAGCAGCAGCACAAAGACAAAGGCGGCCTTCTGCTCCAGCGTCAGGTAGGGAGCATCGTGATGGCCGCCTCCCGAATAGGACTGCGTGTGGCTGAAGTGGCCCTCAACCATCCTGGGCACATCCATGCTTGATCGTCTGGGCTCCAGCTCTTTTTCTTTAGTCGAAAGATTTCTGAGAGGAAAGTTAGTTCAGAGGATAGGACCTGTGCAAAAAATTCAAACAGGAGGATTAGAAGTCATGTCTCTCAGGAGTTTTACTGCTGAAAATAACACGTCTAGGTAAATACAAATACATTTTAGATGAAATCAAGAAAACAGTAATATGTCTTGGATCCGAACAACGTTCCTCCTGCTTAGTCTATTTTTAGATTTCCTGGCACAAAGCCTGCTCAGTAAGTTACTAAGTCTCAAGGGAGTTCTTTGGTCATTAATTGAAAAAGCTCAGAGGACTTAAAGTGGCACTCTGGAGTTTTAGTTATGCAACATTTGTTGGAGATAACAGCGGTCCTGAGGTAGTTAAGTCGCTCGCATCGTTATACAGCCTGATATGGAGAAAGTTCCAACCCTGTCCTCTCAGAGTTTGTCTCATATGCATCAAGCTGCACTAGCAATTTAAATTCAGTAGAAACATTTACTCTGAGCAAAGAAAACTGAATTTCTTCACAGAAAATGGACATAAATTAAACACGGATTCTGATAAGAACAGGTAGAGTGAACAACATTTTTCAGTTTCATATTTCCTTAAAACTAGTTTGAGCTCATTTACTAGCGTTTTATTGCAAACATTTCCTCTAAATTTTTATGGATTTCATGCAAACCCTGCTTGCTCTTTACTTTTTTCCACTTTTAAAACTCTACTCCATGAACTGCATATATAAAAAACGGAGAAAAACACTGTGTTGCCACATAAACATAATGCATATCCTTGTTGTATTTTGCTCATTCATCATATATCATCCTCTTATACTTCTAGTTGAACTATAAATTACAAAACAAGTATCAGGATGTATCGATGAAAATGTAATATTGATTAATAAAACCACAGAGCAATTAGAACGACGACAGAGGATAGTATAGATCACAGAAACATCCTTGATGTCCATCAGAAATAAAGCAACAATAAATCACTTTTGTAGCGGCTTCACCTCTCCCACCTGGAGGCAACATCATTTTTTAGCCTTCATGCAATCCAAACACATAATCAATGTAGAGTTGCTTATTATGTGAGCAAAGAAAGACAACATGTTTTATTTTTATCTTTGCGTCTAGACTGTGACCTTGTCTGAATAGCTCTTTCAGATCAGAGCCCTACAGGTGGTTAGCTTAGGTTGGTTTGCTATATTCAGTTGTACGAGTAAGATGGAAAAACAAAGAAAACACCTGCAGCTGTGTGAATCATTTGTTCTGACAACATGGGACCTGTAACACAAAAATTAGAGGACAGTTGTGTTTCTATTTCTTCAGAATGTGCTGAGAGTAAATTAATCAATTCCAAAAACAGCTGGAGGGATTATTTGATGCCATTTCTCCAGCGGAGCAAAGTCCTGCTGAGAACTGCAGCTGCAAACTAATCACCAAATCCAAAAAGTCCTTGTGTTTGTCTTATTCTAACAGAATATGGTAACAGTTAACACTTAACAGTGTGTGACTTTAAACACATCCATCCATCCATAGTAACAATTGTTGTGTTATAATAATTTCAACTGGAAATAAAGTTATTTTCTCTGATCTTGTTATTCATCTAAAAATCTCTCATATACTGTATAGTCAAATTATAACATTGTGAGAAAATATGAAGTTAATTTACTCTTTTTGACATCTATTCAGGAGGATTAAAATGTACGTTAAAGATGGATTTTAATTAAACATTTAGTAAATAATCACTGGATGTACATCTACAATTATTAACTTCTGGATTTAACCTCATTCGAGCTTGACGCCACAGCTAAACAATAAACACCAAAAAGTAGCTGTAATGCTGTTAATCTTACTGCTATTAATTAAAATAATTTGCGACTGTAGCTGAAAGTCATCCTCATTATATACTTATAGCACTATTAGATAACACAAGTTCTCTCATTACTGCATGAGATCGTGCAAAATGAAGTTTGACCCGAACAGCTCCAACTCTCTTTTCTCATCAAATACAGCAATAAAAAATGTAAATTGTGTAAAATGCAATATTTCAGTTATTGAAAAGGTGAACAATTGTCTCAGGGAAATGTTTGCATAACTCAAACTCCAATACTACTGTCTTTCGGGCTGTGTCCTTCTGTTCTGCTTCAGCGAGCGTGAAGAGCCGTCTCAGACACTGACAACCACTTGGGGAAAAATGCTGAATGCGTTATGAGACGACTCAAAGTGACAAGACAAGCAGTGGAGCTGTCTCTTCCTGCCTTAAAAGAGAGGGGGGGTAAAAAAGAAATCTATTTGCGAACTCAGGAGAAGACACGGAGCGAGCAGCCCTCAGCCCTGCCTCACTGATCTGCAGGCTGTAATCCATCATACTTAAAACTCAAAAATGATATTTCTCTGTGGTGATTCATTGTCCTCACTGAGGGAAAAAAAATGAGAAGGAACACGATTGTTTTTCTTTGTTCGTTGGTATTCTCTCAGTGTTTACAGTTAAATCATAATCTTGTCCTTCGGTGACATGGCCAGGTTGTTTTATCACTTCAGGACAGAAACCACTCGGCTGTTTGTCACGGGGTTATGTAATTTGCTTCAAAGCCCCCCCAACATTAACATCAGCAGCAGATATAAGCTCTTACAGTTATGAGCTTTTCTTGACAGCATTGCAGGAAGATCCGCTAAACATTTAAGCTCTCAGTGACAACTTAAGAAAGAGCCGAAGCAGAACGGGTCACATGAACTGTCTTCGCTCATCGACGAAGACATTTCAGGAGACAAAATGACCTCTGCTGGCCTCAGCTAAAAGAAACACAAACATCATGTCGGATTTTAGAAAAATTAAATTGAACAAGGACAAGTTATTTTGGTTCAGCTCAAGATTTAGTAAAAAAAAGGAGAGAAAGTAAAGGTGTGTCGAAGTAATACTGATAAGAAATGTGTGACAGAAACACAGCCAATTGTAGAAAACAAGAAAGTTATTTTTAAAGTGTCGAGGTAATCTGATGGTTCAGCGCGTTTGAAGATGATGATGATGGTGAACCAGAATCTAAAATGAAAATGGGAAAAACTGACATTTCACTATATACTTTAGTATTAAATTAAAACAGACTTTATTGATAAAAACTATAAAAAGTACCTACTGAATCAATCATTGAAAGTATATATATGTATGCATATATATATATTAAAAATAGATTTTATAATATACATTTGGATAATTGTTTATTGAACACCATTCAATAGCAGCCAATTTTAGGAAGAAAAAAAAAATACCTGCAATTGCAATCTATTCAGCCTATGTGTTGTGCAAAGAAAAGCAATGAAAATGCAGCAAATTCTGCAGAATTCGGTTTCGTTTGGAATAAATGCACGATGAGGTCCGACTCGTTCAGTTTGTTTTAGCATGCACGGTGGTGTTAGGTGGACACACCCACAGATTCAGCGCAGGAATGGTCAACAACACTCCCCAAAAAAATAATAAATAAATAAAGCTGAAACGATGGCGCCATTTAAACGAGCCAAAACAGACCTGCTGCTGGTCTGGACCGAACCCGGACTCCTCACTGCGCACGTGCAGACAACAACTGTAACGGGGTTTTTTACAATAAAAACGCATCTTTGTTTTTTTTTTTTTCTCTCGACACGAACAACCCATCGCTTATTTATTTATTTGTATTTTCTTGAACCCTCGCCGACGGCTAAAGGGCGTGCATTTAACACGAGGTAGTGAAAACGAAGCTCGTGCAGGTGCAGCAGGTGCGAAGTGTCTGATGAACGCTAACCTGTTGTTAGCAGCGGGAGCTCGGGAGTCTCCATCAGGCAGCTCGGCTCTCCATTCCTCCGCCGCACGCGACGTTTTCTCAGCTAATTTCACCCAAACGCGTCCTTCTTCCAGACCGCAGAGCTCCTCACTTCACGGCAGGAAAACAAACAAACAAACAAACAATTTTTTTAAAATCTTCTGCCTTTGCTGACTGAGCCCGGCAGACCTCACCCTTCTCGGCTCGGCTCGGCTGTGTGTGTTCCCCCCTCCTCGCGCCGCTCATCGCCACAGAAGCACAGGAACGGAAGTGCCCCGTCGCTCCTGGCAACCTGTTGCCATAGCAATCCACCAGGTAGAGCCTACATCTGTTGCAAGTGGATGAGCTAAAGGTGTGGCCCTCGAGGACTGAAAACTTAATCACAGTTTGTGTTTTCACCCGTTTCTCCGCCTGGATTTAATCTGAAACACTGTTTTAAAATGTGTCACAAATTATGTTTTATTACTACTAAAATAGTTTACATAATAGAATAAATTCAACATTAATCATTAGGTCATGATTTAGACTTTTGAAACGCCTTTAAAGTTATTATTGTTCCACAAAATTTTGTGATCCCAGGTGTTTACATGTGAAAACATGTTAAATTAACATGTTACATATGTGAAGCGCAAGTGAAAGAAGTGGTTTTAGAACAAATCTGAAACGTGTTCCACAAACAACATGGGTATCACATGTGGAAAATGTATTTTAAAATGAAAACATGGTTAATTAACATGTGGCACATGTGAAATTCAAGTGGAAACAAAGTTTTTCCACATGTGAAACATGGTTTTGGAGCAAAAACAGGAATTTTCTCCAATCCATATGTTCTTCAAATGTCAAAACATTTATTTAACACTGTGCCATAAACACATAAGTTCATGCTGAAACCAAAACTAAAAGTCCCCCTAAACCACATGAACTTCACATGTGGAAGTTTTCCTACGAGAACATGCAGCAGATGAGAAACATGCAAAACAAGCTGTTGCACGTTCCCAAACCACATGAAGTTCACAATAAAATAGGTTAAAACAAAGAGAAAGACGTTCTGCACGTGGGAAACATGTCAATGTGATCACATCAAAAACATGTCGGATCTTTTCTTTTTTTATCCTTTCCAACAGATGCATGGGCGTGATGTGTTGTCAAAAGAATAAACTCCGGGTGGTTTTGGTGTCTCGTCCCTGCAGACACAAATGTCTCTCGGAGAACTGGAAGTGATGTGATGGACGGTCCAGGAAGGGGTCCGCTGATTGGACAACAGGAGTTTGGGGTAAACGTCCAGAAGTTGTGTTACATCGCCACCTGGTGGAGTTGACTTACAACTGCAGGAAGTAACACTTTATTAGTAGATTCAAAATGTGCACGGATGTCTGGGATGGACATGTCCAGGGTACCCGCCCTCTGTCCAGAGCCTGCTGGATATGGGCACCAGTGAAATTTCAGGAATTCTATAAATGATTTGTTTTATTTGAATAAAACCTAATTGGTCAGTCGTCACATTAGTGAGTGATGTGTTGTTGTAAACGAGCCACTGGCTTGAGCAGCTTAACACTTTGTGCAGAAATGAAATCTGTATTGAACTTCTTATCTGACTTCTTGGTATTTCAGAAAATGTCAACTGTTAGAACACATAATCATTAGTGGGAGAACAGATTCTACTGAAAATCATCAATCTTGTGTTTACTGCATATTACCCTGAATATTGTTAGGAATAAAAAAAGATTTACATTTAAATTCCAAAACATTATTTTTTGGTTTCACGATTTGTTCTGTGAACAGTTCAGTTACAAAGAGCTGCTCATCTATAAATGGAAGACTTACTACCTATAAAATAGACATTATGGTACAAAATATATAACTTCCATTATTTGGTTTTAAGCTCTGCATTTTATTTATATCTACATAAACATTAATAATAAGAATTGTCCCTTTAAACAACCAGGCAGTAGTTCTTTTCCTATTAGGAGTTGGACAAAGTAAAGACATATGTCTCCAACACAACGACAAAAAATCAATCAGAAACTGAACAGTAGCATTAATTATTTTCTCTGCATATTTTCATGAATTAATAATTCCTCAGAATTTATTTCAGTCAATACTTTCACGGTTGATTTGTATGCAAATCTTTATAATTGTTATGTAAATAACTAACTGAAAACAACCTCGTCTCCAACTTTCTTTTTTAACTATTGTTTTCTTTCTTTAATATAACAAATTGCTTAAAAGAAACTGAAGGCTTCACTGGCAGCCTTCTAATCAAGACTGCAGTCCTTGGTTCAGTAACCAAATAATCTTCAAAATTGTGAGTTACAAAATATTTTGCTAGCAGACAAACAAAGAGGTGAGCCTCGTGCCAACCGAGTGGTTTGTTAGAGCTCAAATTAAAGCCAAATATCTGAGAATTTCCTTAAAATCCATCAATTTTGTTAAGAGTTTTGCTAAAAACCAGCTGAACACAAGAAAAAAAACATGTCTGCCCACTGCTTTAAAAAGTAGCCAGAGAAGTGTCCTCATCATCAGAACCAAAGTCTGGTGCCACTTCTCTACAAAATGCAGCCAATTTTAGCTTGTTAAATTTCAACAAACTGCCTCACAAACATCTCATCTTTACTCTCCTCACACTGGCAGCAAAGAGGAATCTGAGCTACTTAAAAATTCACATTACAGCCAACATTCCCATTAGCAATAAATAAATAAATAAACCAGCCACAATCTTAATGTTGTTAACGCCGTTTTAGCAGCCCTTAAAGGGAAAAATGAAAACACAGTCAGCAAGCAGCCAAAACTCACAAACGCTGCCTGATTTGATGGCACACTGCGCAGCATGACCTTAAACTGGCTCATCGACACACAAATCCCTGCTCGGCTTCTACTTTTAAGTTTGACACCCCACCTGGTTTGTGTCAAAACGGCTGCGAATCATTTCGACAGCGACTCCGACTCGATCTGACAGGGGAGCATGACGCTCACCCAAAACACATCCGTCTCTGTGTCAGAACACAGGAAAAGATATTTAAAATGTTCAGCTTTAATATTACTATTATCAACGTGTAATAGTTCATATTTTCTCAGTGTTGCATGAGTTTGTGTGCACCAAATGTAATTTTCAAGCTTTGACTAAAACAGCTAAAACATGTCCTTTCTCAATATTAGTCTAAAAACGCTGTCATGAAATAAAACCCATAGTGGTCCAAAGAAGTTTGCATAGATGCCAACAGCGCCAGTTGAACAAGGACAATAAATTATTTATTTATTGACGGAACGTAGCTTTTCTCAGGGGAACGATGTTTTGCTTTCCTTCCAGCTGGCTTTGGAAGAATCTGGTTTTGCCAACTGTTTCCATTTAATCCGTGTGAATTATCGAAGCAGATCTACGGTGATGGACAGATGGCTCGTCCAATCACCTGACAAATATTTTTTAAAAGCATCTGTCCTTTTTTTTTT
>JAVKLF010000042.1:2541529-2564848 GCA_034783495.1 Millerichthys robustus
GAACAGACTTTGGTCAAACCTTAGAAATAACATTTTGCACAGTCTTATGCAATAATCTCATGAGATGTCAGAACAGTCAAATTTTGTGTTGGGAATTCCTCTCAGCCACTATCACAGCAAATTTAAGTTTTTAAGGTCAGTTTGGTTCGGTGGCCATCTTGAATCCAAAGGTTATGGAGTTGGAGATGCTGACGTAATGCCAATTATACTGAAATCTCTGCTGTGATTAAAGAGCTGTAGAAATATTTTCACTCCTGTCAAAAACCAAACAGAAAGTCAAAAGACAAATTCTTTTCACACATCTCCTCAGCTTCCCGTTTGAATTCTAAATCAATCAGGCAATGCAGTGATTCCTGAGAAACAATTCCTTTATTTACAATTTGATCAAACCACACATCCCACCACAGAGGACAACGTTCTAATTTGTGGTTAGCTCAGGGTCAAACACAAGTCACCCAAAGGTAACACCATCAACGACATTAAAAGTTCAAAAACCTGAAGAAAAAAAAAAGTAAATAAAACAGGACGATGACATCATCAGACGCCTCTCATTGATCTCCTGTAAAATGTTCTGAAAGAGGCGGCGAACCTTGTGTTTGTGGAACGACCTGCTGGGCTGAAGAGACGTCGACCGCCGAATCTTCTGAAACCAGATCTAAACTTTTCCAATCGCCGCTGAGCCGTGATCCAGTGAAACAAATGACGACGTCTGAATGAACAGGCGAAAACAAACCCTTCCTTAGTCTCTTGATTCTTAGTAGCCAAAAGGTTTTTTTTTTATCCCTTTTGGCTCAAGTCTGTCCTGTTTGATCAGTTAGGAAAGATTTTATGTGAAACACTGAGCCGTGTGATGTCCCCGGCAGCCACAGTTCTGGAAGACAACTATAATTTATCCTCTCAGTCACCTAAGTACAAAAGATTCTTTCATGCCTCTAAAAACCAGTAAAGGCATATCAGATTGAAAAATGTAATCGTTTTCGATGAAGCCGTTTTCAGAGAAAAGAAGTCAGTGTTTGGCCTTAAGGTTGGGGTTCGGGGACGTCTCGTCAGTGTGTGTGTGTGTGTGTGTCTGCTGGAGCTCCATGTGTTTCTTCTTCAGTGTTTATGGGACATTTAAAAGCCTCCAAATGTGCTGTGGTTTGTGGCACACAAGTCCTCCACAAACCCCCAGGCCAGCTGCCAGCACAGGCTCCAGTTAAAGGAAAACGCATCCAGGGAGAGTTTCCACTTTTAGCGGCGGAGCTTCGAGTTGCCGTCTCTAGATTCAACGTTAAAGGTTTGTGGACAGCAGTTTAGCTCCGTTTCATTTCTGAGTAAATATTTCTACAGCATCCTTCATACATTTTAAAGCTTCTGAATTTTGTCTCTACTTATTTAGGTAATTAAAACAAATTGAAAGGAATCTAAATGCTTAAAAGAGGGCCACGTGATCCTTCACTTTACGATCTGCGTACATCTTCAAGCTTTAATGAACCCTTTTAAATCAGTACATAATGAATGGCAATTACTTTTGCACACATCTTGTTGCAAACTATTATGGTTCAAATTTGACTTAATTAAAACCTTGGTTGGTTTTTCTGGCACAGAGTAACAAAGGAGACATTACGTTTCCAAAGGTTACCGCTACCTTTAAATTCCAGAGTCCCAAGGTTAGCGGTTAAAATATTCTCCTACAACACAGGACACCCCTGCAAGAAGCCAAAGCATCATCGATTGTCTCAATTACAGAGGCTGAGCTAAAATTGGCTGAGGTAGTAAACAGTCATCCTCCACATAATAACTAAAACTCCCGTGTTCTCACATCAGGATGCAGGTATTGTCATGTGCAGGGTTTGACCCGGACCAGTTTCATCCAAAAACTTTGGTAAAAAACGCTGCCATGATGGATGATGGGTGATATGCATTCCTTCAGGAGGTCTTTTAATTTTAAAGAGTGTTTAATCCATGAATTAACAGAAGGATGTTGCCACCAGCAAGTTGAATATTCAACCCTCCTGCTGCCAATTAATCTAATTTGTTGCTAAAAGCTCTTCCATCTGTTTTTTTTAAAATTAGTATCACTAAAGTTTACAGGCTTTTGTTGACCGTCCCAACTTTTTGGAGACGTGTTGCTGCCGTAGAAATTAAAATGACCTTTTTTTTTGCCTTTGAAGAATTCTACAATTTCTTAGGCTCAACAGTTGATTTATTTTTACAGCGTTCTATTGCCAACAAAATATGGATTTATGAAATGCATTCAGTTTCCCGTTTACATCTTAGTCCCAACGTTTCCAGAATTGAGGTCAGATGGAACAAAGCAAATTAACACAAAAAAGAGCAAAAACATTTTTAACAACGCATGTTTCACTTGATGTACAAAAACAGACAGAAAACAAAACTCTTCCTAAATCTCATATTTAAAACAAATTACCCAGATATCCCAGCAGGAGCAAAAAAAAAACAAAACATCTGAATACTTTAAATGGTTTAACAGAACGTCACACATGAATCACACAACAAGGAAACATGTGCAGATGAATTCAGTGCAGCCGTTTGCTCCGCAGGAAAAGAAACGGTGAGATTCTGACTTTAGAAGCCGGTGACTGTGATGAATGAGAACATCTGAGTGGCAGCCTTGGAAAAAGCCATGAAATGCTGATGCAGGGCAGGAGCACGACTTCAGGTACGGAACAAGGAGCACAACACGTGTCCTGAAAGCAGAATCAGTGTTCTTCAAAACATCTGCCCGTTTTACGGAGAGGAGGAATATAAAACCAGAGCTCGCTGGCAACCTGTCAGTGTCGGTGATTATTTCAACGCCAACGACACGGCGAGAGCCTCTCTCCGGCCCTTTTCGGTCAGACATAATGAACTGTGATGCCACCTGTCAGTGTGCTGCTTTCAAAGCCAGACACAGGAAATTCAAAGTCATTATTGGTGCAATTTTTTTGTTTTTTTTTCCTGGGGAGGCCAGAGGGTTTTGGGGGAAGGTGTGAAGGGTCACAAAGCAATAGCTGACAACCTGAATACATTTTTAAAATTCACAAGGACACCAGAATTTTTCCCGGTTTGGAAAAGAAGGGAAGATTTTTCTCTGTCAATCACAAGACAGTGTCGTCAAAGAGTTTTCTTTTTTTTACGAGTTGTTAAAAACAGCGCAGTTAGGTCCCAGCCAGTAATTGGATTAGAGATCAAAATATGTTGCAGTAGAATGTCTTTGGGGTGACTTTACAAAAAACAAAACACAAACAAGTAAACTCATCAAACTTACTTAAAAGTTGCACAGCGTTGAGAGAAAACAAGTGATTTGGATGTAGCTCCGGGCTAAACGAAGGCTTGTTGTTGGGTTTCAGCTCGTGATGCTTCTGAGAAAAGAAGAAATCAGAATAAAACGAGACATGAACACACTTACAAACAGCCCCTCCAAAAGCATTTAAATAATGCAGAAAAACAAAACAAAATAACATATATATATGCCTTATTCAGTAAAAGTAAATGGACCCATTTAAAATTTATTCATGAGAACTTTTGTAGCCATGAAAATAGGAAGTTCACGATGAACAACTGATGCTGAAAACATTTCAAATTGTACTTAATGTTTGAGAAAATGAGTCGTTTATCTCGCATTTTTCACCTGCCGGGCAGATTTTTACTGTGATATCATAAAATTACTTGTAGGGTAATCAACCTTTACTGCTTAAAATAAATTATGGTTGTAAAATCAACGTATTTCAGTCTTTGAAAGTTAAACTCCAGTGACCATCGGAGAACTGGGATAAAACAGTTAAACACATGGCTGTACAGCTGCAGGTCAGAAATGAGGGAAGAATGGTGTGACCAGACTGAGGAAGAGTTTCAGCTTCATCACGTGCTTCATCTCTATTGATGAGTGTAAAAAAAAAATGGCTTCAGTAAAGGCTCGTTTCTACAGCTCAGTTTCTCATCAGCAGTCACCTCAACAGAAACACGAAGGCAGGATTGAGAAATCCCGGCCTCTCTGACACCGCAGGGTGTCGACAGGCACTTTGTTGGAATCCAATAAATATGGTATGGCTAATCAGTGTCCATCATCCAGGCCAGGTTCAAGCTTTATAACCAACACCGTCGTCGGCACACAGGCAGAATTATCTAATAAACTCCGGGGAGTAGAACTGCATGAATCAATCAATATCGCCTCATTAGGAGAACTGTTTTGGTTAAAAGGTCAATCTCGGCACCCATCAGAGGCCTTTCTCTGGAAAACATTTTTGCTTGAACACAAAAATGAGCTGTGGTGCATTTACCACGAAACAGCGAGGGACGTCAGTGGAGTGCACCTCTGAGACACCTTTTGAAAATTCTTGTTTTGTTGTTTGTAATCAACCTACATAAACTCTGCTTTCACACCAGAGGAGTCTGGGGAGAGTTCAGCAGGAAACATGTGAGTGTGATGAAAATACGTGTTTTCTAGTGATGTTTTCCAGGAGCATCCAAACTGGTTGATTCTTTTTCTCAACTGGAGCTCTTTTTGTTGAAGTTGAATCATAAAGATTACAGATAAACAGGATTGTTTTGGTGGTGGGGTATCGTTACATGAGCTCTGAGTTTCAAATCTTCTCCTCCACAAATTTTACCCAAATAAATAAAACTAAACAGCAGAAAGTGTAAAAAGGCATTTGTGGTAAGTTTTGCTATTTAGGGAAGTGTTTGTTTAGATTAGATTTTTAAATCCTTCTTTTTTTGCATTGTTTACAACACAAACCACAGAAAGTAAAGCGTCAACATGACTCTGGACCTCCTGGTTGTTTACACACTGTAGGGATGACATCACACCATGGCTCTTAGGGAACTGCAGAGAAACCGTTTTTACTACTTAAACAGTTCTTAGTTTATGTTTTCAAAAGAAATTCATGCATTTGATGACAAATTGTTAGAAATAGGTCTAGTGAAAAAAACAACAACTGTGCATTAATAGAATACAGTTTACAAAGAGATAGAAACTCAGTTAAGTTTTGTAATGTACACTGTGTATGCATCGGTGCATGTTTGTTTACTGGAATATACACTGAACGTAAGTTAGGACCAGGATTTGCATCTGTAGACACATTTTACTTTTTTTTGCTGCATCGTTTTCAAAGCGGACGCTAAAATCTCAACTCTGCAGGAAAGATCAGAGTAAAGATGACATTTTGGAAATGTTTTAGATAAATAAATGTATAGAATGCACAGTCTTTTGGTAGTCTGTTATAAATTATTTTTTTAATCCACTTATCACATTTTGAAACAACCTTAAATCACTAGGTTAAACTAGATAGAACATATTTGTTTGAATAACTCAGTAATTTAAACAGCCACGTGTTCGTACCCTGCCCTGTATTGAACGTCATCCTGTATTGATCTGAACTTTTTTCATATTTGGTACACAGACACTCGTGGAATTTTTCAGTGCTCCAAAAACACAAAAAAAAAGACACGGAATTTAGTGATTCACTCACAACTTTACCAGAGAAGATTTTGTTTGAATACAAACAAACTTACTCACCTGGTGGTGTATCCATGTTAGGAATCGTTCTCCTCACTCTGCAGTTCCTTCCTGCTCAGTAAAGGTCCAACTGCTGCCTCATGGGTATTAGAACAGTAAATATGTTGGCAGTCACAGGTTCTTACACTGCATTAAATGCACAGATCATATTGATACTCAGATGTTCTGCTAAAAGGAAAAACTTGCCTTGTTAGAAAAACTAGGTTAATAAACATAACAGATTATTCTGACACATTCACCACTGAGACACATCATCTTTTAAATTTTATTGATTCCTAGTATAAGAGACATACATCAGTACTCTGAGACCAAATTAATATAAGTCACGAGGCGAAGCCTGGAAAATGAACAGAGAAAAACAGAAGGCTCAAATGAAATCCCGCCCAGAGACAATGTATTTACACAAAATCAAATACTGACAGAGCTTTCAGAGGTGAAACATCCCTCTTTTCATATAATCGGTGACCTGCAGGTTAAAAAAAGAAAACAGAACTGTGTAGCTGCCACAACTCCTCCTACAAAATATTATTTCCCCCTTATTGGGGAAAGGCCGTTTAATGATTTACTGCCTGGTCACGTTCAAATAAACTTTTTTCTTTTCTTAGAGGCAATGTTAGGATTGGCAATCATCAATTGTAAACTTTGCTCTCGGTTAAATGAGCTTTTGGAAATTTCAGTAAGTAAAGACGTTTTCAGGTCCACTAATGAGCGAAACGAACTGATCATTGTTCTAGTCAACCTTGTTTAAAGGAACGCCTCTGAAAAGTGCAACAGTGGCAGATGTTTTGAAGGGGTGACGTGCGTCTGAGACAAAGCTGAACGGCATCATCTCTGAATAATTCTCACTACGTGTAGATTTTAGGCAGCATGGCCACAGATGTCAAAACACGTCCAAGGAGGCAGTCTAAGATGCTGTCTGAACCTTTACTGGGGACGCAGAGAAATCCAAACATCCGGAGTAGCCAGCATAAAAGCCAGGCGTCATCTTCATCTGCTAATTCAAAACTGGGGGAAAAGAAACCGGAAAGCAACTGCTTTTTAAAAAAAATAACTAAAACTAAAGTAAATTCAAACATTTTGTTATGTAAAATTAGCTAAAACACAATTTTTGCAAAGACTACAGGCTGGTAAACCATGACTTAAGAGGAACTGTGAACTTCTCCTATAGAAAACCAGCAAAAATGAAAATGAAAGAAAACACACAAAGTGTAATGGCACTTCTAGAGCAAGTGGTACCCAGAACAGAGTAATGTACAAACGAGACAGTCAAACCTGAACATTTGCAATTTCAGACTGTTGTCCAAGCTTTGTCCAATACTTCTCAAAAACAAATCTGTAGGCTTATACTTTACGGATGAAAAGCAGAAAAAAAAAGAGTAAATGAAGGGTTTCATTCCAAAACGCAATATAGTTCTGGAAAAAAATATATAATTTTGATACTTAAAACCTGAAACCAAATAAGGTTGTTTTTGGAAAATATATATAAAAAAAACACATTAAAGCGTTCTATTTAACTTCTTTCATTCTATAAGTGCATATGACGAATGTCATGATGTCAAATCTGTCTTTCTGGAATGAAACTCTTCAAATGAACATTAGATATTAGATGACAAATACTGACAACCATGTAAATCAAACACCTACAATATACTGTAGCATAGTAGCCATTTGAACCCCTTGCAGTAACCCCCGTGTGACACACTATTATTAAATAAGGCACACATTTACACATACAGTTAAAATTTGGCTAGTTATTATTCCTTTATTTACAACCAACAGCCACAACGTCAATATTTATAATAACTGCAGTCCATTTTGTGTTTCATGTTCTCTCCTATAATACCATATGGCATGTTTGTCGTGTCCTCTATAGGTCCAAAAATATATAATATTGTTGTTTTTTTTCCTCTCCATTTAAGAGGATATTGGATCCCTCAGATCTGTAAGCACCAATCTTGGAAAAAATACAAATAAATCTTGTGGAACCTAAATGGACCCATATTCGTCACTTCTGACCTGACATCAGCTGGAGAAAAGGAAGCCAGAGAAAAGTCAAAATAATTTATGCTTAAATATTTTCTTTGATGGAAATGATTTTGTTTTTACCAGCTGATGAGTTTTATTGGTGAGCTGCATGGTTTTGTGTCCCCAAGATGATTTTTGGGGAGAAGGTGAGCTTTTGATATGCCTGAAAAATGAAAGTATAGTAAGGCAAAGACATAACTAGTTTCAGGGGGTTTGCTGACTTTTCACCACAGGTTACAAATACTGCATATGTATATGTATACATATACGGTGTGGATATAAACACACATATACTGTATATACACACACATGCATAATATAAACACATTCGAGGGTGGGGTGGGTGGGCACTGGATACAAACACTACATCAAAAAAGGTTGAGCAAAAGCATGAACTGAAGAACTGCATGAGCCTTCGGCTTTTAAGTCTTCAAGATGTGTCCAAGTATGTCCAACATCAACTTGTCCAAAAACTGTTGAATTGTAAATCCACATTGAGGACACCGACGGCCTAAAATCACGAGGTGGCGTCATGTCACCTGAGTCAGTGGTTGTATAATAAGCAAGAAGCTGAACGATACCAATATGGTACAAAGATATTTGTTTGGACAAAAAAAGAAAAGTGGAAATAAGTTTGGTTGAGGCTTTTGTCCACAGTGAGACTTGCTACCACGCAAATTGTTTTGTTGTCCAGTGAGGGTCTGCCACTTCAAATCCAACGATTTCTCCAAAAAGAAGTTCCACAAAGAAAACACAATCAGAGAAAAACCCTTTAGTCCAGGAGGGTACTTTTTCAGTAGTTAAATTTTCCTTGTTCGCTGACCGGAGATGTAGCTGGTATGAAAAGGGGCTTAGGAGGAACATCAGGTTTGAGAGATGATGCCCTGCGAACAATCGCACTTCTGTGTTGGACCTCCTGCTGTTCTCCGTTATAGCTATGTTGGCGTGTCAGGTACCCATTTGGGATGAGAGGATAATGAACCTCACAAGCGCCTGTTGAGTTCATCTGTGCCAAAAGGAGGGGTGGTTGGTGAGGCCCACCATTCCTTTGGCTGAAGCTGTGCTGGCGGGGGATCATTCCCCCTCCGACTGCACCTGCACTGGGCATTTTGGTAGCTGCAGCAATCAGTGAATGCCTCTGGGAGGAGAGCCTCCTCTCTAGGGTGGACTGGTGGTGTGAGGGGATGTCAGGAGGAACATCCATGCGACGAGTGAGACTGTCCCGGGGTAAAGTGGAGGAGCTGTAGTAGGGGGCTGATTCTGTCTCAGGAATATGAGGCTGAATTCTGTTGGAAAAAGCAAGCTGTCCTCCACCTCCACTGGCCATCAGACCCGATGGGCTCATTAGCTGGGAGTTCTTGCTGCTGTTTGCATCATGGATGTGCTTCAGAAGCTCATCCAGCGATGTTACCTCCATCACCTTTTGAGAGTAACTAGGGTAAGGCTGAGATAATACACGCTCTACGTTATGGATTTTGCGTTCCTCTGAATGCAGGTGACCAACTACTGGCTGCCCGTTGGACAGGCCATGGGAGTAAGGGAAGACCTGCTGGTGAAGCAGAGCTGAACTGGGCCTGGACCCAATGTTATGAGACTTTGGTTCTTTGGCATTGTTGCAGTTCTGGTTCTTTTCCCATTGATTCTTAAAGGCTTTCATACTCTTGATTGGCAGTTCAGGGGTTGAGTCTGGTGTAGGCAGACCAGACAGCTCTGAGGAGGTGTGGAGGTGATGACCGTGAGGGTGAACCAGGTCTCCCATCATCATTCCATGGTGTAGATTTCTCCTTGGTGGGTGATGTTCTTTGCTGTTGGTAAAAAATGAATTGTAGATTTTTGGAGAAGATACCTCCAGCTTGTCCTCCTTACTTTGGCTGTCCAGGAGACCATTGAGCTTCGCCAGACTGCGGAGTGACAAAGCATGAGGGATTGGTGCTTCAGGATCTTTTGATAATTTCTTTGTCTTGTGGCCTGTGTGGTTACAGTAGCATGAAACCAGAAAGCCAGAAACAAAGGCTCCGAGGACAAAGGCCACCAAAACGCAAGCTATCAGAAGGGTGTAATGGACACTGTGATTGGTCCTCTCTAGCTCTGGAGGTCGTCTCACACCTTCAAAACAATAGAGAAAAGGGTATTTTAATTAAAGTTTTTTATTGGACCTAAGCAAAAAACAAAAGCACATTTAAATATATAATATAAATTCAAGCAGCACCTGGAACAGACAGGTTGTGTTACAGGAGCTTCATATGTGAGAAACAGCACGGAACAAGTGTGTCAACTACGCTCTTGCCTTTTCTTTTTCAATGGTTATTAAATATAAATCATGCCTTTCTAGGCCCTGTCCTTCCATTTAGCATGGCAGAGGCAAAGAACTTCCCAGTCGATGAAAAACCAGCTCAGAGATGAGTTAGACCTTCAAATATTGATGGAAGTACAGCAGCAGGTACCAAACGTCATTTTCAGACTGATTTTCAATGCAAAGATAGGGGGCAAGAACACCTGGTATGAAAGAGCCAAATATAATGATCCAACACCTAACTGAGTATTGTGATTACACCAACATGAACTCAAATGAGGTTGTCAAAGTTTAACAAAATGAAGCCAAGAGGCCATTTGTGCAGCAGTGCACAAAAACCCTCAAGGTTACTTAGATGGGTTAAATCTTCCATGTAAATGTCTTCAGGTGTTGTGACCCTCGCACTGTGTTTGCCTAATGGCGTGAAAGGCAGAGATGATGAGAAGAGTGAAACCTGCCACCTCCCGTAATCAGAGCTCATTTGCAAAAGGCTGCCGCCATCTGTGGTGTCAGACCCTTCCATCCAGCCTTAATGACAATTTCTGTGAAACTGATTAGTCTGTGGAGGGGGACGGCTGAGCTGCACCGAGGAGGGAGAAAAAAAAAATGCAGCTGTTCCAAGCAAGAAAATGTAACGTTTAATGAAAAGTTCTTTGAAGAAAAGCAAAAACAATACTGCTTAATCAGGATTAATGAGAACTTTTGAGATGTTTAAAGTGATGACGCAGAAGATAATGAAAGAACTCTTCAATAGTTTGGCCTACATTTTCTTTGTTTGTCTTGTTAAATTAAGAGCCCAAGACTTGGGATTTTAGTTCAGAAGACAAAAGCACAAAATAAACTTTTTTTTAAAAAACCTAAAAAGGCATGTGAGCCGATAAGTACACAATCTGTAATAACCAAAGAACAAGACGGCTTTAATTTGACAGCTTCTTCTGCAAAAATGCAGTGAAATTGTAATCAAATCAGGTGTCCCTCTCCACGGCAGATACAATGTTTGTAGGTGGGCATTATAATTTTCATTCTGAAGTTTGTTTGAGGAGAGGAGTGTTCAGTTCTCTTTACCCGTCACTTCACAAAAGTCAACCTTTGAGCAGGTAGAACTTCGCTCATCATCTTGTCTAATTGCATATATTTCGAAGAGTACTTTCCTAAAAGAAAGGCTGTGGAGCACGATAATATTTCTGAACACAACGCTTTCAAGTGGAGATTCCAATTAAAAGTTCACAATTTTATAGCCATTTATCCCCATGATTGCCTCGACTTATGACTGAATTAAAAAGTCATAAATCATCCTTTTAATCTGAGCGGGGAACGACTGTCAAAAGTGATGCTGCAATGAGCCTTTTAATACACTTTTTTTATCTTAGATATGTTTTGTGCGAGATTAAAACACCTGCCAATCAGCTCTTGGGCATCAGTAGTTTAAGATTTTGGCACCAACTGATTGGCGTCCTGTTGGTGGTGCGACAGAATGAAGCTTTTGTACTGAGCAGTTAAAGTCTGCGCTGGTCTCAGCACGCAGTCTGCCTCCTGTCACCCCTGTGGCTTCCTGGTAGTGGTGAGTCATCCGCTCCCTCTGGACCTCAACACCTACCCATCAGCTTTTGCTACAGGCCCGTTGAGGCGTTCCTCCCGGCTGAAGGGTATGAGTCAAGTGGCACAACAGGGAGCGAAACACGCAGCTGAGGTAAACAAATCCAGAGCCCATAAATGACCTGTCACAACGTGTTTCATGAGCAGGCTGGAAGACTCAATCACTGGTTATATGGGACATATGGTGCCACTGGTCACAGTGAAATTAATACCCTGTGAATCAGGCAGACTCCCTGTAAGTTCCAAGGTGGTGCACAGGAGGTGATGGCCCAACAGTCCAACCGACTTAACCTTATTTTCAGCGCTTCATGTGAAGGGCTTACACCAGCACGCTTATGTGACTTCTTAATTGTCGGCTTAAATTGTCACTTTCACTAAAGGGGATAATTATTGCGACTTTGCATTCATTCCACAGCCTGGCATTAGTGTTTACATGGCTTCAGAGTCAGTATTTTCTTTCTGTGTCAAGACAACTAGGTCTTGGCTCAGCAGTCTTAATATAGCGATCGTCAAGTCTGCCAAAAGGTAAAAAGACAGATGGGCTGCATGAGATGAGGCAAAGAAGGGAAGGTATGAGATTTGCAGCCAGAAGGAAAAGATGCGAAAATGAAGTTTAATAAATTCAACCTTGGTTAAAGAAGAGCATGACTGTGAAAAAAAAAACACACAAAAACTTGAATACCATGAAGCAAAAACAAAACAGAAAAAAAAAATAAAAAACTGGGAAAAAATGCTAAAAAGTGCAAAGGAGCATATTATGGAGAGGCAGACTTGATGGGGTGAGTGACAGACCGTTTCTCAGTTGGGGTTTTGAGCCTTGGTGTTCTGCAGCTGCTGTGATTTGTCATCAGAAAAAAAACAACAACAACTCTTGAGCTCCTCCACAATGTTGGAGGAAGAGAAGCACCGTGTGATTGCATCCATACTGATAAAAATAGACGGTGCAGTGTGGTTATGTAAACAAGCAGGTTTTACACAGCAACCCCGGTGCCACGTTTAACTAACTGCTTCTGGTTCCTTACATAAAGGAAAGTAAGTTCTGCAGGCGATAACATTTCAGAACACATAACAGTAAAAAGGATCGTCTTAAGACTGTGTTGATTAAGGAATAATTGCTGACTTTTTAACATCATCCACAAATTGACACCAATTACTACATTTAGAAATGAGCGATTAGAAAACTGAAGATTTGCACAATATTAGAGTATGCCTATTAAAACTTGGACTTAAAAAAATAACAGCTTTTTAAAATGTATACTTATCTTCAAGACCGTATCGGTCTTTTCCTGTAGATGCATTTAAATGCCTTCAAACCTGGAGAACACGTTCTATTTTCACCCACCAAGTGAAGATGTTCCAAAATAGTCCTAATTAGTTTCTGCTTCTGCAATCTTACAAGTGCACGTGATTGTTTCATTAAAGGAGGCTCCATCTCAATGAGAAAACCAATGAAACAAAATAGCTCCAGGCCTCACATTCAAGTGTTATTGCCTTCTCCCACTAACGCTGAAGATTTATTTCTCCCACACCCAGAAAAAACAATTTAGTTCTTGAAGGACACCTGGAGGTTAAAGATAGAAACAAATGAATCCTTTTCCCTTTAAAAAAAATCTGACTGGAAGTTCCTCTGATTTGTTGCTGGGAGGTTTAGTAAACTGATTTTTTTTTTCTTCAAAAAGTGATGCATGTGCAGCAAACAAACTTTATATCTCTGTGCACATTTTCATACACACTGCACTGCTCGTTTGCAGGATTCTGGCTGTTGACTGTGTAAATTTGATCATGTACACTTATTATTATGAATTTGCATATTATTCCACTTCAGTGCTCAGCCATTTGCATGCACCTGAACATACGACCCAACTAAGGCTTTACGATGTAATCTAACAAATTCACTTCAATTGAAAAGTCGTAATGAACGATGCATTTCATTCCCAGTGATGCCTACACAGTAAATATTTCATTACATCTTTCATTAAAAACCAATAAATTACGAGGCTAAAGCCCCTGGAAATCTTAAAATCAAGGCCTTCAGCTTTTATACCTTTGAGGAGAAACTGGGTTTTTAAAGTGCAGTGGCCACAACGTGTGTTTGAAAAGTTTTTACGCTCTTGTTACTCAAAAAACACATTTGCTAAACTTTTATGCAGATAGTTTGGTCTTTATTTATTCTGCTTTTAAGATATCCATCTTCAAAGATTTTGCTGTTGTTGCACCAAACATAATCTTGTTTTTATTGAGCTGTTTGCAAAGAAAAAGTCTAGAAATGATGTCTGAACACTTTGACCAACCAACGAAAAATACCGTTTGTTATTTTTAGAGATGGATATCTCAAAACTCAAAATAAACTATGTGCATTAATACCAACTAAATATTTATTGGAATTGCACAATTTTGGATATCATTAACTGTACAACCCATTCGACTTCACAAGAGGCATGCACCGAGTTCTTCATCATTCTTGCATGCAACTGCACCAGAAAACAAAAAAGAGCTACTGTTTGTTTGACATTCAGGTGGTTGGTAAGGCAAAATGCTTCCAGTGCAGCTGTAATTCTGTGCAATTTAAGAGAAAAAAGTGAAACTGGAAAAATTGTGGCTTCACCAACCAACTTAAAGAGACAGTCCACCCCAAAGTTGCTTTCCTTAAAGCTTAATGATAATATTTACTGTACAAAATGACAAAAAAAAAGTTTCTTTATTTTCAATTAAGACTAAACATATTTACAGTTCTGGCACTTCCAGTTCTTGCTTTTGGAGTGAACCGCTGCTTTAAGAGATGGAGAAACTTGCAGGCCACTGCAACACCTGAGCACAGTTTCAACCACCGGCTGGAAGTTTAGTGAGGCAGACGAGCCTGACGAGACTCAGTGAAAGAGAGTTCAACAAAGGAGGCAGATACACTTAAAAGGGTTAGTCCAACTAAAAACAGAACAAAGAAAAAAATAAAACAGGCAGATGAAGTGGGAATAATACTACCCAGAGATCAGTGAGCCAGACTGAAGGGCGGGGCTTACGGAAACGTCTGCTCAGGTGGATTTGATCACCGTGGGCCCCACGGACTGCAGACACTAAGTTTCAATGGCTAACTTAAAATGCTACTTAAACTGTGTTAAGTATTTAAAGACTCTTTTCACACTGTCTGCAAAACCTGAATCAACTAATCACAAATTGTTGAACCTTAACAACACGGACTGTTTAGGAGAACAAGTTTAAACTTTCACGTGGCAGCTTTTAACACCATTTGTTGTGATATGGAAATGATTTCTTTTCTCAATCTTTGGAAATAAAATAACTTGATGGGTTGTTTTGGCGCAATGATGCACTTCAGTTTTGTTTCCTCTTATATTCTATCTAATTCTTTCTACTATTAGGTTTTTATATTCTCAAGTATTGTAAAGAATATAAATAAAACAAAAGTAAACAAAGCACACACCAGTGAAGTATATTTTTGGCTCCATATGAGTGCCCTCTTCTCTGACAGTTCTTATAAAAAGAAATGCCATATTTTAAAAACCCTACAGATTTGTGCCTTTTTTCCCTGATGTGACATGAAGTTTCTTTGATGATCAGATAATGTTAGGATAGTTAGAGGGGACACACAACCCGAGCTGAATGACTGATGATACGGGCCGTGTCTGTTGCCATGGTCTTTAGAAGTATAAATAACCCTTTGGAAAACTGGCTGGCATCAGTGTCCCCCCCTAGGAAACCAGACCCTCTTGATGAAAAGGTTCAGGCTGAGTTCACTCTCTGCTCTCTTCCTGCAACTCTTTTAATGAGACTGAAAACACCCGCTTGACTCCATTCTATCATCATCATCATTATCTCCCTGTGCTAGTCAGCTGAATTAGCTGCTAACATTATTTTTTTCAGTTCAACCCACACCAGTTCATCTAAATGTGTGAGAGAGGCAAAGACAAAGTCAAACCATAACAGAGGGTACGCTGCACATATATTTATGTTCTCGGAAAATGGAGATACGAGTGTGATTTCCAGCCAAAAGCGGCTCCGGATCAACCGAACTTCTGGCATTTTTCTAAATAGCAGCAGGTCAACAGGTTCTAGTCTTTTGCATAATGTAATGCAGCTACACATATTAGAAAAAGAAATTCACAACATGCTTTGTATCCGAACTAAACTGAGCCTCATGAAACACGGCTGCACAGTTTATATTCTGGTCATTTTTTGAAATTATATTTTGCCAAATAGGTAAAAACTGTCTTTTATCTGCTGTAACATGGACTAAAAAAGAAAAGGGCAGAAGTTTTCTTTCAGTGTAGGCTAAAGCTAGCCAAATGAGGGCCAGTTGGGGGAATGTTTGGATAAAATTATGAATATTCTGGAAAATAAAGACAATGCACGAGAATAATTCACCTTACCAGACTAGAGCCACATATGTACTCTTCTGCCTGGGGTGTTCTAAAATCGCAGTTCAGGTATCTTCCTTACTCTTCACTGGATGTTCTATTTTTAGCAGATATCTGTGCTCTGCTGTCTACTGGCCCACCTTGTGGCTGCTGTGATATGTGATACATTTGCAAAACTTTTGCCGATAATACAGACAGAAGGTCAGATAGCTGGTATAAAAATGGACACATGGTTTGAGAGGCTGAAGCCACTGTTGGAACCGTGATCCTGTTACTGGCAAACCAGCTCCCTTCCCACCTTATCAACCCAGCCATTCAGCTGCTCTGATTGAACAAGTCATGTCATAGTCTCTGGCTGAAAAAGACTGCTGCAGTTTTTTTTTCTAAATTATTGTATTATAACCTACACCTTCCTTTTTCCTGGATTCTCTGGCTCCAGAGTTTTTGCTGGTTGTTTATCTGTTCCAGACTTTTTGTGTTTGAGCCTGAATAGCTCATCATTACAGCCTCGGAGCAGGTTTGTGTGAATGGAAGCTTTTTTTTTTTTCTGGGATAGGATTTTTGGACTTGTAACGAGGTCTTTGTGCACGCAGAAACAAAAGGTGGACAAATCAGCTCGATGTGTTGCTTTGTCTATGTTGGATGTGCAACAAATAATATTCTTACCAAAACCGGCCCAAAAATTATGGAAAATTTGGTTTAAGATAATGTACTTGTTATAATATTAGAATCTTAGTAACACTTTATTTCCCATCAGTAAAGCTAATATCTCACATGCTTGTATTGTTCTTTAGTCAACAAAACAAGTGTCAATAATTACAAAAAAAGTCATCAAAAATGATCACGATTTGATTGAACTCATTGGACCTCCACAGGCTGTGGTAGTTTGTTAGTTGAAAAGGTTTATACAGTCTAATATTTCAACAGTACCAAGTGCTGTTTTATGAAGAAACAAGAAGAAAGATGCTAATCCAGCCTTTGTTTACGATATAAAATGTGCTCAACTCAAGAGTCTGAGATGGATCAGGATGATTCTTGGATATGTTTTGAAGTCACTGTACTCAAACTCTGGGTTCATGTTTATCTCTAAATGCGGTCCGACGTGATCCACACATCTCACAATCCTGGGCTGAGAAATTACGCAGCCCTTAATGTAACAGCGGGACTAAATATATGGATCATATAATTTAATTAGCAATGCTTTTTGACATTTACTAAAATTTAAGATTAAATGTTAGTAAGCCAAACGAAGTGATAATTCACCCTGGAATAACTGTTTCACTTATTTGAATGCTTGTTGTCTTGAATGATCAGCCCCAGGAGGCATGATTCATTTTCTTACTATTTAACATCATCACTTATGACTCATCATAAAACAGAAAATTAGTGTCAAAAGCTATAACAGGACACTAGGAGTGCAATTACTATATAATGTTACAGAAGATGGATTTTGTGCAGTTAAAAAAAAAAAAAAAACAGTTGTACCAGAGTGATTTTGTTTATGTTATTTTGATCTTTAGTTAGTCTGGTTAGAAGTGTAGAGTTAGGCGATCAGGGCCCAGCAGTGAAATCCCCAGCAGGTCAGAGTTTAACGAGGACAAACGTCCAATCCCCCTTACCCTCCATCTCCACACTGATTGGCTCTGAGTCAGGTGACCCTCGTTCCCCCACAGGGGGAAGGCGATCAGGACCTGTACCTCTTTCAGTGTCACCTGCCTCCTTTGGGAATGCTGCCCCACGATGGGTAGTGGTGGCACTTGTGGGGGTGGTCTTTCCTGTGGTTGTGGTGAAGAGGGAGCAGGAGGGGAGGGCAACAGAGCGAGTGATTAGTGAATGTGAATCAGTGTGGAGAATCAACTTCAGAGAAATGAGGATGAATCTTGAGCGGAGAGAAATCCTTTAGTTGTGACATTAAGACCCTGTAATGATGAGTAGCATAATAAACACAGAGAACCAGTGAATTAAGGCATATTTTATGCTTAGAATACTTTAATGGCTGGTTTGTAATCTAGGATTTTCTTCAGTTACAAAACACCACAAATATAAGACATATTACCAATGTCAGCTTAATGATTTGTTTATAAAAACTTTACCAACTTGCCAGTTTAAGCAAAATGGGTCTTTTGGAAGGGGAGCCATCAGTAAGCATGACCTATGAGTATTTGAACTTTAAAGTATTTAAATCATCCCTTCAAAACCCCTAAAACTATTTTCCAGACCTAAAAGCACAGTGTGAGTTATTTACTTCTTTAATTACTTCACTTCTACATAAACAGCATTTTATTTGTACCATTGAGAGCAAATATCTGTGTGTCTAAATTCACTTTTATCTAAAAACGTCCTAAAAAATATAATCATGTTTCTCTAAAAACAATCAGTTGTAGCTACAATTAAAACTCAGCCCTTGCTGTGGTGACTCTTCCCACAGATAGGTGAACTGGTTCCGTAATGTGTTTATAAGTTTGTTTGTTTTAATCCACTACTTCACCCAGGCACACAACAAACAATTCATTTTGTGGCTAAACAGCAAGCATCATTACAGTTAGAATCACTACGAGCATATGCCAGGAAACATGCTGGGTATTAGCTGCAACAGACCTCGTATTATCAGACATATTTGTCTCGATGACACACTCCACATCTTGGTTGCGCGGCGAGATCTCTGTTGTCCTTAAACTACGGTGAGCAGCATGCTGCTATTGGCTTGAAATAATGTACTAATAAGCTAGCCATAATGTCAGAATTCTGCAGAGCTCAGGCTGGAGGAAAAGTACTTGTTTTTCTGCTCGGTGTGAGCCAGTTGACAGTGTTCAGTCTGAATGAGGTGTCCTGTCACTTCACCATCTGCGCCAGGCAAATTAAAACTGCACACCATAGGGTGTTTGGCCATGGCGCTCCAAAAATGCAAAAAAGAAAAAAAAAAAAGCAAAACAAACCAAAAAAACCCCCAAAGAAACAAAATAAAAGTACATGACTTCATCATTTTTCCCCACTTATACAAAGTATATTAATTCTATTCTTTATATTTGTAAATAAAACAACACATTGAAGAGAACCAGACGCTCATCTCGCACCATCTTCTCAGCTTGCTGTGATTGTGTGGGTGAGAAAAAAGTGAAAGAAAGAAATGGCCCCTGCATATGGTGTTTTCTTTAAAAAAGGAAGCCAGCCCCTCGGGACAACAGCTTTGTTCGACATATGGGGTGTTTTATTGTCTAAAAAAAGCTGATAATTGATCTTTAGTGGAGAGACTTAAAAAGCTTCTTGTGTGAATCGGTGTGGAAAAAAAAACAAAAACAATAGGTATGTGGAGAATTCTACACGGTACTAAGAAGCACCAGGGTGGTAAGAAGCCCATAGGATTAACCAGTAGGTCTGCTCATCTTTCTTGATGATAACTGAGTGGCAATTCCTCCTTAAGAGAAATAAACTGTGTCATTGTGGAAGTCCAGACCGGAGCCTTTGGCAAACAAAGAAGCTTTTTTTGCAGAGAGTCGTGCAGAGGAATGTAAATGATTCAGCTGAGCCATAAGGACGGATATCTTCTTGCATGATGAGCTCTGGACTGACACTAATCACTGTTCTGGATCAGCTGCTGCCATTAGTTCCCCGATGTCTCAATTTGTTTTGCGACACAGAAGCCCGACTTTGAGTAAAACCTCCAAACTTCTCAGAAAGTTGGGTCTGGTGTTTTAAAGGTGTACATAAAAGCAAACCATACTGGTCCACAACCATCGATTTAAACTGACCTTGATTTGAGTTCTGCAATATTAAACAATCCAACACTTATATGAGATCCTGTCATCTTGGCTGCATTTTGTTTTGCCACGAGCTGCTCGGTGTGGCTGCGGGGGAAGTAATGAAACGTGACAGTGATGATAATCTTTCTTGAAACGGGGCATTAGGCAGCTTGGCCAGCAGAGCTCCTGGTCCATCAGAGAGGCGATGCTCCAGACAATGGCTATAATGTTTAAACTGTCAAACTAGTTGAAAGAGAGAAGCAATTCTTCCCATTTATCTGCCTCAGTGAAACATTCTGTAACCTCCTACATTAAGTTCAAATACATTTACTTTGTGGGTATATAACTGAATAAATCTCATCTGCTTCTCACAGTGAGTAGGTGGAGGTTCAATGGGTTTTGCTGTGGTATTTAAAGAACAGCATCATTTTTTTGATCACATGCCCCATTTGGATAATTCTCTGCTTTGAATTTTATTGAGCCAATTTCTCTCTCAGTTAAAGAAATCTGAAATCTGTTACAGCAAACCTAATCCTTTGTTCCTGGTAAATATTTATTATATATTATTTTAAAAAGTATTTACAATTGAACTACATAAGAAGCGAAACCACATTTGGCTTTGTTTAGAAGTATCTCATCTGTCTGACAGCATCACTCGCCCATTTTTATAAGAGCTCAAATCAAATCATTGCAAAATGAAGCCAACAACAATTTTTGCAAATTTGACTTATTTGCAAAGTCAAATTCCCGAAACAATAAAACATAAACAAACTTTGTATCAAATAGCAATCTGAGGACATGAAAGCTGGTGATTAAACCCAATCAGATTTCTCCACAGAAGTAGATCAAGAAAAACAATAAAACTTTCACTGACCATACACAGAATCTGGAGCGGTGTTTTGCTTGCGGGTGGTTGCCAATACATCTGGAGAGAAGAAAAAACAAGAAAATAACTGTTGTTATTGGTTCATTTGATGTATAATTATTACTTCTGGATAGCTGTTCATCTTCGGATAAAAATAGCTTTAAATTTAGGTTTGCTGGTATAACCTGAATACACGCCACAGAGCTGAAAAACAAGATTTAAATAAAATCACTTGGTACCCAAAATGCTTGATTGACACAAACAATAAACTTGGGTGGGCATTTTCTTTAGGTTCCTTCAACATCAACTGAAATGTTATTCTAGTGTAGCTAAATCATAATGCTGTTCTAACCAAATCACTCGCCGCTATAAAACCCTGAAAAGTTTGAGAATTTGTAAAAGGTGTGCATCTCACCGTGACAGTTATCAGGATGCTGCTGGTAGCCATTCTCCACATCCTGTTCAAACCCGCCTCTGAAGATAAACAAACACAGAAACATGCACTGTAACAAAGAAACCCGTCGGTAAATTTGCATCAATTCATTTCACCGAATGTCCTTCACTAACAAAGCACCTCTTCCCGAAATTGATTTTGCTCATGGGGACTGTTTGGAGATGAGGCGATAGGGGCACTATTCCAGAATTTAATTTGTTTTGTGTCTGGTCAAGGTCAGAATGTCTCCATTGTTGGGACAAAGTAGAGCCCAGATCTGAAAGAAGAATGCACCTTTAAATCTCTCCTCAAGGTTGTGCAGCATCACTTTCTGCAGCTCTTAGCAGATTGCAGAAAGTTGGAATTCACTTGCAAGACTCCTCGTTTGTTTCACAAAGAGCTTTTTGTAGCTGCGATGCATTTAGTGGATCGAGGCTACTGCTGGTGAAATTGGTACCTACAGTTTTCCTGCTCAGCAATAAACGTCTCAGTGTGTGATTGTGGAACGGCGGTGAAAAACTGTCTCGAGGAAAGTGCGTTGATTCAGAGTTACGGACACATTTACCAGTAATATTTATGAAGATATCGTCTCTTCTGAACGGTCAGTTGCCAACGGCATGATATTATACATCTGTATGAACAGCTTTCAGAGCGAATCAGAAAAATAAAATTGGATAGAAATACACAGATATGGAAGCCTTTTTGTAAAATCATTTCAGAATAAATCTGAATGGATTTTAGACACATACGCAGAACAACAAGTGTCGACCAAACAATTCACAGCTTCATGTTATATTAAAACCACAGTGGTTGAAAGTTTTAGTTTTGAATTCTTTACAATTTTTGAAACCATTTTCCTTTGGAATAAATCTAACTGAATAAACACAAATCATTAAGCTACAGTTTTAATAAAAGAGCAAAGAAATATTTCACCGTGCGAAATTTCTGGCATTTTCAACGTGTGTGTTAGTGATCCAAATCCACCTAATTCAACTTCTGAATCACTTCAAACTGAACAGAAACCTGATCTGACAGCCACCGATTTTCTGCTGCGCCGATTAAAGCAAGTCTACGATTTCACTCGTATAAAAGCGTCATCTTTCACCACGGAGTCGGGTAGAAAGCGACCCCGCTCATCCAGACGCATCCGTTCGATGGCTGAGTAATGAGATTGACTCAAGCTCCTTCGACTGCGACGAGTTCCCCACCGATGCCAACAGTCCTCCCACACGTTGCAGCGAACCAAATTAAAATAGACACAAGCTCATAAACAGCACAAGCTCAAGGGTAATGAACCAGTATCCACTTTGTACACGCATCCATGCACGCCCACTCTCTAACAAACCAATTAGTTTATTATATAACTTAAACACAAAAATACATCCAACACAGATTTTATGCAAACACAAATTTTCGCCATTTACCTAAATCAGATGCTTAAAAAGAATTCATCAAATAGTGATAGAAACGCACGGGAAAGTTAATGTGTGATAAAACAAAGAAAAAATCAAAATGAGCTCCTAATGCAGTTTGCAGGAGGCCACCATGCTCGTTTTCAAGCCAGAATCAATTTTAAATCTTATATTTTAAATCTTTGCCTTCATGAAAGGCTCTCGTTGGAAAGTCAGGTCAAAATAAATCAAAGAAAAAAGTAAACATTCACAATATTTTTCTTATACTGATGTTTAAATCTGTCCTTAAATGTAATTATTGTACAATACACAATAATGTGCACTGATGTATCAACACAAACAACCAAATTCTGAAAATAGGTCGACAACGATGACACCTATAAAAGAGCTCTACTGGAACAGGAAGTCCAACAAGTGTCGGCCTCCCTTTAAGTGTGCATCTTTTTGGTAGTTGTTTTGCAGCGAGTCCAGTTGTACTTTTACTCCATAACAGTGATCCTGACTCCATTATTTAAGTAATAACAGCATTGCTCCATCGTGGCAAAACAAACTAGTCTGAATCCAATTTTCCCCCAATGGTGAGTCAGTTTTCCTGTTAGTTCATTATTTGCATTCTGGCTGAAACTAAAAGTGTTGCAGTCAGTGGCACAGTACCGATTTCATTCAGCAGATCAGAGAAAATACATTCCTGGATGAATGGCCTTTATTTTGATGACAGCAGTAAACAGCCAGACTGACGCATCCTGGTGAGGTGAACATTTGCAAAATATTGACATCAATTCGATCCCCAAACAAGATCAGATACAGGCCTAAATAACCAGAAAGTGTAGCTACGATGTCAGCATGAAAAGCGACAAAATATGAAAGACACAAAACTAGATCGTCTGCTTTCTAGGAATGATCTGCAATATTTGTACAAATATGGGAAATCAATCATTGGTTAACTTAATTAACTTATCAAAACATATTCATGCTAAGAACCTGGATTAAATTTATGCTCTGACATCATGACTTGGACAGATTTTATTCTGAAGTTGCGTTTAGGGACGTGGACTACAGCTGCATCCGATGTCTGTTTGTCCCAA
>JAVKLF010000042.1:2582791-2598373 GCA_034783495.1 Millerichthys robustus
ACACTTTTTGTGCATCATTGTCGCACTTCCAGTTCAATGAATAAAGTCAGGAATCCCACATTTTCAATTGGGCATGGATATTTTTCAAATATAAATATAATCAAAACAACATCATCGACACGAGTTACATTATTCTTTATGAAACCACATTAAACTACTCACCTGCAAAAAGACCAACGTTGGACTGGCGGGACTCAAAGGGACATCGAGCCTGTCCCACCACCTCCTCTCCTTCCTGCTCCAGTGTCAACATCTTAGTCAGAATGAAAGCAGCAACAAAATAATATTTTATGAGACCATATACAAAGCCATAAGACGAATCCAACAGAAGATTGGGACATAAAAACTAACAACTGTGAAGCTCAGGCTTTTTCAGTCTGATGGCTGCTGCCCCGATGGGAAATATCACTCAGCCTCTGAGACCGAAAGTCCTCAGTGTGGTAAAAACGTGCAGCTGAGTATAAAGAAAGAATACCAATCAATTTGTGATAATGAAAGGCAACACATGCACCGTAAAGATAACTTTCACTTGATGCATTATATGTGGGTCATTTCCATAAAAGCAGAGCGTGAAGGTCCCGCGGTTCAGGTAGTCAGGACAGTTTATCTCTCAGTCGCAGATATAAGCTGCTATTTTCCAACCTGCTGTTAACAAGGTTGTAAACCTCGGACACAGGAAGGCGTGAAAAGCCACAGTGTGGGGATGTTTGTGTCCAGTAAAGGATGAATGCATGTGAAAACTTTAACGGCCTCAGTAGCAATAAGGTGAGACAAAGACTCGCGTACACCGCATTAAAAGTCCATTAACACGTAGAAATGTTCGTCTGATAGACGCTTCTGTGTAATTGCTGTTCTACTGTTATTCTGCCAGTTGAATAAAATTACTAATTTTTCCTTTGTGGAGATCATAGACTTGGAATAAACATACCTTTATCATATTTGTGGTGCTAGTTTACCGTATAAAGGAAATGCAAGAAAAAAGTGAGGTGAAATAGTAAAGATAGTTGAAGATATCCAGTAGAATTAATTTGTTTTAACTGTAATATAACTTTTCCCCGCACTGATCAAGCAGTTTCTTTGAAAACAAATTTGCCATCCATCTATTTTGCTGTGATAACATATGATGAAGATATGTGGGGAAAACTTATATAATTACACACACATATCACACATATAAGACTAAATTGAAAAGAACACCATGTTCTTATTTCTGCTGTGCTAAAAAGAAAAAAAAAAGCTACATCTCCAATCACAATTTCCTCCCCAGACCTGCGTTACCTTCAGCACAAAGGGCAAGATGGATTAAACGCTTTAAAGGTTTAGTTTTATCATAAATGCATGCTGACTCCAGGCTTTCTGCTGTCTCCAGACCAGCTGTCTCAGCAGCCCGGTCAGTCAAGCTGCCTGTTCGTGGCTGGACATACATTTGAGTTTTTATAGGCGCACACATGCCTCTGATTCAATCCCAGTTTTTTATTTGATTTTTTTTTTTTTTCAGTGGAGTCCGGGAGACAGATTACTTGATATGATTTATTATTTCATCCCACTTTCCCCAGCTGTCTGAATAGTCATCTTATATTCCCTTTTCCAGACAAGGGAAAAAGATGAGGGCTGCAGGGAGAAAGAATGTTTTGGTAAAACTGTAAATCAGAAGCTCTTTACTAAAGGGAGTCTGTGGCAGGAAGAAGATAACGTCTAAATGTAGGTCGAAACGCAGTTCTTTAAACATTTCACATCAACTGCTCTGCAGGACCTCTGGCACATCGGAGACATGGTTTGATTTTGGAGAGAATTCAGGTAATGTCAGCCAGTGGAGATGCTCTGCTTACTTTATAATTCCCCCGAGAAGACTGGGAAAATGTTCAAAACCATAAAAACATTGACTTTTAGATCCGAAAAACTAGGCACAGAAAGTATTACAGTGGGGAAAAAAAAACATCTAAAAAGTTTAAACATTTAAGACTAATTCCTCCCCATAGCATTAGCCAGTTTAAAAAATGAACCTTCAATTGGCAAACTTTAATTCTACTTTGAGAATTTTTCAGACATCCTATTAATAACTCATTGGATTTGTATTGCAGAACTTCTCTTAATCTTTTAAATGCTTCTTCGTATCAATAAATAAGGTAAAATGGTGGTATAAATTAATATTTTATGAGCTACAGTCCACTGCGATGTATTTTACAATTGTTTGTTATTTTTATCAGACGGACATTGACTTATTGTGGTTCTGAACCCATTAGAAGATCCCTGTAGGCTGGTCGGACCGTCCACCTTTAGACAGCTGGAGCATTCGCTTCAGTACCAGAGCGAACTAAAACGTATTTTACATTATATTATAATATCTGTGCCTGGTTAATGTTCCAGGTGTTCAAGTTCCAACCCTACTATAAAACACATTATAGGGCTTCTTTAAAAGTTATCCTAAAATGAGTATATAACAGATTTTTATTAGATTTATTCTTATTTGTTTCCCTTCATGAAAGGGAAATATCTTTATAAGTCCTGATACTGTGCCAAAAGAACCCAGCACCAGTAAAATACTGTTCTATAACTTGGCTTTTTTTTCAAGTTTTGGAAGCTCCACAGTGGAAGAATATATTTTACAGCAGTTTCTTACCATGAAGCTGTTTAATTGTAATCATCTTGCAGGCTTTGGAAATGACGAGAGCTGATCTGCACCCCCCTTTAATATCGACCATTTGTTTGGCTCATAGGTGAGTCCACAGTGGGGGAGGGGAGATATCCTGCAGCCTTTTAGATTGCACACTCCCCTGTGTTTTTAGATTTACAGTCTGTCCTGTAGAACATGTACTTCCTCCTCCACTAATACTCTGCTATGAATCACAGTCCCAACTTATGATGTCACCTCTGAGCCTCCGCTGTAACGTCATCCTGGATTTTGTCCAAATTTATACAGTCAGACTTTTGTTGAATAAAGATGGATGTGTCCTTTGTTATAAGGATGATGCAAATCTAAAATATAGCATTTTAGGCCTTGTCCAAACAGAAATCCTCCTTTTAAATTTATTTTATTTTTTTCTAATCAAGAGTAGCAAAATACAAGAGACAGAACCAAAAGCTTTTAATGGGCTGTAGACAAAGTGAACCTTCCACTTCATATCGTATTAAACTATTTACGGGGAGGCGTGTCGGTCCAACTGCAGTCACAGTGTCCATACAGAGACGGTTGGAGACAAATGTTTGTCTCACTATATTCAAAACAATTTAGGCTAAATTATTTACACAGAGTGTCAGTTCTTTTTAACTACTCTGATTTTATATGTTTTAAATCTGTACCTAAATGTTTACTGCATATCTATTTCTGTACATTTACTTTAGTGATGTTGACACTTCAGTATAGTGATAAACCCCTTTTTAGCATATTTGAATTCTCACTTTGGTTTTCACCTACATGTTTAGTGTTAGAAGTCTAAAAGAAGCTCCCACCAGCATATTGTGTGTTCAGATTGTGTTTTGTTAAGCAAACACATTTCTTTCTACCAACATTAAGTGTTTGAAGTCAGGCGACCATGAACTATAACCCACAGTGAAAGGTATGTGCAGAACCGCTGCTAATATCTGACCAACGGTTTCCTTTTTTCAAACATCCGATGCCTCACGTGTCACATTTAACTCAACAAAATAATGTCAGGAAATCTCAACGTGTGCAAACCATTCCTGTAAGAAGTGCTGCATTCAGCTCATGCGTCGGTTCATGTACTAAATCAGTTGTTTATACGCGTGCGTGTACCTGCAGTTTGAGCACACAGCTGTTTGTTGTACCGTCACTGAAAGCACAAACTGAAGTGCTGACTGCCAGACTTCTTTTATAGCTGACAAACGCAGCACAGACCGCAGCATGACCTCGCTGCGTGGAGGATTTTTGTGGGTGTTTTCACAGAAAATGTCAGTTAGCATCATTTCTTCTGTAGTTATTCTGGCCTGGCAGAATATCTGAACGTTTCAACACGCTGGTACAATGTTCAAATGGCACAATTTTATTCCATAAAGCCTTTTTGAAATGGGAACACCTTGCACAACTCTAACTTCCCACAACCTTATTTCTGATGTCTTCTATGGTTTATTAAAGCAAATGTTTTTTTTTTTGCTAATGTTATTAAAGAACTGTTTCCTAAAGGTAGGAACACACAGATAAAACTGGGTTCATGCAGTATTTTACTATTTTCTTCAGGTATAAATCACACGTGCCAGTTGTGGCTTGTGTTTATGAGTTATGTTGCCATCACCCAACACCAAGGCTGATAACCTTTTGACTATCTCTCGTAAATTCTGTGAACACGCATGAAAAAAACCCCACGTTTTACTAGTTTACGTATGGTTTGTATTCTGGCTCTGTCCCTTTTAATCATGAGAAAATCTTAGTTTAACACTCTGGCATAAAAGGTGACAGGCGATGTGCATTCCTTCAAGAAATGCGAGGCTTTTTATTTATAATAACGTGTTCAAACAAGGATAACGCAGCATTAATGTGATATTAAAGCATCATTTCCTTCCAAAACTCAAATAACAGGGTGCAGCTGAGAAAGCGTGCCCAGGCATTCCAACAAAGGCAGTTCCTCATTATAGCTCTGATGTGAGTTGCTATCTGTAATTGAAGCCAGGAGTTGGCACGCAGCGGTGTAGTAACCTACCTTGTAGTTCCGGCAGGTGGGATTGAAGGCGTTGGTGCCGCAGGCAAACAGAGTCTCGTCATTGCGTGGCACCAGGACTTTAATGTAGTTGTAACATTCATCCTGTGAGGAGGGAAGCAGATCTGTGTTATTGTACATCAGGGAGAAGGACACCCACAACACAGTCACTGCAGGACTTACAGAAGGTTACTTTTGCTTTAATTCCCTCACTCAGATATTGTAAATATAGCTCTCACTCTGGGAGACCATTGCAGATATTGAGCATTTTTGTTAATTACAAAACTTCATGGCACAGGGAATGAAGGCACAGACAGAAGTGAAGTACAGAAGAAATCAAACCAAGAGAGCAAACAGAGTTGAGGATTTGTGTCTGGTTAATGATACTCACGCTGTTCTTCCCCCTCACAGTGCACTTCTCCACATCCTTCGTTTTCCACGTCAGTTTCTGAAAAATGACAAGACAGCCAGCTGTCAACTCAAAAGATGCCAGTTTCCCCACCACCTCAGCTTCTGTTGCTCTCAGTCGTTCGAGTGCTATTATGAGACGGCTGTGATGAAAATCTCATTAATTTCAATAAAAAAACAAACAGAGAAATATTAGAGACCCCCGCGGCGCCCGAGCGCCTCATCAGTGGGCAGCCAAACACTCCTCGGAGATAAAAATCACTCTAAGCTGTGAGGCTGCACACATGAGGGTAACAAAGGACCACAAAAAGACGCTTGGATCACTTCACTGACTATATAAAGAAGAGTCAATTAGCCCCGATTAACCTACTGGCAAAACGTTATGCCCTCACTATGCCAACAGGACAAAAACACGCTGTATTTGTACCCCAGCTATATGCCCGGTGGGCTAGTACACACACACACACACACACACACAAAAACATCCATCATTTTGTTAACAAGCACGTCCAGCTGAAGGATTAAAGTGCTTCTATTCAGTGTCGAACAACTTACAGACAAAACTTTCCCAATAATTTTCTTTCCCCGCAGAGAATACCTGCAGTAATCTGCGGGTCTGTTTCATTTTATTTCATTCTTGTCAACATCTTACAATAATTTAGGACTATAGGCAGAAGCTTGATGTCTCGCTCAGTGACATGATAGGGTAACATGGAATGGTATCCTAGCATTAGCAAGCGTGTCCAACATTATTGAAGAGACATTTTCATTTATTTTGGACTTGACTTTGCTCTGTTCAGCCAACATTTTCTAGACATGGTTTCACTTTTTACTTCAGCTAAATCCAAATGTGTTTTCTTGCATGAAATGCAATCATTACGCATGTTTATCAGTTAATTATTCACCAAGTTTTATGCATATTCACATTTATACTTGCTTGCTTTTTTTGGATCGTGTACGGGCGGTCACTTCAACTGTGTGCCTTCTGTGTGAAATTATTTCATTTTCTTTTATTTTATTAATGTCCTCTAATCTCTAATAATAAGTTGATCCACACAATAAACA
Source organism: Millerichthys robustus (assembly GCA_034783495.1). NCBI lineage: Eukaryota > Metazoa > Chordata > Actinopteri > Cyprinodontiformes > Rivulidae > Millerichthys > Millerichthys robustus. The sequence goes on from JAVKLF010000042.1 coordinate 2,588,917, forward strand.
TTTTTTTTTTAAGAAAAACAATATTGGTGCATCTATGTATAAAAACCCAAATAAACTAATTCTGATTCTTTGCTGGAACTGGTGTTTCTTTTCTCTTGGATCATAACTCCCTAAAACACAATTTATTCCACAGCAGCCTTGGTGTATTTTTCTCAGGAATGGTTTTCAGTTTTGTCTAATAGCTTTCAGCCAGGCAGTCAAGTGCAGAAACCTAACAGAAGCCGCCCCACACAATGCTGAATAATAAATCCTGCATCAAGATTTGGTTTCAGATTGATAGAAAAATGTTAATACAGCTTCTATCATCACACAAACAGGATTCCAGGGAGTACAGTGCTTTGAGGCAAGAGGCGTTTGACTTCTGGTTTATCATCAAATTTAGCATAAAACACACATTTCAGAAAATATTACTCAAATAACCATTACCTGTAATTTTGCTGTTTTTATTTTCTTCATTGAACACCTCTGGCACAACTTTGTGAGGATCTGACATTTCAGTGAGAATCAGCATTATGCTAATAGCTCTCCCCTTGACTACGCTCGATTTGGTTTACTAATAATAACTTACGGCCACACGAGCCAGAAGGGGAGAATGTGAACGAGCGCCCAGTGTGAGGAATGAAAAGGCAGTTTAAAATGAGTTCGCATAAAAGAATGGATCTGAGATGTGGAGGACACACCATTTTCTAGCAATATAACTCAGTCACACACTAATGAACCTGCTCAGACGGATAGCAGGAATAGCAGAGTGAGAAGCAGAATGTAGGAGTGGGGTCTTTATAATTTTCCACTCAGTTGCTGCTGTCTTACTGGAGGCAGTCTGCGTGAATGGATAAAAAAAAAAAAAAACAGCTCATGTTCAAACATTCATTATTTAGGTTTTCATCTAACACTGCGGTGCTCAGAAGTTCTCATTTCTTTGTGCCACAGTCTACACACAAATCAACAGCTTAGATCTCCTCAGCGTAGCGTGGTGGCCTTATCAGAACAAATATCCTTGTGTGGGGCTAATCTAAACACAAGCAAACAAAAGTCCTGACCTCTGAGGGCTTTTATTTAAGTGCAATCGTGTTTGACAAATTAGATTCAGATACGAGAGAGCGCGGCACTTCAAAAGCAACAGGAGCAGCGCTCCTCTCCTCTGGATACGTCTGAAGAGACGCTGTTTAATAGTTGATATAAAAAAAGAAGGCAGAAGGTGACAAAGAAAATGATCAGAAGTGAAGATTAACAGATTATTTTGAGTAAAAAAGTGTTCTTAAAAAAATTTTTTAAAAATGAAATGCCATTTAAAGAGCAGATTTTTGTTCATTTGACACACTATATTATGTAGCCTGACATTTCTGTTAAAGATTTATTGAATATTTAATAGCTTCAGAACCAGGAAACACTGTACATACACTGCAATAGCTAAAAATTGTCCTGCTCAGGATGGTAAAGCAGGTTATTTTTTTACATTACATTATAAGCTTAAACATTTCTTAAATGTCACCGAATTAAAATTCATCACAAAGGTAAGTTTATTTTATATAATTAGCAGATCCTTAATGAACAGTACATTCAGTTTTAGATGTATTGTGAGTATTGAAAGGCAACTACAAAAATAAAAAACAATGTTTCAATCCCAATAGTAGACAGACTTTCCTACCTGCTGTGGGATTATCTGATCAGATGACGCGGCCAGATTGATTGCGAACACATGGTCCCTACAAGACACAAAGAAACAGAAACAAGGTCGTCTTCACAAGTTTTTATTCAGCCTTGATGTTTTTTTAATGCAAACATCCGTAACATTTTGATCAAACTATTGTATCCACAACGAAGGAGAAAACAAAAGCTTTGATTTCTTTCACTGAGACTGATCGCAGCTGTTCAACAACAAAGTCTGGAAGGTGAAATAAAAGGCAAATTTTGCCTTTTTGGCTTCAAGACCTCACAAATGTTTTCCAAGTACTGAGAAAACTCCCATGAATCACTTGATGAAGTGAGGCATGCATTCTGTTGTATGCAGCTGTGGAAAATATTAAGCGAATTTCAAAATATTAAGGCTCCCCATACCTTTTGGATAGATTTCTTGGCAGTAATAGTGCTGCAGTTTGGTTCGGAGCCAAAAGAACTGTAGCAAAATTTATTTTGCACAAGAAACAAAAAGGCAGAGATGGAGAAATGCTGCGCTTTTTATGGTATTATTTGACAATTTTTGATAGAGAGCGTGTGAAATCAGGCTGAGAAATGTAACAAAACGACTTCAGATTTAATGTTACCTGAAACAAAGTCTGTTAAAAACTTCTACAAGTCTAATTTTGAGGCAAATGACTTCAACATTCCAATTTCTTTTAAACTTTGGTTCTGTATCAAAACACACATCTGCTTTGATAAAAAAAATAAATAGCTTCACTGTGCAAAAAAAAAAAAATGTTAAAAAGGAAAATAACATTTTCAGAAACAGTTAGAAAACAAAAATCAATGTAAAGAAATCGGCTGACCGGGCAGCGATGTAAAGCATGTGGTTGATCCTCAGCATCCTTTGGAAATCCAGGCCCAGGCGGAGGGTGTCGTTGTCCGACATCAGCCCCTGGAAGTTGGGGTACAGGTACGAAGCTGTAGGGACCAAAAGATAAAGAAAATATTAGCCATGAAACTAACAGAACTTCTCTTTGAGCTTTGAAAAACTTATTTCGACGCTGAAGGAAAGTCGAACCCCGACGAACACAAAGGAAACCTGCTTTTCTTTTTACAGTCACTGCTTTTACAAACAAATGTTTGTTTGTTTCACATCCAAACAATTATAAAGCAACAATGATTAAAGATTTATCAACAATATAATTCACAAATAAAAAAATCACTACTTAAAAGGTTACAGTCTAGGATATTGTTCTCATAAACCAGAGCTAATACAGTATGCTAATGTGCACGAGTGGAGGTGGAAGAGCGGGGAATAATAATAATAAAAAAGGCCTCCTGAGATGCAAATTAGGCAGTCGTGTCACAAAAGTCAATCTGATTTAAATAAATGTCTCCTGGTAAGCATTTGTGAAGTGTCTGGGGACTGTGCCAAGCAGGGACAGGGAAACAAAACAAAAGTATTTCAGAAGAGAGTCTTACTGTCTGGGTCAGCCCACATTTAAATAGCAATAATCTGCTTCTCAGGTTACACAAGTTCAACTCGGAGTCGTCGTGAATTTTATTTAAATAGCTTCACCGTGCAAAAACAGGTCTAAAACACTCAACAACTAAAGGAAAAAAAAGCATACACTTTAAGAGAAATCAGGTGTGTTGATGCATAAGGAGTGTGGGTGAAAGCACAAAAATCGCAAGATAAGATGAAGCTAGCGAGGCGGAGCTAACAGAAAGAGCGATATATCAGCTCTATGTTCCATTAAGGCAGATTTTTTTTCTTCCTCCACTGCATGCAAATGTCTCCTCACCTCTCTGTTTCAAACAACACGTTAACTTACAGGATGGAAATGTTTAAACAATCAGGTGCTGATGTCCAGAACTTTTACCTTTAAAAAATAAAAGCCTTGAGGCAAAACTAAAATGAGCCCGCCTCGAGCGTTTCTTCACCAAAGACTTGTTTAAAAAAAAATAATATTTCAAGCTAAACATGAAATCGACATAAAACAAATGTGTTCTGGACTTGTAAATAACTTTATTAAGTGGCCCCCTGCCTCTCTGTCGACCTGGGCTGCTGAATTAACAACCCCCACTGGAATTACAGCACAATCCAAAATTAGCCTCCTTACAGAGAGCTCCCCTAACCACTTGTGTTAAATTGACTGGTAAAGATTTGAAAGCCTAATGACTGGTTAAGTGCTGGACCTTGCTGAGCAGTCTGGTGATGGACCGTCCCGCTGTCCTGCCGTAGGAAAAGGAAGATTTCTAATTGCACTTGAGATTTTTCAAATCTTATGTGACACAGAGGCGACAGGGTCACTGCTTGGGGCAGAAGTAAAGACGCAGTTGATGGTGTTCACAGACATTTCATCTCCACACCACTGGAAGCACAGTAAATATAACTTTACCACAAAGTTATGGCTCGATTCACCAGATGAGAAACGTCCTACGATTTCAATCATCTCTGGTGTTTTTACTGTGAAGGTCACGTCTTGCTTCTTTAGATCATCACTGGAAATAGTACAGATTTTTTTTAATAAGACTTTTGTATGATACATTGGGCCAACAATTAGTCATTTTTATCCCTTATTGAGCATATTTATTTACTGAAAATGACTGATTATCAACAGTTTTTCTCTTTGACGCACCATGACATTTTCTTCTGTATAATAAATTTCTGTTAATCTCAACTTTACAATCACGTCACACACGTTGTCTTCTATTTTTGTACACTTGCGTTCTATTCTTTTTTTTATTCTGACTATTACTTAAAAACGGACAGCTTGTTGTCCGTCCTGCTGCTGTGCAGTGAAAGTGAAATCCTGTGTCCTGCACTGCGAGCCACTGCATCCTGCTCCAGCTTTTTTATAAGCTGTAAAAGCCATTGACGCATTTCTTAAATTGCACTATCAGAGTTTTATTTCATCCTTTCACCTGAAGCATAAAAGAAATATCTACATTAAAGCAGCTCATTGAGGACATGTTAAGGTAATGAACTGGCTTACACAAAAAGCTATGAATAAAACAGTCTGTAAAGAGAGGCAGTAAACTATGCTTCATAGTTATAACCACTGTTTGGGATTAGCTTAATGTTCTGAGGCAATAAGTGGTTTTGAAGTACTGCAGAGAAGCTGAGATGGGGCATGATGTTTTTCAAATTCTCCAAAAGGGAGAATATTGCAAGGATTTTCATTTGATAGTCATGAGTTCTCTATAGCATGTGCTTTGACCAACCATAAAAACATAAAGCATAGTATAGATACATCCAGATAAAATTTAAGTCTAAAAATGAACAGATTAAGCAAAAAATATCTGTACCAACTTAAAAAAAAAAAAGAATTTATAGTCTCCACAATCTATCACAAATAAGTTCATGATGCTAACGGGTTTTTTTTTTTTTCTACACAAGGAGGAGTCATTTAGATACAATTTCAAAGACTTCCCTCGTACAAAGTACTATGATTCATAATAGATTTGACAAAGTTATAAGGGACCTCGTGCCACGCTGTCACCTGCTAGAGTCAGAGGTAACAAATTGCTCTCATTACACCTGGGATGGAGCTCCACATATAGCACTATTAGTGCACTATTCCTGCTAATGCTTGGGTTACAGATAGATCAATTACAGTGCGTGGGACGTAGTCTCAGCCAGCTCTTAAATCAATTATGGCCCATAGCAGTTAGGAGACAACACCTCCTCCTCTCTGAGGATGAGATGTCATAAACATGTTTCTGTGGATTATGATCAAAACAAAAAAAAGTCTTACAGATGTCAGACGTTTCACTCAAAACCAAACCTTAAATTGCATTAGTTTTGTGCTAGAATGCAAATTCTCATTAGCATCTATTGACTGTAATGGGAAACTGTGATAATTGTGGTACTTAGTTCAAACAAAGCATAACAAACAAACTAAATTAGTTGTCAGCAGGATGTTTTCCTGTTCTCCAAGACGCCCTCGCTTTGAGCTTTTAGGGCTGTCGGCAGGCAGCTCGATTCAAGAGTCTCTCAGTTTTCAGTTGATTTGACACTTTTCGATGATTAGAATAGTTATATCTGACTCAGTATGTTGTATAATGAACAAACACCAACTAATTTCAAACTTTTTCTCCTTCTCATTTTTGTAAATTAAATGATTACATTATTGATCTGTGCCAAGATGTTGGTATATATATGTCAGCATAGGACTACAAATCTACAAATAACGACAACATGGACAAAACAAGTGAAACTGTTTCAAGAAGTAAACAAAAAAAGAAAACATTAGAATACATCCAAGCAACAGAACAAACCTGTAACAGTTGAGTTTATGCAAATGTGGCCTTAAATACATTCACCACACTAAGCTGTGTCTCCCAGTGATAAGACATAATACCTTTGTGACCCTCCCATGTACTCCTGTTATAATGATCACCATGGCAACACAACAGACTTTACACTTACATTCTCTTTCCACAATGCTGATTGGTTCCAGGTCTTGGGGAAATGGCGCAGCTCCTGAGGACAGCTGAGGTATAAAGGCGACTAAGGTGAGAGCCAGGACGGCAGGCAGGATGAGTCGAGGCGGTCTGGGCATCAGCCTCATGTTGGCAGAAGATGGGGGACCTCACCAGAAACACATGGTCCACAGTGGACTCCCCCTATCCACCTATTTAAAAAAAAAAAAAAAAAAAGAGATCAAGATTAAAATGGTGATTAAAAGGGTTATTTTTAACACCCATCATAGAAATACGTTGCATCAGTTCTGATAAATGTACTAATTTCAACAACAATTATGTAAATTAATGATGGCGGCAGCAATGTGGAAAACAAGCTAAACCTTGTTTTAGCTTTAAATCAGTACAGAAATGTGACCGAGCGTCTGATGAATCACTATGATGAGAGAGTCAGAAATCCCCCCAGAAACAGGAGAAGGCAGCCAAGAGTGGAGTCAGACCCTGACCACCAGGACACCTGCAATATTTACTCCCCCACCACCACCACCACCAATGGGTTTCACCGCTGACAAAGCAGTTACACCACCTTCCTTCCGTGACAACATCCTAATGGTAGTCTAAAGAACTTTGGCTTCAACATTTTGTATTTACAGCAGTGCTTGAAAACAGAACCATTAGTCCATGTTGTGAATAATTTAATGTTTGTGCTAAATTTCTTCTAAAAGTTCAGCCAGGAAAGTCATCATGGTATAAAAAAAAGAAAAAGCATCTGAGAATTTTCCTAACCTTAACATTCTGCTTCTCTGTAAAGCAGCTTAAAAAAAGGACATTAATTCATCATTTACATTTGGCTACACAGTAATACAACAGGACAGAAGGTTCAGGGAATTCAATTTTGCAGCAGTGAAGATGCAGATGCAGAGCCCAGCATTGTTGCACGCAGACTGAATGAGCACGAAGGAATTCTGAGGACCATCCATTGGAAGCTACAGGTCATGAACCACAGGACAGGAAGGTTTCAGCACATTAATGACTCTGCCATTCTAAATTGCAACTTAAAGAATAAAAGCTTGAAGAAGCAACAAGTTTAAACTGTATTATTTATATCATTAGAAACAATCGTAATCATAAGTAAGGGACATTTCAAATTATTTTATAGGAGGATCTAAATCTACATTGAGAACACAGAACACCTACCAGTCTTTCTTTATTTGAAAAGCACAAACCAGTTTTTCTTTGTTGGTTCCCATGAACAGACACAGATCCATGTTTAGAGCTGAGTAGCAATTATATCTGAACCAGTAAATAAAATGTTTTACCGTATTCTTTTAACCTTTTATGATTGCTCTCTGCAATAATAAGTTAACAGCTTTAAAATGCTGCAGATGCGTCTGCTTGGAAGAATAACAGAGTGAAGCAGAAAACAAACCCCCAGAAAGTTAACTTGTGGCGAGACAAAAAAACATGGAGGATACAACTAAACGGAGGAGCAGACAAGAGCTAGCTGAGCTGTTCCCAGGGGAACCCAGAGATTATTGTATGTGACAAAGAAAAGCAGCCTTAGACGCATTAAGGAGGGACGCGTTCAAACTGTTCAAACGTCTTCAAACTGCGACGACCTGCATACAGCCACTTTATTTGGGCAATGTCGCCTTACGTGCTTTCACAAGTTCATGCACTGCCAGTTGGCAATGTGACTTGGGCCACATGGTTTCAAGTAAGAGCAAAACAACTGAGTTTAAAAACAATATAACTGATAGATTGGATCGTGTGCGATGGTTTGGATGTCCTGGTGCATCTCAATAATCCAGGTAAAAGAAAAATGTTGACTTGGTCCTTTGGACGGGTCCTTCTTTGCTGAAATATTTTGTCTCTTCTCCAAGAGACTTTTTCAGTCTGAGGAGTGACAGGTAAACTCAGAATTATAAGCAGTACCTTTGCATAGCGGATCAACAAGTTTATTGATGACAATCGAAACAAGTTATTCACCTGCAAAAGAGGACCATCAGTCGTCAGACAAATAAAAAAAAAAAAATTCAAATGTTAAAAACAACCAGGCTAACCTCAGGTCATTTGCAGCAAAACTACCCAAAACACTGCTGTTTAAGAGAAGTCAAACTGTTTAAAAGTTCAATGGTACACATCTAATTCTCTTATTCGTTGAATATGTAGTCACCCAGCAATAAGCAGCACATTCAGCAAACAGAAATCATTCTGAGATCATTGACAATCCATTTAGCTCAAAATAAGCAGCCAGAAGAGTGATGATGCATGCAAAACTAGACAACCATAGTAAATACGAGCGCTTACACAACACACTTATTCAACAAGCCAATACACTTGTGTTTTTGGAGCCTATAAAATACATCATTTGTAATGAACTGGTGTTATGCAATTTTTCATGAGTTCACTTTTAAGTGTGAGGGAATGCTTTATAGTCATGTCAAGTGAGGGATTCATCATGACGCCACATCAAACTTAGAATATATAAAGTTGGTCTTGTTTCATTACATCTCTAGAAAAAACTTCAGCTCCAGGAAGAGATGATATCACTACAACTTTATAACAGACTCACAAATAAATCTTCTTTTGGTTCTTGCTTTTTAAGAACTGGTTGATCTGAAATGTTAGTTTTCTAGAAGAGAAGCAGTTTTACTTGAGTAAAAAATAATTTTAGTTTATTATTTGGGCCAGCAATTTGACTGAGATAGATTTAGAATATTTTTTATGCAATACAGTGACGTGTTATAAAAATGCTTTGGGCAATTATAGCAAACAATAATTCACTTTAACAGACACTCGGACATAATTAAGACGCGCAAATTAAAACATATTTTATTGCACTGATAGGCTGGTAGAAGTCCAGATCATCTACAAACACACAAGTGATCCGAACTGATATCAAAAGTTAAGATTTCAATGAGGTTTTGTTCCATCTTCAAAATGAATCTGTATTAATATTTGGGAAAATAAAGGCTTAACCTTTTCCAGCACATGTGGATCCATTAACATGTGATCTGCTCCCGTGCTTATCTGCCATGTAAATGCATGAAAAAAAACAGCCTTCACTAGAATTCTTTCTTCATTCACCCTACAGACAGTTGGTTAGTGACTGTGTGACGGAAGAGAGAGTGGATGGATGATGAGCTGACAGCTGTCAAGGGGAAATAAGCTTTCCAATGTTTGCCCTGTGTGTTTAAGGATTTAGTTGTGAGGGCTCGAATTATTTTGTTTTTAATGAACTGGACTTGTTAAGCCATCAAGGAGACATTGGCAGTGGAGTGTAGAATAATTTATAGTTTTAGTACTGATTCATTGCATTTCACTTGAACTTGTTAGATGTTATAACTGAACAGACAGTTCAGCCTTCTGAGTTTTAGATTATGATTAATCAAAGTGGAGCAGA
>JAVKLF010000042.1:2599672-2610632 GCA_034783495.1 Millerichthys robustus
AAAAAAATCCAGCAAAGACCTGACAGATGCAGAATTTTTCTGTTGACTATCTAATGCATTCAATGCAAGTTTTCCCACTAAACCTAAATTCTGCTAAAATGCTGTTTTTTGTTGTTCAGATTGTGTTGTATCCATTACTTTTCTATAGGATTAGCCTCATAGAAAGATTTCTCAGGAGCACTTTAAAAGATTACGTGAAAGTCTGACTTCTTAGAGACAAATCAACAAAATGAGGCTGATTCAAGATTTTTGCACACACACCGTCTGCTGGACAGCACACGGTTGTTAGTTTCAAATAATGTTTCTTCGGCAGCACTTGTACTTCCATTAATTAGCTGCAGTGAGCTTCTAAGCTATATAAATATTTGCATACAGTAATACACATTTAGAGCAGAGATGTCCAAATATAAATATTCAATTAACAAACAGAAATAACATCAAGTTATACGGGTATCTTATGATGCCAGTACACACTTAATGCTCTTCTTGCCTAACAGCTATTCTTAAAGAAACCACTTGGGAGGAAAAAACAGCACATGACAGAACCAATCCTTGTTCAGACAAAGATTTCATTATTGAGTCTCGAGTCAGCTCGTCTTTTCACACACTTCTCCTGGAAGATTCGTCAGACCACCAAGCTCATTGAAATCCCATGACACAAATCACACAGCTCATCTTAATCGGAACAGAACTGTTTTTCTCCCAACACTTGCATCATTCTCTTGTTCCCTTTGCACAAACAGTAACAGCTGACATTCAGGCATAAGTGTGAAAAACTGCATTTTCTGCAGGTGCAGTGAGTTTTAACCAATTAAACCCCTTTGAAATGTTTCTAGCAGGCCTTATTCATACCTGGCAGTTATTTTAACACTGCTGTCAACCCTGCCAGACAAGGGAAACTTTGCTAATTAGATTTCCAATGGCTAACCATGCAGACGTTGCCCGGGCAGACTGGAATTGGGATCAAGAAGCCTTCAGCAATAATTGAGAGAACAACCCTCACAGGACAAAGAGGTGAATTCCATAGACTGGTTTTCAGACGTGTGTTAGACGAGGTTCATTCGAGTGTAGTTACAAACTAGCTTCAGTTAAGAATGCCTTTAAAAGGTTCCACTATCAATAAAAATGGGTTGCCTTTAGTAACTAAGGAGGCATCGTGTTTTCATTTGAGAACTTACTGAAGAGAACAATATTTCAGCAAAGACTTCTAGATTAAACATATTTTTCAAAACACACCTTTTAGGATTTTCCTTTAGTTCTAATACCAGTTTAAACAATTGTTCTTATTTATGTTGTATATATAAAGAGTTAAATTGAATTTTGTTTAATTCCTAAATCAGGCGTCAGAGTTTAAGCCTCCAGAGTTACCTGTTGTCATCCAGGCAGATGCTGAGCATAAGCAATTGACCCTGCCAAGACATCGAAGCTGAGCTGCTGAAGACAAACATGTCAAATGAAGGAGCTGGGGACTTCAGAGCATTTCAGAGGCCCAGCAGCAGCAAAAACAGAGTGGCTCCAAGGGATTCACTATGGCAACAATTTAAAAAGTCCATTAGCATCCATAGTTGAAGAAGAATGATGGCTGGATTCTTGCATTTTACCAAGAATGGAAAATCAATGGTCCCTTTAGTCCTTGGATTAGTATGTCAGCTGCCTCATGTCTGCAGTCTCACCCCCACAGTGTCTGCGTTGTGCCACTGCAGGGAGAAGTGAAGATGGTATCTAGGCTGAGATGTGTCTGTCAGGAGAGGTTGGGACCCTTTTTGCCATGGTGCCGCTCAGCCTGATCCCAGGAGAGAGCTAGTTTAGCCCTACTGTCCAAAGAGTTCAGACAAGTGATGGGCTGTCCTGTTGCAGAGGTCACTGATTGTCACCCCACGTCAGATGACTCCACTCTGTCCTCACTGAAGATTCCCTGAAGAATAGAGCGGACTTTATGCTTAAGATTCCATGACAGATCTTAAGAGAATTGATATCACTGTGAAATCAAGCTGACAAAGAAACAAAAAGCTTAAGAAATTGTTTTTGTGCTGGGCCGATAGAATGTACACCACCCTTTGTAAGAGTAAACAAGTAGATATTGGTGTCTCACTGAAAATTCAGTTTTCAATAAAAAATAATTTTTTAAAATGACAACAAGTGCTTTGAAGTTATCACTCTCAGGAAACAGCAGCATTGTCTGTAGTCTGAGCCGTCCTCAGGACTTCTTTATTCAGGCAGTAAGTTGGCTAGACTTCACACAGAGGAATCCATGCAGGACTCAGACAGTGAGACGGTTCCCTGATCGATCTGAAAATCGCTGCAGGCATCATCCATCGTCTTCGTGTCTTTTTGGAATGAGAAGGAAAGAGCCTAAAGGGCCATCAGTGCAAAAGGGATTGAGCGTGCGTCAGTGAAATCCCTTTCATTTGTCTGCCTCCTGTTAATTATTTACATTAATCTTCAGAGAGGCCTATTATTCCCTCGACCCTTCTGTGGTCTCTGTCAGTCACGGTGCACCTTCAATCTTCTAGGGTGCTCGTGGCATTTAAAACAAGCCTTACTCCAGAGTCCCCAAATCAAACGGAGATGTTTTAAAAAGGCTGCTCGGCATTTGTGCAAACAAATCTCTCTCATCTCCTTTTCACCTCTTCACATATAAAAGTGAATGTTAGCTGGCATCCATTCTCTCTGCCATCAATAATTCAAAAAGTTATAGGGAAACACTACCTGAACGCTGTATTGACAAAAATCCAAGTACAGTCATTCTCAAGGGCATCAAAACAGGATACCCCCAAGGCTATGGTGTGAAATGTGGAGCAAGAAAGGCTGAAGGTTTTTATTTTCTGTATTTTGCGTGTCTTCATTTTTATATTTTTCCCCAGGGACTTTAATCTGACCAAGCAGCAGAAGTGAAGACAACTTACTGACTTTAGAAAAACCCCAAGAGAATGTTTTAAGATAAAAAAAAAAACAAGCAATGCCTCAATGGATGCTGATATACGTACAGAAGACCTAGAGAATCTGCACCTTGGCTTTTCTTCAAAATGTCATAATTTAATAGACAGAAATAATGAATATAAAGCCTGCATAAACTGAATGCTGAGACAAAAAAAGTTATCGCTCATTTAGCAAAAACAATCTTCCATCCATCTCATAAAATAAGATTTGCACAGAAGGCCCACTTCTGTTAAGACATAAAAATTAGGAGTTTACTAAAATCGCAGAGGCTTTTTGATCTCTAGCTCCGTTTTGGTGCCAAATAATTTGCAGGACACTTTGAAATTGTAGCACTTCTCATTTTACAATACATCCTGCATCAAATATCAGTCTACAGAAGCGTTTATTCTCTGATAAAAAGAATGACTTATATCTTTAAAGTTTAGACAATTTAAAAGTGGTGCTGTTACAAGTAATAAAGGGGAAATGAAATGCTACCTTGTTTACTACTCTGATCAGTGATGCTTTCACGCAGGAAGAATTTTTATGTCACTGTGATGCAATGAAGGGGCCTCCTGTTTACATGTTTTAGGCCTGAAAAAAAGAGAAAACACAGGAGGCAGAATGACTGAGAATCAATTTATACAAAAAGATTTTAAAAGAAAAAAGACTTTGAAGGTTTTTCTACCCTCTTTTGTTAGCAAAGATCCCTCACTAAAACTAAGGACAAATGTGGAATACGAAGAAATGAATGTGGTAAGAAAGAAGGTTTGGTAATATTTCCTTTAGGCAACAGTAAAAGCAGTAAGCTCTGCTTTAAATGCTTTTTGCCATCTGAGTGTTCGATGTTGATGAAGGGAAATATAAATCAAGGAATAGAGTGAGCCTTCTTGGTGAGAGTGCCTTACAGAGATAATGGCATCATCATGCCTGCATGTGTAGTTCGCTATTCCTGGGAAGATTAAACACTTTATCATTGTCTTTGGGACAAACATCCTGTACACCGTGCGTGCATCCAATTATTAAATGCTTTTTCCGCTAAAACCAAAGATTTTCACGTCAGCTTCATCACACAAAAAACTTAAAACGAGATGGAAAGCGACAGCGGTCTTATCAGGACGGAGCTACCTTTCAGGGTAGTCGCCCACGGTGGCAACTGACCTCACTTTTATTACCGCAGTCTTTTACTGATGACATCATCTAAACTCGTACTTTAAAGAGCCAGCAGCTTTCAAGCTCAGTTTATCTCATTTTATGGCTGTAACAACTCTGTCTCAAGAAAAGTCAGTGGCCATGGGCAAGCATGTGCCAAAGAGCAGCGAGGCTCCATGCACCTCATCAAAGCCCTGCAGCGAGTCATGGAACTTGTAAGGAATGAGGCAGGAGTCAGGCATCAAACTGAGAAATAGGACATTAATGGTGACAGTAGGAAGACAGAATTCCCAAAGAGGATGAGAGGAGGAAGAAGAAAATGACAGTGTCTCACAAATCACTGGTCTGGAATCACGCTGACAAACATTTTAAACATTCAGTTTTAGATGGCTGGTTGTGCTTTAGCACCAAACCAATACTGATGAATTACTTTAATGTTTAGTACAATAGCCAAATGAGAATTTAAATTGTTAAAATTAGCTATTTTTCCTAAAGATAAACTAGACATTTTTAACATGATTGTTTCCTGAGGTATTTAATTATCTTTGAAACTCACAAATACTTCTTTCAGCAGTTATTTCTGAAGACTGCTAATCGTTCCAAGTAAAGAACAAGATTTAAGCTCCAATTTTAACGCTAGGGGAAGCAACAATTGTATAATTTAGAGCGTAGTAAGAAATTATAAATTACTTATATATACATATTATACATTATAAACGTATAATAAAGGTGCAAAGAGCTACAATAGTAGCCTGGGAAATTCTTTAACCCTGTACAATTTTAGCCATTATACTGTATTATTTCTATGGTTGACACAGCATAGCTAAATATATTTTATAGAGAAGGGAACCAGTGACCAGTTCTGACTTAAGTGTTGATCTGACACATCTGTCGAAAGCATCAGTGTCTGTTGTCCAGTCTTCTGAAAACAAAGTGCCCGAGTGAAACCATGTTCAGTGAGTCTAGTTTTCATCTTTCTGCATGTGTCCAACGTCTCTAAATTGTGTGTTAAAGCATGGCCTTGATCTTGATATAGATAATGGTGCCTACCCAGCACTTAAAGAAGATAAGCTCTTATCTCTGTTAAAACCCCAACAGTCATTAGTGGCAGCAGAACCTCCTTAGAAAGTCCAACTAATTGAGGCTCAAACCTTTCATTCCTACATCAAAATTATGGGAATGAAAACCAAATATACAAGCGCTGCATTTAGGATGTCATTATTTCAGGCTTAACACAAATAACAACTGAACTGAAGAAGTAGTTTCACCTAAATTGATCAGCATCTTTGAATTCACTCAGATGTCCAATTGTTTGAAAAACACACTTAACAGACCGTTTCTTTTAAGTTTTCCAAGTATGTCTGTGACGCTCTCGCACAACACATAAAAAAAAAATCTCTATTATAGTAGATCAAAGCAATGTTCGTCGCTCAAAGTCCCTCAATATTTCTTAAAGTATTTCACTTGTCTTAACCTTTGAATTTTAGAGACATGAAGGTTTGAATAGAGGGGTGGTGGTTAGCCCTGCTAACTCTCAGAAAAAGGCCCCAGGTTCAGAGTTCAGACCTGTTTGGAGTCAACTTCTGAGAGGATCTATCCTTCTCCTCCTCACCCTCCTCCTTCTTCATCCCTCCACTGGTTTTGACCAAGCAGCTTTAATAACGGGAAGGCGAGAGGACAAACAAGGCCATCCATAAAGAGGCCAGATACAGGAATGAGCGTGCTGTTGAGCCTGGGTGGTGGTGGTGTCATTAAGTGTGAGTGCGTGATAAATGCACTCTGCTTGTCGTATTTGAGATTCTCATTAGTCTGTGTTCAGGAGCAGACCTGGGGCTATTACTCTTGCAGCTGCCTTGACAACAAGCTGATTGTGTCTGTGAACAGAAGCAAAAAAAAAAAAAAGTCTGCCTCTATTGTAATACTTGTATATACAGAACCATTTAAATGATGCTTTAGCCCGTTTTGCAGCCACTGTCAAAGGTCCTTCAGTTGAAGCAGCAGTTGGAAACACTAGTTGGTTGAGTTGAAGGTCTCAGTTGGACTCATCAAAACTCATCTATTTAAGATTTCTGACCATTTTGTTATTTAGTGTGCTTGTAAGAAGCTAGGCCACAACTACAGTTGTAAAGTTGTAAACTTTATATAAACTAAGCATTCATAATATCTCAATTTTACTGCGGTAGGAACACAAAAAAAGAACAGATCATGTCATTGAAGAGGATGTTCAGAAATGCTAGAAGTTTCACTTTAAAATGAGTTATTTGTTAGGTGTGGATTATACTGGTTCCTTATTTTAGTTAGCTGCTCCATTTACTTGTAAACATACAAATCAGTGTTAAGTCGTTAAAATACAAACAAAAAACAACTTCCTGCAAAATGGTTAAGAAAAAAGTGAGAAAGCAGTCTACATTCAAAGAAACAACCTTTATAACAAACAAGGAAGTCCTTGTAACAAAAAAAGAGTCAAAATTATTTTATCATCCTGTATCAGATGAAATATTTAAAACTGACTCTTGAGTCAAGATTTTGTTCAAGCCGTTGAAGCTTCCATTTCAATAATCTAAACAAAACGTGTACATTGTTGAAATGTTCTGATGTTCATTCACACATTCAAGTCCAATCTCGACCAGACATCACACTTATTATGCAACGCAATCTTTAGTTCAAACAGCAACAAAAAACAAATCTAATCTAATCTATCTTTTTTTACTGGACAGTCAACATGTCTTTTCTGCAAAACACAGCTCTTACTCGCTTCAACATCTCGTTTACCTGGACGTCACTTTCCACTGTTACCACCTCATTGCCAGAATCTTTGGATGCAAGCTGTGGCACACTACAGACAATCCTACACATGCTCTGCACACCTAAAATGTACCAAATGTATTCCAAAGCGGCAGAAAACAAGGATATCGCTGTCTGCAGAATTGAAGTTAAGATTTCATGCAGATATTTCGAAATCCTATTTAATCAAATCTGCAGACAACAATAAAGTGCAAATGTGAGAATGCAGCAGCTAATGTTTCAGAGTATTTACTGCAAGCATTGAAAGCATGCTGGAAACAGTTGGCACTTCGTGCTCTTCATGCTAACAGATACACGTGGCATCATTAAACAGAAAAACAAAAACAAACAAAGTATCAACATACCACACAATAAACACAAGAACAAATTCCACCAAACTGCTTTTAACAACATGTTTGTCAAAAGCAGAAGATTGTGGACTGGACCTGGACATTCTTCAGCTTTATTTGTAAAACAAGTTTTATGTTAGAGATCAGTAAGTGAAAATATAATGAAATATCGATGCATGATGAACAATAACCATTTAACTTTAATGTGTCACGTTCATTGTACAGTAAAGAGGAAGTTTGCAACATTTAAAAATTCTGAACAAATCTTTTCAGTTTCATTTATCATTCCGACATATCAGTCAGAATGTGCGATCTTTAAAACATTTGGGTCATTCTTTCCTGTTGATAGAACCAGACACTAAAAGGCACAGTACAAAACCCTGAGCTGAAAAGTTTAATATTATATTTCACTGAAACTGTCTCCAAAGACAATATAAGATTTAAAATACATGAAGATGTTAAGCTCTTACACTTTGAGAAAGCATGTTTCATTGTCAGTATTACGGGAAGTAATGAGTTGTCAGACTTTGGGGGTAGGTTCCTTTTAGCAGCACTGGGTGGGCAAAAGAAGCTACCAGTGTAGTCCACCTGCCTGCGTCTGTGGCTGAAAATGTCGTCTGGCCGTCTGGTCTGATCAATACACAGAGACAAGCATCTGCCCAGGTCTCCTGTAAACGTACTACAGTCCTCACTTCTCCTCGGGCTGTTCTGCAGACAACTGTGTGCTGCTGGCTTGGCAGTTGAGCTTATCGCAATCAACATGGGAAATGTGATGCCACGTAGAGCGAATGCTGACACTTTAATTTGTCACTGCTGATATGGTTTGTCAAACTATTCCTGGAGTTCTCCAGCCACCTGGCTGCACACGCTCACTCTGTAGATGACTTTCCAGGCCTCTAGAGAAATCATTCGCCACGATGACCTTGATGCTCAATTGTGGCATATTTTTCTTATAAAAAAGCCTCCGGGGAGCAGGTGACAAGTTGTTGCTCAGTTGAAACTTGCGTGCTGCCTACTAATAAACCTGAATGAGAGCAGGAAAAAAAAGTATCCTCGCAATAATTGAGTCAACGTGTTTCAAAAACAATCCTGCAGTTCAGAGGTTTTCTACAAAGGACAACTAAAGGTGCGGACATTATGATAATATGAGAATATGTTTGGGGCTCAAGGTGAATCACAGACAGAACCAAAAATCTTCAGATTCTGGTTAAATCATTAACAGGGGTACTTTCAGGGGATAGTTGTCCAGAGCTGTTTCAACCTTAAAACTTAGCCAAAACAGAAAAAAAAATGTTCAGCATTATAAACTCCCAATGCTATTGCAAGATAAAATTCTAGTTTTAAATAAAATTTGGGTCATTTCAGATTGTTCGGTTCCAAGTGGTAATCCTATTTTGTAAAGACTAGCAGTTTTCTAAAATAAATCCGTGTTTCATCCAAATTGCACAACAAAAACACTCTTACTGGACACTGATGTGTGCGGGAGGAATAATGTTTGTAATTTATGGTTTTAATGTTTGCCTATGAAAGCCATTGACCTAAAGTCAGTGTACACACAAAGGACTTCTAATCGCTTACCCTCTTTATAGTGCATTGTTAAATTGTGTGGATGTTTTTGTTGCCCTGAATTTTTTAACTTTGTGGCCTGTGGCCTGCGGTTTGGCAGCTATTCAAAATACAAACAAATGCTTTTTCCAAAGGGAATCACAAAAGAGTCATATTTACTTTAACCAAAAACAAATGAACCTAAAAAGCTTTAAGGAAAAAAAAACGGGTAGAGAAATCATTAATAAGATCTGAGCACAATAAGAGAAGGCTGGCATCTCCAAAGTACATTATAAATTAGTTGACCTCATTCATTCTGCTTAAACCTCCACTTTCCACCAAACTGTGACAGAAAAGTAAAAACTGGTGGTATTCATCTTCCCAGAAAAGGAATGAGACGATTCACTTTAATCTCTGCGATTTCATTTCTTTACTTCTGTCCAAGTGATTTGGTTCTGCAGATGTCTTCTCTCTATGTTTAAGCCCTTCGGCCATATGCTACTGCTACACTGACTGTAGCATGAAGGGCTTTTAATCAGCCCTTTCAATGATGGAGCACTTTCTGCCATTAAAATACACAAAGCTTTGAGGCTTGCTTGAGCTTCTTGCTTCCAAGTTTTCTGATGAAAGCCACGTCCGAGATTCCCACATCCATCACGGCTCAGCCAAGAGTTCAGATCAGTACATTGTGTGGCCTTCTAATCTGAGCTGGCTGAGACCCTGCTTGTTTACACAGCACATTTTGCACTTTTTACTCGGATAGACAGCACTTTTAGTCGACTCCTCACTCTTTATTTGATCTTTAAACTGTCTGCTTCTGTCACACACACGCTCTCTGAAGGAAAAAGCCTGTAACATTAAACCCCCTACATAAAATATAATTAAAAGCTAAACCTATAGGATGCGTCCTTGTGACCATCTGAAAAGACATATGGCTTTTCTTACAAATAGCCTGTTTTTATTTCATTATCCAAAGCCAATTTATGGTGGTAAGAACTTAACAAAATAATAAAAAAAGGCAGAGAGAGATATCTTTTCCAACTCAAGCAGCTACTTTGGATCTCAGCCAAAGTAGCTTGATCCAAACAGATCAATTTTAATGTGCACAGGAGTAATCTGAAGAGTGAAAGACACAGCACTTTTATTGGGCAAACACATGAACTTTATTCTATACATAATAATTAGGTTTCTGCCTCTGAAGTAATGTTCAGTTCTTTACCATAAAACATACTAATAGTAATTACAAACTGCCTTAAGTTGAGCTTTAGAAGGCTGCTTGACTTTCCCCTCAACATCAAGTAATCCTTCTCTCATTATCCAAATTGACTAAATATTTCCGACCCAAGCAAAGAAAGAAAATTACTTGAGGATGTGAAAGCTGAGGTTAAACTGCAGCCTCCATCCCCAGCTCCTGAATCTTGTTCCTAACACACATTGTAGGGTGAGTGTTGTGCAGTTCTCATGTCTGCTGACACCACAGATGCAGTTCTACTCTTCTGGAGGAGCTTTGTTTTTATTACAGGCAGATTATTTATTTAAACGCAGCTGCAGATTTGGTTTTGAACTCCATGGTCTGGAAGCTTTTTGTTTCAGTGCCGATACAGAAAATGTGAACACTGGTGCTGGTTATGGCACGCAGGGCCTGCAGATTGTTTGTGCTGCCAGTGAAAGAGCCGTTATCACAAGCGGCTGTTTTTCTCTTAACAGCTTGCCGGCTGTGCTCAAGCACAGACACGATCATGTATTTGTGTGTGTGTGTGTGTGTGTGTGTCTTGAAACAAACTGGCTTCTGCCCAGCATCTCTGGGTGTCTATCAGCGTGTGGACCACTCATAAAACATTGCTGGATGTTTGAAATCTGGTTGTAGCTTGTAAGGTTAGCCTAAGTAGCACCAAGAAGTTGCATCACTTTAGCAGCAACATGCCCTGCTTGTGGTTAGCAAATTTTATGAATTTTAAACAACTGTGGGAAAGTTTTACAAACACGTTTTAGATGATGGCCAATAAAGCTGAATAGCAAATCAACCCACTCTTCCATCCATCGATTAAAAGACTGGTTTGTTTGAGAAAATAAAATCACATTCAACAAACAAACAAAACCGGTCATCAATGAAGACTTTGTTCCAAATAACCTAAAGTGTATCTTGCTAGTATTTATCAAAATAATGCATTTAAAATTGGTTTTATAAAGCGAAAACTGTTAATAAAAAA
>JAVKLF010000042.1:2624810-2643997 GCA_034783495.1 Millerichthys robustus
ATTTAAAGATGAATATTTATGTTTACATGTTCATCTCAGGTAAACATTGCTGTTGGTCAATAAAACTTCTTAATTTTTTTCCATAGGTATAACCTTGGATAAGTCTTTTTCTCTTCTTTGGCAACATAAAATCTTTTGTCCAGTAAATTCACTACATTCCTTAAAGTGGATTTGATGAAATACAGACAATAAAAGCTAAACAAAACAAAAACATACAGCTTCACAGGTTTATATTTTACTTTATTTCTTGCATTTGAAAATATCTCCCTGCATTTCCACCCAAAAGACCATTTCAAACTAGTTCTATAATAGAATATAAAGACTATTTTTTTATTTTATTTTACAAAAGCAGCTGCTTAAAAAGAGCCTAAAAAGAAACACACAGCACAGTCAAAAGAAGAAAAGCTAACCTCTCACCTGGTTTTATAAGAGGAGCTAAAAAAAAGGCTGTTATGCATCATCTCCAGTAAAATCCTGATTCGATATCAAAAGGACTCCAAGCAAAAGGAGGAGAGCAGTAAGAAAGAAGAAAATGTTTAAAAAAAGACTAACAATTTTGGCCTCATGCATGCTTTGATTCAGCACATCTGTACATTGCAAGCCTTTTTACAAAACCTCTTTACTTTGACCAAATTCCAGTTTGGATCATGGCAGTGTTGACTGAAAACATAATGCCAATCAAAGCCCTTACTTCTAACTCAATAAGTTCGGTGTCAGTTGCATGAATCATGACTAAATGAAGCAGTATTGCAATCCGAGCGTATTTTTTGCAGAGTTTGCTCATTAATGACCGAAGCGAAGCCCTACATCAACTTGTTGCCTGGTGGTGGGGTAAGCCAGAAGGGACAGTAGGTTGTTCCTTACACCCACTGCCGTGTCATGGCCTGCCATGGACCTGGCTTTGGAAAAGAGACTGGTAGAAATCACTGGGGCTTGGCAGGGTTTCACTCCTGCTCGGCCTGCTAATGGCTTTCCAAGGTTGGGGCCGCCATTTGTCAGCTTGACTGATGTCCACACTATAAGGATCAGTCTCTTTCCATCATCCAACTCATCACCATCGGAGGAAAAGTACAGTGCAGCATGAATGTTCTGCTAGAATAAATCTCACAACCAGGACAAAAAAAACAAAAAACAAGCTTGAAGTTTCCAACTTGCCATTCCTGTAAGGAGTACTGTAAATTTAATGAAAAAACTAAGAAAACAAAAAAGTGCATCCGACAGCAAAATATACAGAATTTGTGATGGACTGTTGTTTGGGGGGTTACTGAAACTTCCAGTTCATTAGGTGCTTCTTAGAGAAGCCTTGAAAACAGGACCCATGAAAGGAAAATTTACGTAAGTAAGCAATTTTCTTTTTGCGGGAAACTGAAGAGAGCAAGGGAAAGAGGAGGGGAGTGTGATTATAAAGCACCAAAGTAGTGAAAATGGGATATGAAATAAAACGGAGTTAGGAAGCAACAGTGTGAAGGAAACAGCTGAGTGGAGTTGGGCGGACTCAGGTGAGCCCTGCACTGCATCATTTTACAGCCTTGAAGGCTGAATCTCAGTGACAGGTCAGCTTGAAGACTCATTGCCAAAAGAAATCCTCAACAGAAAGAACAAGCTGCACATCAACACAGTCGAACATGAAAAAAAATTACATCCAGACATACACCTCTCCCTCTCTGCACCACAAAATAATTTCCTTTTCAATCTGCCACATAATAACCCAGCCTCTGATTATTGACCTTTCCTATGGCATTTCCTCACCCGACAATCCCTTCTTCAGCTAAAAGCAGGGGGAGTTATAGCTTCGGTGGCTCTGAGCTGTAAATCCACCAACGTACAATTGGCCTTCATATCCACTCCCACAGCTTAGGACACATCTGGACGTGAGGCGAGTGCATGCAGGGAAGGGAGTGTCTTGCTGACAACCAAAATAATTGGATCATCAAAAAAGACAACTTGAACTTACAGCCATCATTAGCGCAAAAACAAATCAATTAAAGCGAATCACGGCATTAAATGCCTGCGGGCCCAAAGAGGCTGAGAGACGTGATCACACCGTCTTTACTGCATCCATAATAAGTTTTATTCAGTTTAAAGTCTGGCTGTTCAAATCTAACTGCAAAATTAAAGCACAAAAATTACAGAATAATTGTCACAATTTGCTTTAATTGAAAAACAGTGTTTCACACAAATTGTCCCTTGCCTACGTTGACTTTGTCTTATAACCAACAACTCATATTCTAGATCTACGGACGTCGTATTACCCTACCAGAAAAAAACAAAAACACCTCAGAGGCGTGATAGACGGGGGTGTCTCTGTCCTCCTCACCCCTCTGTCTTCTGAATAGACCAAGGTGATAAGAACACATATCAGTAACATTACTTGAAAATGTGTTTGCATCATCTTTACTAAATTTGTTGCCACCCAAAACCTTTCTTTAAGATGTTGTGTGGTTATTCAAAACAACTCGATTGATCGAAGCCAGTGCAAAACCATTTATTTTTCCGGCGACTAATAAACTAGTCGAGTTCTCATTTGTTACCTGTTGTGCTATTCGAGCCACGAGTCTTGGAAAAGCAATAATCTGATCTCAAGAGGTAAAATAAAGGTCAAGTGGAAATGACTTAAAATTTAATCTCTTTTTACCAGTCAATGGTTTAATTCTTCAGAGACAAAACTGGTTTGTTTCAAGGAGACAGGGTGTTGCTTTTCCTTCTCATGTGTAAAAAATTAAGGCAGAAACCCATTTGTAGCGGATCCATCGAAGAGGCAACCCTCTGATGCAGAATGAATGCTGGTGACAGAGCGAGTTTATTTGGCTGACGAGCAGTGGGGGATGCAGGTGGGCAGGCTCAGGCTTATCTGCCAAAGCAGCCCGAGTTACACCACACCCCCCGCCTTAAGAACCGCTACGACTCAACAACCCCATGCAGAGAGAATGAGAGGGTGACAACATGAACTGAGAAACGAGAGGAGAGAGGCAGAGTTATGTCAGGCGCTGCAAAGAGATCGGCAGCACAAAAACACAAGAGATGCTGTGAGCTATGTGCAACAGCAGCTGAATTTATCTTTACTTGATCTGAACATTCGGAGCTTTTGCCTGATAGTATACAGAGAATTACGAAAAGTAAGACCTCACAAAACAAACTATGTTAAAGAAAGAAACACATGCAACCAAAATCAAATTGACTATCTTGAAAAAGTAAAAGTAAAATATGAAAAAGGAAAGAAAGTATAAGGAAAAAAAATCCTCTTATCTCTTTAGCTTTTGCCTTTTATACCCTAGAATACACATCAATCCTTGTTCACCTTTATTTGCCCCATAATGCGTTTGCTCTAATCCTGCTGCATCTGGCTGACTCTGCTGTATCTCACAGTCACTCCACCGGGAGCCTTGCACCTTCCCCAAAATTATCTCCAGGGCTCCTAATGTGTCGACTAAGCAGCTCCAGGCTCACAGTCGGGGAGCTCTGTTGCGCTTCTGTGAGGATGTGTGAATGTGAGATTCCAGGTGTCACTTTAATTGAGACCTTGATATTGCTTTCTGAACAAAACAAGAAAATTGTAGGGAAGACACAATGCTACACTTGTAAGAAGACCGCTGATTACACAGTGAGATCAGTTTGATTGAAGCCTAAAACACAGATTCGAGGTCCCTGAATGTTCCATTAATGCACCCAAGTCATGCTTTTTATAACATGAAGGGAGGGGAAACATTATCCAAACAGAATAAAATGTCCTTCTGTCCATGACTGTCTGCTGCATACAAACAGAGCCTGTTCTTTTTTTGTTGTTTTCTTTTTGCAGTGTAACAACATTACAGAGGTCCCTCGTCTGATTGATGAAAGTGCCATGTCTGCAAGTGCCTCTTTTACATAGCAAAGAGCCTCGTCTGCAGCTCGCAATTCATCATCTGACAGTGGGATGGAAGCATCCATCTTAATGCATTACAGACCCAAACAAGTTTCAGGTCACACACCGCTTCCATGAAACCCTCCGCATGATTATAAAAGAAAAGAAGAGAAAAGATTGTTGAGACAGCATGGGTAGAAAAGAAGAATACTGTCACTTTGATGTTTGTACCACTTTTCTAACTCTACCTGCACAGAGACAGACCATCAGCAAAGGCCATCAGTGTCAGATGTCTAGAGAGCTTCAGATGTTTTAACAATCTTAAAAGGATGAATCTGCTCTACATCTCACAGAACTGCTGTGAAGAACAGCTTCAGTGATTTCTGCATTTCTGAGACAGCTTTGTTGGGAAGGGGATCTCCATCAGTTTTACACATAAAGGTGTGAAATTGTGCAATGAGTCTTTCAAAGTCTTTGGGGGAATTTTGTCAAGTCTGCTGATCCTGATAATGGCACCACGTTATTCTTTAAAGATCAGATATCTTGGAATTTCCCAGGTCTGGCAAAGAGAAAAAATTAATTACTGCAATATTTTTTGTGTTCTCAATATTTTCTCATTTCCCAAAAAGAAATTGAGAAAAAAAAGTTTTTTTAAACTTTTGACACTGAAGTCACAATGCCAAGAAAAAATTACTGCATCTTTCTGGCCTATTACTATTTTTCCTCTTTCATTTTAAAACTGAGAAAATAAATAAATAAACCTCTCTCTCCATCTCTGTCCCACTGAGTGGCCTTAACACTCCGTTGTACTTTTGGAAATCTCGTCACTGCAGCCGAAGTCTGACCTTGTCAGTTTTACTGCTGAAACCAGAGTGAACCGCTGTCTGCTTAGAGCCAGAGAAAGTGGCAGCTGCTGCTGTTAATTCCCAGAATGAGCCTCAAGTCAGAGTTTTCTCAGCTTTTCGAACCACGCTCATCCAAGGCAGTCATGAATATACATAGCTGAAAACATAAACATACCTTTAAGCTGCTTAATTTTACTCACCATAACTAAATGCACCCTGATTGAAATCAATTTCTGCTCACTCACTGAGGCTTTCACACTCAAAAGAAAATTCATTCCGACACAAAAACTACGGTACCAAATTAACAAAGTGAAAACAACCAACAGGATTAGATTTATTTTCCTTTTAGACATGCTTGCTTTTTGTCCTTTAGGGCCAACTACGGTGAATCCAGGTGAAACTACTTAAAACCTTTTCTGGTTTCAACCGCACCATGAAATGTTGAATGCATGAAAATAGATGAGAGTTAAAAGCCATAAAGGAGAATGCACATCGCTGAAATTGTGTCTTTGTTTACGGAAACACAGACTTTTAAAATAGTGTTTTTTTTTCCCCTTCAAACCAAGGACTAAACTCCTGACCACAAAAGTATGAAAACAAATTATATCCAAAGTGGAACAAAACAGGAAAGCAAAATCCTAAAACAAAGCTGAATTCAAAAACCGAGCTAATATTTCTTCATTTTCACGCACTGCCTCTCCCTCTTGGCAAATGCGAAGGGAGGGATTGTGGGTAATTGGCATGCAGGGTTCAGCAGGGCTGTTGGACGAGCCAGGTCCCGAGCCCAAGCACAAAGCACAACGGCTTTTCTGTGCCCACAAAATTAGTTTAAAGCTGTGATTCAGCAGCAGGCTGAGACCTGTACAATGCGACCGGTGCCATCCATCATTGCAAATCCATTTCTCTGGCAGAACAACAGAGCCACACCATCACGCTGCACCTCCCACATACCACAGCAGCAGGTAGAAAGAAATCTGAGAGATTGGCCTCATGGGGGTACAGGTTAGTCAGTACTATTGCACATGCTTTTGGACGGAACATTCTCATATTTATATTATACTCTGTGGTTCTTTGAATATTTCTACACATTAAATAGGTTGAGTTAGTGTGACCGTAATAAATGCTGTCCTAAACATTTATCTTTGTCATGAATACAGACCTAATGTTTTTTAGATAAGCAGGAAACTAAAATGAATCAGCTCTAATATTTCTAAATCATAAAAAAACTCATCATACCTAGACTCATCACAGAGCAAAGTGATCTGCTTTTGCAAAAATTAACTTAATCAGCAAACATTTCTACCATACTGAAACACAACGTTGTCTTATTTCTTATTTACATTCTCACAGGATTCTCAGGATCTTAAGAAGGCAACAGTTGGGTCTGACAATGATCTCAGGAGCAGTAACACTAACAACTAATAAATACCGATGGCAGTTTTGTGCAGGTACTGACTCACCTTTGTCCAGCTACATGCACGAGTTAACGGTGATCTTAGTGGACGACACCAGATGGAATAAGAAAACGTTGCAAGGTGTCAGTTGATCAAGTCTTCTCATTAACTTTCCTCCGGCCTGCAGAAAGATAAAAAAAAAGAAGTGGCAGGGGGAGGTGGAGAAAGGGAGGATGGGTTTAATGAATACTCCTGCAGTGAGGGCTCATCTCTCCTACGATGCAGCTCTGTGAATAAGCCTAGCAGACAGATGGGCTGAGAAACTGATCAGTGGAAACAGTCCACAGAGACCAGCACGGACTCAGAGACTGTTTAGTTCAGGAACACAATCAAGGGCATCAAAGAGTGGGAGATGGCATTAAAATCTCCATGTGGGAAATATTTTACCCACATCAACAGGTAGAAATACAGAGGAGCTCGTGATCTAAGCTGGGGTTTTATTTCAGCTGTCTCCGACATGTCTCCTCAAAAAGGAGGAGTGGATTAAACTTTAAAGATCACCTCAGACCACTGAGAGAAACTATTAAGTATCTAAGACTTTTGCCTCTGTATTTTTTTTTTGTCCTGCGATTGCTCCAGTGTAGTCCAGGTTTGGTGCAGCATCCATCTCTGACAGGGGTGGCTACACCGCCCCCTTACTCAACACTGCCACTTTCACTTTGGTATTGCTGGAGGCTCAGAAATTCAACCTGTCAGAGTAAGTCCTGCAACTGTCATTCCCACCAACTCAATACTCACCTGCAGCACTGATAAGCTGCCCAACACCAACATGATAAATAAATCACAATAAACACAAACAGAAACCAGGGGAAGGTTGACTTAGCTGCTGTATTTTTATTTATTCACACCTGAACTAAAAAAAAACACAGAATAAAGAAAAAATACTGAGCAAAAGTCTAAGGTCACCCCTTATTTATGGACTTTTAAACAGTCTTGATCAACAAGTCACTCTGCTTACTGAAAATTTTCTTTAAACTCTCGTCCTTTTTCTAAAATCCAGAGAAAACAAGCAAAAGTAAGCATGCTAATATTGTTGCATTGTTTTTTTATATCAACTTCACAACGGTTTCTATCATCTAAGACATGTTAAGCACAAGAACCAACTTCTGCTTCAGTAACTGCAGTCACTGTGTGAGAGGCGGGGGACACCGAGACAGGTCACGTGTCCATCGCAGGGCCACATAAAGACGAACGAGAAAAACAACCAAGTTTTGAACTTGTAAAAATAAAAAATACAGTATATAGCATTTCATTGAGTGGAACATAAAACAAAACTACACGTTTTGATATAGGGACTGATGCTAGACTTTATGGCTTCCATTGTCCCAGTTCTGGGTGTGGACTTTTGAAGCCCCCTTTGACATTTGTCAAACACTTGTAACTGACCTGGCAAACAAAGTGCGTAGAGCACACCTGACACGTGTTGTTGGATCTTTTTCCCCCCCGTGGGCTGAGACACCTTTGACAATACAATTCAGTCTAATGTTGTCGCCATGGTTACCACTGCCTGATACCTCAGGTTGTGGCAAATAGACTGACCACAGAGGAACACTGAGACGACACTGCCAAAGCCTCTTTGCCACACAATAAAAATCCTCAGAGTATGACAAGAACGAGGTGGTGCAGTTTAAGAAAGCTGAATAAACCTAAATGGACAAATAAAAAATAAATAAAATAGGGGAGACAACAAAGGCAGGGTGTCCATCTCCAGCTGGTACATCACAAAATGTTAATAAAGAGAAACCTCCTCAGGAGGAGAATGAAGGAGGGTGAAACTCTGTCAGGGAAAAGTTGCCATGGATTGTTTGCTCTTTTGATGGCAACAACTTTTCTGTTCCTTACCCCAAGCTATTTCTTTTAACATTCCCCTGCTCCCTTTCATAGCCTTTTTGTTATGCTGTTTGCTCTGTGATGAATGGCTCCATTTCAAGCCGATCTTTTATTTTTTTGAGCTGGAATTGATTACAATCTGTGCAATTGTGCAGAAACAAGACTGACCCTTAAAGAAGACAAAACCAAAACACAAATACACTTTCCTTTTATGTAGAAATATTAAATAGGTTCCTTTGATTCCTTTAAGGTTTTTTCGTCTTTTTTTTAAAGTTGTGTATTGCTGAAGCAGATTTTGATCAAAGGGTACGAAGGCCTGGAGACGGGGCTTGTCGAGACAGGACACAGTGAGATACTTTTGCCTTTTAAATAAGTCTCATTATAATCCTGGTTTTATGTTCTCAGAGGGAGAGATAATCACATAAAGGGCATCATTACAGAGGAGTTGGACACAGACTTCTATGGCTTGATATTACAGATTGCTCATCAGATTTATTGTAACAATAAAATTGTAAACACTGCAGTTTTCCCACCACTTCGAATGGACGTGTTGTGGTTGGGACAACCTTGCGATTATTTTCAATTTATACAATTGCCTGGAGTTGGTATCAAGCAATATAATTAATGAAACTATAAATTGCTGAAATAATACTTGGCTCACTTACAATTCAACCAAAGTTAATCTTACGGAGTCATAAACTAGAAAACAAAATCCCACCTGCTCAAATGAGAAGGTGAGAAGAAAAAATGTTGAATTTTAGCAGAGTTTGGGTTTGGCAGTGATTGTTAGAATTGTATTTGACAGCATAAAAGTGCCATTTATTACATTTCTAGGCTTAAGTTATAAGACTTTCTTTTCCTGACAAAGACAAAAGACTGTCCTAAGTTCAGGTAGCAAACTGGTTTACATTTTGTCTTAATTTTAGAATTTGTTTGGAGGCATCACAGACATTTAAAATAGTGGTTCCCAACCTACTTTCTTTCCTTCAACCCCATTTCTTACTTCCAAGACAAACTGAGAAGATGTTCAACTTCTTCTAAGAATCATCGAGTCGCCACAACAAGACATCTTTAGGTCAATGAGTTCATGATCATTACTGAACAATGATCAAGTTCTGCCGTGTTCACATCCAGAACTAAACAAAAAAAAAAAAATGATGGAAAAAAAAAAGACAAAAGTTCTGTAGAGAAGAATTGATTCCATCTCAGCGTAGATGCTCTCATCTCCTTTCCACTGATAGCAGAGAGCGTGGGAACTGCTTTCAGAGTGTTGAGCGGAGGTGGAAGACTGGCCCTGGCTTATCGACCAGCACTCACAACGCACATCTTCATGGCTGATGTGGCTACCTGCCAAATACTTTATTTAAAAAAAAAGAAAGAAAAGCCTAGTGATTACAGAAAACGAGATGTTCGTTCTTTCTAAAAAGGTAAAGCTCCGACGTTATACTAGAAAATATCTGAAATGCTTTATCAGACAGAAAAAAGTGTCTGACTGGCCAAATGTTTCTCTATAACGTGGTTGTTTTGGATTGCAGCGTGTGTCATAATGTTTCAGGTTCGCAGTCAGTAAATAAGCAAGATGTTATACATGAAACCAACATTGAGATACTTTTCTTGTAGCGTTTGTAAATGGCAGCAAAGCTCTGAAAATGACAATTTCTCTAAGTTGACATTGCTGATATGAATTTCAAAACACGATATAAAGAGGTGATTAAAAACCAATTACAGCTTTTGTCAATGAAAAGTCAATTAAGTGTTCCAGCGCTTGTGCATGGGTCTGCCAAGGCGAAGTCAGAAGAAAGAGCACCAGGGAAGAGGAGGAAAATGACAGGAAGCAGCTGGAAACAAACACAGCTGGCACATAAAACATGTGGATGAGTCAGTGTTTCCCACTTTGAAATAATACTTCATCACCATGCAGTCACAAATTCTAAAAGCATTGCTCTATGGTAGTTTTGAATCAAGAATCAAATCAACTAAAAACATAAAGTGGGAATGTGTTATAATACCACCCTCTTATTAAAACAACTCATTGACAAAGTTCTACAGTCTCCCTCGTGGCCATGTTTCATCTGAATGATCCTGCAGTCTTTATTTATACAACAGTAAATTAAGAAAAAGGCTGAAAAAAATAAATTGAGAAATTACAAAATATGCAGTCATGCACGATGCACATGCCAAGTTTTAGATCACCTGCTCGGAGCCTGCAGGAGCAGCATTGACACAATGCTCTACAACCCTGTGAGATGGGCCGAGTCCGAACATGCCGCTGCTGTTCCTTCATTCAGTGCACCAATCATTGGTCTCAAAAGGAAAAAAATAAATCACTGAAAAAAAAGTTTGCACTACAATCTATTCAATTATTGAGAAATATGGAATTACCTGAATACTCCTTTGATTTATCGAGTTAAGAAGAGATTTGGAACAAAAGACAGCTATTTCAGAAAAGTGTCAAAGCAGGGTTGGTCTTTGCCAAGAGGATCTGAGCTGGTATCCACTCCCACCCCTGCTTTGATTCAACTCCCCACATCAATGTGCTCTATCACTTATTTTCTCCTCAATTAAATCACTAAAATCACATGGAGACAACTTGCAACGATCAACAGGAATTCCACAGCACCAGTATGTGACTGTAATCAAGCTCCCAACTGACTTAACAACTAAGTTTCTCTTCCAAGATCTCAGGCTTTGAAACGAGCTCGGAGAATAAAGTTATTAAAAAAAACAGAAGAAAAGAAAAATTAAAAAGAGAACTATTGGGGTTAATGATACATTGAGGACCAGATGGTCAAATGCTTGGGTTTGTACTCTTGGCTTTTGTACTTTTTTTTCCCTCTTTTCATTATTACCAGGTACAAGCTCTGTTTTGAAATTTGCATAAAAATAAAAGATAAAAACTGCCTTTTTTTGATTCACCGACAGAAAGGTACTGTTACCAACTACATAGTTCATCCAGTAATATTACATGTTGCACAAAATAATCCTTTTTTCTATTTATTTTTGTCCTTGCCTCAGGATGGGAGATTGCAACAATTTGATGATTCAAAGCAATCTGCTGGCTTCCGTAGCTTGAATTTTTTTTTTAACAGTGCACCGAGACAACATTTGTTGTGACTTGGCGCTGTATAAACTGAATTGAATTGTCCATTTTCATTTGTAAAGGCTCACAGCTGGACAAAAGAATACTAGCTGATATTAAACAAGACAGGTCAACAGATCTACTCCAGTGCTAATACAGCCCGTGTGCGTGAACAGCAACACTGAACACCTAAAACTAATGAGGAATGATTTTATTTAGTTTGGCTACATATATACACACCATAGGTGTCTGCTGCATGAATAAATGTGCCTACATTTAACTTGTGCAGACTGAGTGACGCGCAAACATCGTCTCACAGTACAGCTTTTATCTGACAGATGCCCAAGCTTTTGCTGCCTCACTGAAAACCTTCTGCTCCTGGAAACAATTAAACACTTCTTTCTCACGAGAACAATTTATTGACAAGAAATGAAAACCGTTTGAAACAGAGCTCGATTTGATCTAAGATATGGGTGAAATGATCCAAAAGCTATATTCTTACTATTTTTCAGGTGTAGAAAACACGCGATTTTACATGGAGGCAAAAGTGTTTGCATTTTGGGGCAGGAAGGATCCCCAACTGAGAAAAAAGTTTAAACTTGTATTCCTAAGATACAATCTGTTACGAGTTCTTGTGGTTTACTGGTTCTCTTGACTCACTAGAACATGTGAATCAAATTATTCATCTTTAAAGATTTGTTTTCAAAGCAGACAGCATGTTTGTTGTCCTCCAGTGTTTTCAGGTTTAAAGGAGAGACAGCTTTTAAAGCAAAACTACGACACTTATTAAAAATTCATCATGCATACGTTGCAGTTCTAAATATTACATGCCAATAAATATTTGCTTCTTTTGTATATATTTGCACTGGACTTTAAAAGGAGTTGCAGCTAATGAAACTTTATAGGAAAGTATGTTTTTCGTTGTTTTTTTAACAGGTACAATGATGGCTGACAGTTTTTGTTTTTTTATTTATTGTGAGGCAAAGTTGTATGAAACAATAAGGCGAGATAAAATGCAATTTCATTCATCGTGTTTTCTGTCTGTGGTTTTGTGTAATCATGTCATCAAGCTTTTGATCCTTATCGTCTGTTCTTTAAAAAAAGTTTTGTTGAAAGGGACAGGGAGGCTGAGGGAGATGCATAGAATAGGAGATGTCTCTGTTGCTCAAGGGAAAAAAATCCATTCATACAATCCTTTGGACAATAATCAGTGCCCCGAGATGATGAATTCAGGCAACATCAGGGCAAACATGGGGCAAACTGTGGTTGTGGGAGTACAGAATGGACACCGAAAACGAATATTGTTCCATTATACATGGTAACAGTAGTCAGGCCTCCATTGTGGATTGCAATAAGCTGCCGAGACCGTCGCCAAAATGAGTTGGCCACAACAAAAACGTTCTTGCTGCCTGCTGAGCAAAATGTTAAAAACTCTGCATGACCATCCATAAATTCTCCTCAAAGAAAAGAGTTAACTTCAAGCTCAAGGGCTCCAGCATGGTTCAGTCCCATTATCAGGGGGAGATGGACACATGTGCCAAAAGAAAATCACAGCAAAGGAAGAGATGATGACATGTTGAACTTGATGCATGGATGGACTTTGTCCATCAAGAAGGGAGAGAGCTATTTTAAATTTGTCCTAAAGACAAAGCCCAGCTGGTCTCTGATGGTATTTTACAGTTGGAAAGCACATTTAGACTTGTGCTCAAAACAGAGTAAACTGAAACAACCTTGGGAAAAATGCAGCATGGAATTTTATTATTACAAGTCTAAGGGAAGTATAAGAAAACAGCAGAACTTATTTTAAATTATTCTTTAGTGTTTTTTGCATTTATTCAAGTACGTATCAAATCTTTGTTTGTGATTACAGAATATGTTAATAAATTATAAAGTAACAGAATAAACCCTGTGAAGCAACTACATTTTAGGACTGATGTTTTATTTTGCTTTGTTTTTCAAACTTAGAAAACTGGATTCAAACTATAAAGGCCAGACAGAGACCATGACGTTTGTATAGCCTCTAAAATTTCTTGGTGTTAACAAAACAAACGTATTTTAATAGTAACAAACAACCAACATGTTTGATAAAGAACACAACACTCCTTTCCAACACTGTTTTTCCAGAAAGTTAAGCTACAGACTAATGATGTTGCAAAAGAAAACAGAAAAGGTTTACTCCCGTGTGTTGTTTTTTGAGTTGTTTTTACTAGAACCAGTTTGTTTCAGCCTCAGGGCAGGTGCTTGCAGCAAGTCCGGTAAGTAATGACACCCGTTTCCACCTGCTGGGTCGAAGGTGCTCTCTGTGCCAGCTGCTGCCTCACCTTTGCCTTTCCAGCACACCCCCATGCATGTGCAGAAGCAGAAAGAAACACACAGATTCGCACTAAAACACACATTCCATGTGTGTATTAGACCTCTGAATGAGATAAATTAATTGGTCAGAAGCAACTCTTAAAAAGACTTTAGCTCACAACCATCAGCAATTAATCAAAAATATTTATTTTCTGAAAATGACAGAAACACGATCTTTGTACGTGAAAATATCCGTTAGAGAAATAAATTTAAAGTTGGATTAAAACACTGCCATGGTTCCTGTTCTGCTGAACAATAGATCACATTGAAAACAGGTTCGTGATCAACAACCCATAGGTGGGGCAAAAAAACAAGTTTTAACAAGAAAATAAAGTTTTAAACAAAGTGAACTGGCCAAGTAAAGTAAATCGCTTCTGGCATGTAGAGTTAAAAAGGCTTAAGTCTTGATTTAAAGGGCACAAACAACCCAAAACCTTGTGGATGAATTAAGTAAAAACATGTTGACAAGGCATTGTGGGTAAAATAGACTTGACTTTCACCCCTTGGACTTGCACAACAAAAACGACGACTGTTTGGTGGGTTTGGGCAGCCTTTAGTTTAAAACCCTTTTTCATTTTCTAAGTTTTAGTTGGGCTATTATTCCTCTCATAGCTATTAACAAACTCCAAACATGCAGTGCACCCAGTCTCTGATCATCGCCTCTTCCTTTTTCCCCTCTGCCAGCTCAGTGGGGCAATCATCACAACCCCACAGTGTGAGAGCATCTTAGCTGTGGCAGGTAAGGGCTGGAAGAGTGTCAGTAATGATGGGTCCGCCAGCGCTGAACCTTCCCAGAGCTGCTTGTTTCAGCAGTAATTACGATGGGGGAATAGTGCACCATGACTGGCTCTAAAAAGCTTACCAAGCCTTTTTGCTTGTGATGCCATGTCAACTTTTTTAAAAAGTAGGCAAGGCACTCGAATAAGTAAAAAGAAGACTTAAAAGCCTAACAAAATGCGTGAAACCAAGAGGTTGAAAGCAGGCCCGTCAGGCTGCGTACTAAATTATGTGAAGACTTGGTAAGGGTGAGAGAAAAAGGAAGTGCTGTGAAGTCCATGAATAGGGATGAGATTAGCTACTTGATGCTCTGCGTTCTCCGATCAGCTCTGTTGAGGGTGAAGTTGAAAGACTGGACAGGTGAAAAGAAATACAAGATGACAGACCATATAATGGAGAACGAAGATGGGCTCCAAAAGGCCGACGAAGTGATTGAAAATAACTACACAACAGAAAAAGACTGATAAGTGTGTATGTCTGAAAAGATTCTGCTGTATCACGGTGTTGCTTTCCTGTGCCACTTTCTCCATAGCCAACCTTCAGTAATCACCTTCTTCACCCTCTTAAAAGCGTCATCCTCGCCTTGTGGTGCTCATCCCATCCGCCCACTCTCATCCTGTGATCTCAGAGACACACAGGTGCTTATGAGGAGGGCACTCAACCCCTCTCTGCATGGATCGGACCCACAGAAAGTGTGCACTGATGTGCAGAGAAATTCTGGGTGCAAACAGCAGCTGTGGAAAGAGTTTTCTGCTTCTTTACCCCACAATTGGGCAGAAATTGGAGGTCTGAGTGCAGAGGAAAAGACTGCTGAGAAGGAATGAGGGGGAAAGGAACTAATTTCAAAGAACTGCAAGCAGTGGTCTGAAATGGTCACTTAGTTACATTTGATGGCAATTCCATATTATATTCATAGTCATTTCTATGTCTGAAGATTTTATTTTAGGCATTTGAAGTGCTTGAAAACGGCAAATTATTTAAAAATCTTGTGTAAATTGAACAACAATTAGTTTTCTATGGGTCACTCTGTTTCAGAGAAACTTAAATTAGAATTACACCTACCACTGTGCACAAAACATGTCCATCTGTGAAAACAATGTTTGTTTGAGAATGAGAGGTTTTGTCTGCTACCATCTTAGCAATAAGTAAGTACAAATATGATTGTAGTAACTCTGTGATTGCAGATTCCAACACTAATAGGGTGTCACAGTATTAAATCGAACTACTAATATTTGATATGAACTACATCTGATATAAAAATAATGCGGTCACAAAAGGTATTTGGAAATAAAAGTAAAAAGAAAAACATGTTTGTCCTTTTACATTTTTAAATCAATTGCACAAAATCCCTTTAGGTGTGAGATAAATCGTGGTAGTAGGTGTGAAATCTACCTGAAAGGGTAGAATAAAAAAAATAGTTGAGATAGGTAAAGGGAACTGGCTGAGCTTCACTGCTCTGCAGTCAATAGGACTAATCAAACTGATCCGCCCACATTACACCAACAGCTTCTGGTCAATAACCACATGAAGCATCAAGTGCACCCATAAACCACTGGCTTTTATCGTCAATGGAGTCACTTCCTCACTGACCCAGGAGGGACGAGACAAATTGATTGAAAACTTAGACCGGGATGACTCAATCATCTGTTTAAAGGCTACAACTAGCAATTATTGTCAGTATTGATTTAGTTGTCAATTATTTTGTCCATTAATTATTTTGATGAGAAAAAGACAGAAATTAAATGGGCAAAAAAAGTGTTTTTTGACAACCCAAGGACCCTTTGTGAGTAGTTTTGTTTTATGTAACGAGGGAAATAAAAATGTATTGTATATATAAAAAAAAAACAGAAATCAATGTTTGTAAATCATTTAGATCAACAGAAAATAACCTGAAGTTAATTTGATCAGTTATTAGGACAATTTTAAAGATGATTCTTTAACTCTAAACTGCAGTGACTGTTGAACAAAAGACCCAGTTGAAGAAAAGAAAGACATTATATGGCAGTTTTTTATAGCTTAGACTTGGTGTTGTTACAGGTTCTGGCTAAAGAACAAAAAGGAAAAATAATCTGCAAAAATCTAGAACAAATTCAAGTCTTTTGGACTGAAAATTCTGATGTAAAAACAATTTTCTGCAAGTACAAATGCCACAAGATGACTACAATGAGATAAATCTCTACCAGCTGCTAGTTACCTAAGCTAGTTAATGACAATCCTCTTGAGGAGGTTAAGCTAACCAACCTCTACGGAAGATTATCTTTGGGTAAAGGTTTTAAAAGCTTACTGTAAACTTACATAATAAAATGGTAGTATGCAATTAGGGTCTGAGCAGTTTCAAGTGTACTTTACCAATACCAAGACAAAGAATAATAACTAAATCCCAAACCCCACTTGTCCCCTTAAGGCAATGGTCCTCAATCCTGGTTCTCCAGAGCCACTGTCCTGCATTTTTGTAGGAGTTTCCCTGCTTCAACACACCTGACTGGAATGAGTGATTAACAG
The DNA here is from genome assembly GCA_034783495.1 of Millerichthys robustus. Classification (NCBI taxonomy): domain Eukaryota; kingdom Metazoa; phylum Chordata; class Actinopteri; order Cyprinodontiformes; family Rivulidae; genus Millerichthys; species Millerichthys robustus. The sequence goes on from JAVKLF010000042.1 coordinate 2,641,491, forward strand.
GCTTCTGCACTTGGACTTGAAGACCTGTTGAAGAGCAGGGAAACATCTAAAATATGCAGGACAGTGGCTCATGGGGACCAGATATGAAGAACATTGACTTAATTATATATATATATATATATTAATGGTGTTATATGTGCAAATGGCTCGGTCTGTTAAAGAAGTGAAAAGTTGAGGTAAAAGCATGGAGACAATTGCATACTTCAATGTGATAAAGACTTTCTATATGGAGAACCTTCTTAACAGTTACAATTATTAAGACACGTGCTTCTCTAATAATTTTGATTGGGAAATAAATAAGAATGTTACTTCAGAGTTGAATGTATTGTTTATATTAAAAAGCCCCTGCAGCAGCATTATTACTCAAGAACTTAACTAAAATTTTGTTAGAAGTTGCACTTAATCTACCAGGTTGTACGATCCTGCGGCTGGCGTGAAGTCAATATGCCAGACAGTACATGGATACTTTTTATTCTGAACTTTGTGTGCAAAATCTTGTGGTATGGGTTTCATCGTTTCATTTGTTGTGCCAAGAAATAATAGACTTTGTATGTTTGTTACTGGTGTCACTGAAAAAGACTAAACTAATTCTCTAAGTCTCCATGGGACCTTGTACTTGTAATTTACATGGTCATCTCAGGAATGGTAAAGGAAAAGCCAAGATGAACCGCTCACTGTCTTAGCTTGTAGTAGACCCAATTTTCTTACACCTCCTGAAGTCCCCGTGTCCCTGCAACTTTGAAGTCCAGCCAGCTTTGAAAAAGCCTGCAATCTCCCCGTCATGACCAAGCTGAGGATTAGCCAAGCTCTGCAGAAACAAGTCAAAAGAGAATGAAAGAGGCCTGGAGGAGTAGTAGTAGGGCTATTCTCCACAAGGGCCATGTATGCACAAGCAGCTCTGCCTCCGGCCAGAGCTGTGAGGGATTAACAAGCTACTAAAGAAGCTGAGAACAGACCTCCAGCCCCTTTTTTCATTATTTCCAAAGAAACCAATTTACAGTCGAATATCTGTGGGATGCTGTTAATTCTTCCTGCAACTGCCTCCTGCTTCAGCAGAAAATCTTTTTTGTGTCACTCAAAAAAGTCTGCTTTAGTGAAACGGCAAACATTTTTATACTGGTGTCAAAAAAACACGCACCAACAAAGAATTAATTTAGTGATACGGGTAACTCAAAAAGTAACAACTCATTGCTGAAAGAGCAGCAGAAAATGAGCAACTATACGTTTCTAATCTCCACCATCAGATGGTGAGATCAGTCACAGGGGAAGTCACCGTTCATTTTCCTTTTAAACCAAAGGATTATTGTTATTTCATTCAAAGAGCCAAAGTTTTTTCTCAACTTTGAGTTGTAAATACTTCAAAAATGCTTTTAATATATTTAAATTAGAGCAACAATTACAGTACCTTATGGATAACGTATACCAACAACATGAACTAATCTGCGGTATGCTAAAATGCTTTTTTAACGTCACATCAAAAGAACTCTTGCAAATTATATATGTATTATTTTAAGAGACAAAGAGATTCTTCACAAGTGCAACAACTTGGGAAATTTATTAAACTAAATCAAATCTAATAAAACTTAATCTGCTGAATCCAGAGTCTCAGTATTAACAGTGTATTAGCTTAAAAGTACATTAAGAAGGCACTTAAATAAATAAATAAAAAAGACAGATGCGTACTCTGCTGCCTTCCCATCAGTGAGTTTTAAATAACAGGGCCTTTTGTCTTATCTGTGACTGAGCAGAGCTTGAGGACTTTGGCCTTCATCCCTTTGTTGTTACGGAGTCTCGGGAGGAAACGGAGGCTTGGCGTGGGTGTGCGAGGAAGAGCCAGGCGGCCGTGCAAGCACATCAGACTGGAGCGGTCTTAATAAAGCTTCCCTCTATCCACCCCAGAGATCTTCTCACCCCAATTATACGGCTGACACCTCTACCCTCCTCTATCTCCTTCTATTTCTCACAGCACCCCCTACCTCCCACCCCACTCTCACACACACCCACAGCCCACCATCCAGTTCCCAGCTCTGATCATGGCTCTCCTTTTGCTGTGCTCAAAGCCCAGGAGGCCTGCACAATATCAGGCCGATGGTGGTGTTTGCTTCACTGTCTGCTGCCTGAATTGCATCAGGAGTGTAGCTCTTCTTATATTGACATGAGATCACTACTGTGCAGCCAGGAACTATGTAAACTTCCATTTCTTTAAACACTCCCTCAGAGAGAATAAGCTAGCAAGTTACTATATTAGGACTTTATTTATATTGAATCATTCCATCAGCTCAATTCAGATGCTGGAATTTATGTCCTCTAATGAATTATGTAATACGTTAATTCAATCTTATACAATCAATTGAGCACAAACAAAAAAGTGAAAAAAGTTTAAATAAAACGCTATCGCAGCTATCGCAGTAGGATGAAGCACACGGAGAACATGAGATGAAGGTCTTTTACCACGTGGACTTCTTAATGACTCATTGGATGTAATAAGCTGGCAGGATTACATCATC
>JAVKLF010000042.1:2646247-2657731 GCA_034783495.1 Millerichthys robustus
AAATTTGATATTAAACTTTTAATCTCGTAACAATTTAAAGAGAAACAACATCCCTTACCTTGCAGCTTTCAAACAGTGTGCCGTCTGCAGCAACCCACCAAGCGAGTAAGCAAGCGAACAAGCTTCGGCTGCCGCCGTCTGTGAATGTAGATGAAAAATAAGAGATGAGTCTTACATGTGTGTATTTCACAAACATATTGCTAAGCAGCTTGCAAGTAATGCCACCTAAGACTCTGAACACAGTCGTGTTTTATTTCCAGCAAAACCCTTCCAAGTCTAAACTATGAATAACAATGACCACCCTATACTTTCCCTTTTTATTGGGAAAATGTCAAGAATTGCCAAACAGTTTAAATATTAGCTTGTCTGTCTGAATTGTCTGAAGCAAGCTTTTCTTATTGTTATTTTTTGGGGTGGGTGGGGGTGGGGGGCAGTTTGCATGACAACAGGTTGTTTTTGCAATAAGTGAACAAAATCTTTCAACAAATCCCAGAGCTCAAACTAGCCAAATCCACTGATAGCATCTCTGCTCACAATCTGCTCTGGCAATCTGCTCCCAGGAAAAAAAACTATGTTTTCACCTTGCCAGAACACAAACCTAAAAACAAAAAAGATTTCCACAGTAAAGTATAAAACAAAAACATGATAAACACTAACCATCCCACATCTACCCCTGACAAGTTTGAAACTTATTTTTAAGCAATAATATTGTGTGAAAATCTTGTATAAGTGCAGAACACATGTTTGTAGAAGGGAAGTGTGGGCAGTTTGTTGCAGTGTTTCTACGGTGTGAAGCCAGGAATATTCACAGTCCAAATTTCTCTGGCACATACCGAACAACAAAACAAAACAGTCGCACACAGAAAAGGCATAATATCAATCTTTGGTTCAGTAGAAAGTACTACTCTAATTGATACAGTATCTACAGCAATCAAATCAAGTTGTGAGGGGTCTAAAAACTGCCACCCCCAGTGGCTGATGGGAACAAGACTGGTGACCATTCAACGTATATCATTCAGTCCTTTACGCAAACTATGAAGTAATCAATGGTTGACCTTTCTGAACAGTGCATCAAAGACAAAATGCTAAATAAATCAAATAAACAATTATATACATGTACCTTTGCAGGCATAAAAAGGGGAAAGGACAACATTTTAACAAGTTGTTTGTTGCAAACTAAAACTTTTGGTTGCCTTTATTAGATTATCTGGAAATGTTGTAACATGTAATACTCTGCTTTAAACTGACAAATCGGGATGATGAACATTTTGACTGGGCACATTTCAAGTAGCGTAGCCCAGTAAGACACGCAGAGGCAGCATCCTCTGGATTTGTAAACTCTCCAGCTGGCAGTCACACACTGACAATGGTTCAGTTCAGGTTACAGGAAAACCAGCCTGCCTGCTTATTTTTCTCCCCTACACTCGAATCCTCTCTGTTTTGACATGAAGCTCACAAATCTGTCAGATATGCATTTTATTTATTAGCAACAGTTTATTGCAAGTAATCCAATACCATTAGGCATGTGCTCGTTGGTCTTGTTTCAGCAGTTCAGGGTGTGTGAGAGTGTGTTTACCATTTACAGCATCTTACAGCAGAGGCTGGGAAAAACGCTAAACATCAAAAGCAAAACAAATTCCTGTGCCAACACCACAAAGGTTTCAGACAACAGTACCTCTGAAGCATTTTAACTCCCTAGACAGTTAAATTGCCTCTAAATGCATCTAGATGAACTTAATTGTTTGTGTTTGTGCTTTGTAATTCAGCTAAAATGGGCTTTTGATGTAGATTAGGCCACATGATAGAAACACACAAAAGTTATCCACACACAAAAAAAAAAAAGATTGGAAACCTTTTGGAAACAGTCATCAGAACCTTAAAAAAGAAGTAGAATTTGTGTAGGAGAGAAGAGTTCAGTTGAGTTTGGGCTGAGAATCAATCACTGATAAAATGTGTGAACAGTAAACCTTATGTGAGCAATTAAACAACTTCAAAACCACAACTTGGAGCCAGAACCGAAGAGCATTAAAAACAGGGCTTAGACTGCTGGACCAGATGTTTGCTGCGTTTGTTTACGTGGTTGGACAAGCCTTTGCATTCAGCAGAATCAGTCAGGAATGTTGACTTTTCAAACCTTTGACATGATTAGATTTTGTTTTACTCATTTTTATGTTGGCTAAGATAAATTGTCCTGTAGCAGCCATCTTAAATTAAGTTTACTCCCAATGACTATAATTTGCAGATGTACAGCCAATTATTACTTTTTGAGAGTTTCATTAAAATACATCAAATTGTTCACAGAAATATATTTTGCAAGTGTTGACTCTAAAGTTAATGGCAAAGTTTTTAAGAATAGATCTTGTTCAATGTAAAGCATTCAAAGGAAAAGTTAACTATGACTCTCAGCTACTAAAACACCAAATTTTATGTTAAGATCTATAAAATTAGCAGAGTTACATCTAATCTTGCGTTTGCTAAGGTCGCTTAGTTGTGGTGAGTTATAAGTGCCTGGTTCCTTCAGGTGTAGCTTATGAAAGAAAATTAAATTAAACTTTAAAATCAGTCAAATAACGGTCTGCCAAGTATACCGTTGTTTTTTTTAGCTTAAGGACAAAATGTCTGATGCCACAGAGGGTTAATAATAAAACATACTTTCTTTTTTTTCCTACCAAACTCATACACTGATAATTTGCTGATTAGACAACCAGCCTTAGTGACCTTTTCAAGTAATTGAGAAAAAAGCACAATTTTCACCAGCTCACATGTTCAAGTCTATAAGGCAAATTACTGAACCTCTGAACCTCACACTGACCATATATGTTGTGATAGTCTTACAAAATAATTTACTGTAATGTAATTAATTATAGACATGCATTACAATTAGATTAAAAATACAATATTTATAGTTCAATAAAGACCAAAAAGGAGGTTAGTCTAACATGTACGTAGTTTTAAAAACTGACATTAAAAATAACTATTCAGTTTAATGTTTTTGTACTTATGTATGGTTAATTTAAAAGTCTTAATATATTTATAGTCTGAAATTACACTGAAAGGAAGGATTAAAATATGCTATAATATTGTTCTTCTCTTGATAAGGAGAAACAAATTCGCCCAGTAGGCCCTTTTCTGTGGACTTTGAACCGAACTAATAAAATTATTGATGTAATTGTAAATTACCAGCATGGTTGCGTATTTGAACAACGAATAAATTTCACAGAGGAACTGGGGAGTGTGGCCTCTTCTGTCTCCCACCAAATGACAAACAGACCGCTCTCGTGCCCTTTCGTCCCTCAGCTGTCTGTTAAGGGGAAACATGTGGTCTGGTGTCTTGTTTCAGGCAAAGTGAAAACACAGACAGCCTGAAGGTGTACAGTGGAGCAGCAGAGTCAAACAAGTTGTGACTTAAGAGCGTTTCCTTTTTCTTTGGGCCAAATTCACTTATTTACCATCTCCATAGGGGGTGAGGGTGAAAGGCTTGACCCATTCTCTTGATACAGGCTTGAGAATAATCAATCAGTATTTGGGTCATGCCACCACCCTCAACATGGGACCTTTGACCCCTGCGGCGTTCTCCTCAGAGAGTGTGACAGGGGTCTGTCTGTGCTGCCAGCGTCTGCTCTGTGTCCGACACTAACAAAGTCCTCGTGTTGAAGAAAGGAGGGTGACCCGACCCTGTCCACCACCAACACAATAAATCCAGCCGAGGAGTTCAAGGTGGCCTGACCTGCATGCGACCTCGTCTCTGGAAACAGACCTACAACCTCCAGCGGAGACTTTCCTCCCCCTTCTCGTGCCTGCAACTCAAGGGAAAAACTGAGGATGTGCTCAGGTTTCATGGGAAATGCCAGTCTGTAAATGAACACATTTACTCACTCAAACTCCAATTCTCATCCAAAGAGTTGGGAAGCCTTCTTTTCTATCAAGGATACTGCAGGGGGTGGGGGGCTGAATTAACATAGCATGATTACACCAGGGAAGGATCCAGGCACCACGGAGCAAGATATAACCTGTAATTTGCCATTGAGCTCCCTGTGCAATTGACAGTTATTCTATGACACTGGAGATAAATGTCGGAATTCAGGCTGTTAGTTTAACTGATGGTGCATTCAGTATGATAATAACCACAGTCTTGAACACATTGAATCTGATGAGCAGTCCTGCAATAGTTCTTCACCACTTTCTTACACTCTAAGGGGTATTATCATGCTAATCTAAAGAAGAAGGAGGAAAAAATACATTTCATTGAATGAGGATGTATAATGAGGAGCAGGGACCTCTGGAACTGTGAGGAGACAAAAGAGGGTATTTTCACCCAGCTACGCCTGAGCAAAGCAGGGTGACAAATGGACACAGACATTTCTCTGGCTGGTTAATTAAAAGAACATAGCCTAATTAAAAAGATCTTCCTGGTGAATAGACTGCCTCGGTGCAGTGAGTGACCTGTGTCTGCTGCACATGTTGGGCACAAACCAGTTAGTTAATCCGTCTCTCCTCTTTTACACTTTTCATTTTTACATCAGAGGAGCTTTGATTGAGGAGCGGAAAACACAGACACGGCACATTTTGCAGGGAAGGCTTCTAGATCGTGGCAGAGATGCTGCAGCTTGTTAAAAGACTGATAGTTTCCACTAAGCATTCCATAAAATTTGCTCAATAGGTCGAATTGAAATGCCCTCATTTACACTAGCCATTTTTTCAAAAATATTTTCAAAGAAGTGCGTGTTTAGATTTATTTATTTTAGTATGTACAGTCTCCTTGCTCAATGCAATCTCAAGATAAGATAAGAGAACATTTATGATCAACTTTAATCTGGGCGAGTTGCCTCATTCGTCATTTATTTATTCATTTATTTATCTTCTTTCACCTCCAGCTCTTTCCACTTCTGAACTTTAACTTTTGAGCAAATCATATTGCTATGTTATCCTACCTTTTTGCATATATATCTAACCGATGCCTCCATAACTCCATCCATTAGCATGTGTGTTTGAGTGGTTGTGTTGGTGCAGTCTGTGGTACAGTGTGTGGAATGTGAACAACCCTGCAGCTCTCGTGCGAATTTAGTTGGCACAGGCTGAATCGTATCCGAGTGCACTCTGATAGCTAAAATCCAGCATCAAACATGCATCACTAAATCAAATTCATGACTAGAAATTAGGTTGGTTAAAGCACACGTGGACCCGTATTTTACAGATATTGGTAATGTCTGTCGGGCAGATGTTTGAATTAAATTGGTTGCAACAGCCCAATATTTCACAGATGTGCATTACGTGACAGAGTTATAAACTTTAAATATAAACAAGAAGTAAAAATAAAATCTTCTCCTAAACATATTTTTTTTAAACAATCTGATTAGCTCTGCAGATAAAGCTGGTCCAGTTAAAGTTTTAATAAGTCTGATTATGATTTTAATTATACGTAGGAATAAATAGTTTGACTTCACTAATAATTTAACGTATGTCATACAGTTGCTCCAGGTCCAAGCGGGTGCTTGAGTTTTTTTGAGAACGTAAAAGACAAGATAAGTAGGGGAAGTTCTACCTTAGACATTTTTTCTAAAGACAAATCAGTTTTTCACTAAACCAAAACTTTCATGCCCTGAATGATTAAAATCAACACCTCCAGAAGCACAATGAAAAGCGTGACATGGTTTCAAGCTGAGAAGTATTTCCTGTCTCCCTAAATTTCTGCTGTCATACTGAAGAAACAAATATATCAGATGCCTCAACTGACATCGGACAACAGGGACTGTTGCACAGAAAATGAATTACTTGATTCTCGCTCTTCAGAAGACAGGATCCAACACTATTTTTTTTTCCCCTCCTCAAATGAACCAATCTGCAGACACGCTGTCAGACTTCTGCCACGCTTCATTGTGATGAACATTAGGATCGCTTGTAGGTTTTTTTTATTTTACAGTTTAAAGTCAAGATTTCGCAAGAATCAGTCTTCAAGAGAACAGTGTAATCCCAAGTCAACAGTATAGAAACTGGTGAAATGTCTGTGTCCAAGCCTTTAAACTGGCCTTTCTGACAGTTCATCCTCCTGGTACCTGTAGCTACAGGCCACCACCAACACACATTGTTTAGCAAGAGGGCTACTGTCAGGCTCGGACATGGCCTGAGTGTAAATGTGTGTGTTGCACCCTTATTCTCATCACAGTCTCCTGTCATTCTGTTGTGATATTAAAACAAAAGCGTGGTCTGGGTTTTGGTTTACCCTCAGATGTTTTCAGTCACCTGAAACTACCCCTCGGGGGAAGATTAAGCTAAGGGGGCAGAAAAAGGAGGCAATAAAGACAAATCAAAAAGATGTTTGCTGTGAAAAACTTGAGCATTTTGTGAGGAGCAATCGGAAGCTTTTTGTTTGTTTGTGCATCTCTCTCTGTGCAAATAAAAAGTTTACTGTCTTGTAGTAAATTATTGATCATGTTTTGTTGCATGTAGCAGTCTTTCACATCACTGCAGTGGACTTAAAAACACACATTAAATGATCATCTGCAATTACTCTACAATTGTGGAAATGTTTGACGCACCACAGCTTGACTCCAATTCAGTTTTGTGCAAAAACAACTTGACCTATGTATCGTCAGCAGACTTTCAGTAATAATTCTCTCTCACCATCCATCACGGTAACTGAAGCATCTAAATACAGTGCATAATAAATCAGTACACACATTTATTTATAATAAATCAGTTTTTACAGGGCAAAGATTTATAACCAGAAGGTAAAAAAAATGTTTCCTTTGCAGGAAACAGGGTTACCACTTCACCTAACTTGCATGTTTTCGGCTTGTAGGAGAAAAACGGAGTAGCCACAGAAAACCCACACATGCCCAGGGAGAACATGAACACTCCACACAGAAAGGCTTCATGGACGAGGCCAAGCTGCAGCTCTAATCACTGTTCTACTATGCTGCCAAAAAATAATCTTAAATCAATATATCTTTTCACAAAATGCAGATACGAGTTTTTGTCCCAGTCTAACAGAATTTCCGATAAGTGCTAATTGTTATCTAAGAATACTTTCAATTATTTAATAACTATTTAAATTTTTTATGACATATCAAAGCATCAGTACTGAACTGTACAGGATCTTTGTGGTGCAAGCTGCAAAACTAATTTTACACAGGAAAGCAATCTTTCCCACACACGCATACACACAGCTGCAGGGGTGAGTCAACACATGGTTAATAAACCAACACACACACTTATTATTGGAATGGGAAGAGTTTGGAATACAGGAGGGGTGAGACGTATGTTTTTCTCACTCTGGACCACAGCCTGGTTTGGATTTATCTGACATGAGCTAACCCCCCATCCCCCAGGTAACCCCCAACCCCTGCAAAAAAAAAAAACAGTTTTAAAAATAGCCTGTGTTTGATGGAAACCAGCCCGTAGTTCTGAGAAATGGAGGAAAATGACCACGCTAAGAGTAGGCGAGCGTACTTATCTCAGACGGCATTTGAGCCAACTATTCGCTGCACATATGGTGACCACTAAAATACACACAAATGATAGCGTGAGAGCTTAAGTGCCAATTAAACAAAAGGGCCTGCAAAAACACATAACTAAAACACTTCAGACACGCACATTTAAAGTTCAGTCTTATGAGCAAGAGAGCGGTTTCTAAATTTAACACCCAACAGATTTAAACAGGAAGTTATGCAAAGTGTTACAATATATATCTACAAAGTGTACGGTGTTTGCGCAAAAGATCCAATAAAATGCAGCAATAATTCTTCAGCAACAAACATGTAAGCACTTAAATTTGTAAAAACCTGTCAGAGTGAAAGATGTGGTGACATGACCGGATGGGGAAGGTGTATAAGAAACTGAATAAATAAAACAAAAAGAATACAAAAATGTGCTATTTGTTATTTTTACTTTCCTGCTTCATTTCCTATTTTAGGGTCATAAAGGTTTTAAGATTTCAAACAGCAATAATCAACAGTAAGATATGACCGTAACTCTGATTTACTTCAGTAGACCAGCACACCCTCCTCTACTTCGTTTAGTTATTAGTCAAATACCTTTAGACTGAAAGTGACGAGCCAAACAAGAGAAACCTGAAAAAAAGGAGGAAAAAATGCTTATCTGAGGTTAAATCTTTTAGTGTCACAATGGGGAAGGTTCTACAATATCCGCAATTGTGCTTTTATAACAAAAATAGTTTTTAAACCAGCTCTTTCACTACTTATCTACATGCAACATTAGGTTTATAGAACACATGGCAAACTAATATAAAGTCACATTAGCAAAATTATTTTGTTTTTTACTCATATCACATTACTCATTTACGCAAACACATAAACCCCCTTTAAAAAATGGTTAGAAGAATGCTTAACTGATTTAACGTTCAGATTCAGACTAAATGCGATTTATCCACATGTTCAAGATGAAAGACCAAAATGTATTTTCCAGGCCATTTGTCACAAACCTTTACAACCAATTTGCATTTATAAAAGGTTGTTAAATAGATGATAAAGTTTATTCCTCCATTTTCCACCATGGTCATCATATACAGCATTTTTCACTGTGCCTTTTATGACCATTTTCACCCAGTTTCCCATAGAGCCCTCCACATTTTGTAACAAATGTGCAATCAGCTGTGATGCTGGAGTTGTGGATGAAGAGGTTTGTAATGCTGAGAAATTGAAGATAAAACCTTGACTTGAGAGCATGGATATTTGTTCATTTGGTCTCTGCAATAAAAAAAAGGCTAATTAACAATTTGAAAAAATCTAAACATTATGTGTAGTTATGAGCCATTAAAACTTGATGTGTAATTTACACTACAAACTTTTAAACTAGAGTTAAAGAGTCAAAGTTAATGAAAGCTTTCATTACTAATAAGTCAACTATTGAGTTGATAAAAAAACTGTATGATGTTTGAGAACTTATTCATAGCAAGTAATGCTTGAAGCTCTAATATCGCTCTTTAAATTTTGATTTTAATAGTTTGATTGCTTACCAATTTAGGACAGAGTCTACACCAAACCTCAAAAAGCTTTACTTTACCTGCAGCAACACATTGAATAAGAAAGATGTCTCCTTATCATAAATATACACAAAATGGGAGCTTAGTCCTGTTCTAAATACTAAACTGAAACATGTCTGAGACGTTTGTCAAGTTTAATTTAAAACAACATACTAACAAAGAATTTCTGGGCTGAAGTAGGTCGGTGGTCAGCACTGCGGTCTTGTAATCCAGATGCTGCAGATTTAAGGCCAGATTACGTCAGGAAAAGCATCCGATGTAAAACAATTGCCAAATCTTTGGGGAAAGGTTGCCTCAGAGACCCCTGCAGAAGGGAGTAGCCAAAAAAAGAAATAATCTAAAAACTCAAATGTGCCAATATGGCATGCAGCCTCACAGGCATCATCCGTTAACTTCAGCAAAACCTAATGTATTACCATCTCTTTTTATGCTTATTTTTTCCCCTCTCAATTTTAAAATTTCTACACTTCTGAGCCATTCCATGCCACCAACAGCTACATCTGCGAAAAACACACCAACATGTTTGGATTAATAAGGTATACTGCAAAAAGTCCTCTAATGTTTGCCTTCAGCACAGACGTTCTGAATCCTGGTGACAAGCAGCACTAACAGCCTCTACCTGAAATAAAACAGAAACCAGCTGTGCCAAATGTTCATTCAGAGAGTGTACACCAAATAAAAGAGAGGTGGGGAAAGGCTTGGGGTGTCTTGTAGGTCTTTCCAGGGAAATAACTTCTGGCACAAAGATGGATGGTTACATTTCCTCCAGAAGAAACAGCCGTTTGTTTAGAGGAAATAGGAAAGTAACCGGACTGTTAGTATAAGCTGTGATGGCCGAAATAGACGAACAGGCAAAGAAAATAACTTCACCAACAGAAAACTTCACAAATTGAAAGTCCAAGAAAAAGAATCGTTACTGTGCCGCCCACACTGTTTGATTGAGAGCCAATCTCTGTGAAATGAAGCGCAGAAAAATGCTCAGCAATAAAGATGGAAATGAGAACAAAAAAAGTCATGATGAGGCAGTAAGGAGCAATAAGCTGGTGGACATGCATTGTGATACGCTGCTATATTATAAAATGAATTTCATAAACTTTATAGAGACAAAAACTAGCATGAAGTACAAACATAAAAAGTCAAGTTGCTCGTCTTGGTTACAAAATCTGGACTATACATTGCTTGTGACTAACATACCGTCAGGGGTAGGAGATAAAATTTATTTTAGCTGCATCGAATCCAAAACATGAAAGACCGAAACAAATCTCAAATGTCAAATATCTATTTTATTATTGTAATTTATGCTGCTGATTTAAGAAAGTCAGCAGTGGGGTGCTGTAGTTGAATTAATGCTGTGTTTTCAAACAGCAGGAAATCCAAAAATTTTTGATCACCTTGTTTCGTTTACACTGCAGAATTAGGGTTGGTTTTTCTTAGCAAAACTCATCACAATTAATCACGGTGTTTAGCCGATAATCAATATCATAAATAATAGATGGCAATTGCGCATGCATGTTTTTGACTCTAAATCAGTTATTCTGTGTTCTAAAATTATATTTACAAATGAGTCAAGCTAACTTCTTCAATTTAACAAGTTAAATTAGTAAGCTGTGAATTGAAACCCACCTTTTCCACAATGTTGAGTGGCAGCAGATCTATAAGAACGCAATAACGCCACGGGCTCACGGGCAAGCTTGACAGTGAGAGTGCGGTGCACGCAAAAATAAGTGCTCTTGTGGCACTGATTGCATTAATTACAAAGTAGCAAATACTAATTGTCGACAGTTTTTCTGACAATTATTTACACTAGATAGAATTTTGCCCAATCATATTCAGAAGGTACTCCAACATTATCGAGTAAACATCAGATCTTTTGGAAGGCGAACATTTGCAGGTTTGCTTACTTTCATAATAAGGCTCACATGCTATAACATTTTTCTAAGCTTATTTTGCGATTTACTAACAAAGTAAACAAAAAAAAAAGGACTGGAATTTGGAATTTGTTTGCTTTCTACAATAAATGGTAGTTCTGTTGACTTTTTCTTCATCTTTAAAGATTTTATTCATGCTGTATAATAAGTTTGAAAACATTAGTATTGTGGCTGTTAGAGCTGACGCTCTGCACCATCTCTACATCAACACGTGAAATTTAGCATGTAAAGCAAGTGTAAACCTCACTTTCGGATCATTTATTTTCTAATTAAGGACATCTTTTTTTGTTATGCATGTTTTCACACTGTCCTGTAGGTAGCACACGCCGTTTCCATGCTCCATCATTCAGATGAGCGTGTGTGTGATACAGTACGAATGATGTGCATTATGTTCGGTGTTTGGAAAGAGCATCTTCTGCAGGTGGGAGGGAGACGAGAAAAACACGAGCCGACAAGTATTTATACTCTAACTGTATGCCTTTTCGATACAAAACCCACGATGAAAGCACAGAAACCACAGATCAGGTTTAAACATTTACGTGAAATAAAAGAAAA